>OY804524.1:15477406-16048827 GCA_963680855.1 Lepeophtheirus nordmannii | reverse complement strand
TCTTTTCCTCTCCATCAAAAAAAAGTTCATATTCATATATTTGTATATGTTTTATACGTCATGTCTAATAAATTTCCCCTTTTTTAACTTAATGAAACATGCCTCACGGCCTTATCCCACCACCACCACCAACAACAAAATTTACGCAGTAGTTTTTTTGTCAGCTGTCGATTCTTCAACTTCTTAATTGCGTTCTGAATGGGTTGTTGAACTCCCATTATTGTTCAGAGCTGAGCAAGAGGTATTTACAATTTTCTACCATTAGATGAAAAATGGTATCACAGTGTAGAGACTATTGTGGGATTGTTTGTACCCTTTAATGGAACTTACAATCAATTTTGTTATTCCACATTCTTCTCCCTGCTCTTGAAAAAGTACCGTTTCCTCTGAGCCATCCCTAACACTAATATAAAAATAAGTTCTTGAGTTACCCAATTGGCCTATAATATGTTCAGTAAAACTATAAGTGTATTTATTATTCTGATAAATATTGGTTGCTTATAACTCCAATATGCCTGGAATTGATTTATATTGTCCTCTGTGCCTTATATATGTGATGACGTCATCTAGCAACGATTGTTCCGTAGGATGGACTTTAAGGACGGAAAGTCAAATTTGTTGTGACCGATATAACACTACTACTAACTACCAAGTGATTTGGGTCTGTTTCATTTTGTAGAAAACGTTCTGACCTACGTCATGACAAAATAAGTTGCAGCAGATTGACTAATATTTACTTATAGCTAGTTAGTGAGAGGCTCCATTTCCGGATTACTACCACTGAACATAATGTAGCAATATTGGTTTAATTATATACATATGTGACATGTCAACAAAAAAGTAGTCTGTAATGAAGAAGAAGAAATTGAGGAAAAATAGCACATCTAAATGTGTAAATTTTCATTCAATCTCGAACAAAAAGCCACTAGAAATGAAAGACTCACGGTAGAGCTACTAAAGTAATAGCGCACAGAAGGATTGCAAAATTAGCAGAAACCCTTCTGCGCGCTACTACTTTAGTCTATTACACTTATTTTTTAGTAGCTCTACCGTGAGTCTTAGATTTAGATCTCAGCCCTTTAATGTATTCCTTATTAATCCATTGCATGTAATATTCAAGGAATTATCTAAGTACAAAGAATTTGGCCGACTTTTTGGCCTACTCCCACCCCCTACGCTCCTAGGATCCCTCTTAGGTCAAAACAAAGACTGAAATTGGAATTTGCATTACATATAATAGCGGATCATTATTTTTTAATGCACAAAATGAGATCATTCTAGGCTTAAATTGAAGTTGAAGTTGGAAAATGGGCCAATGGGTTCAATCTCTCAAAAACCGTCGAACTAGGATTTTTGACGGTTGACCAGTGTAATTTGTATTTCCCCGACTATTTGTACTTCATAAGACAAGATCATAGATAGAATCGTTTATTAGCCATAATTCACCCTAACATATATCTGCAAAATTTAATTAATAATCAAATTGTTCAATTTGATAGTTTTTTTATGAGGCTTCTCATGTACGCATATTAAATTTTATGTCCCTTTTTAAAGTCCAAAGTCATATTTCTATGTACATGTGTTTATCAATGAATATTAAATTTCGCAGCTTTTCATTGACAGTTTTACAGAATATTAGTCATTAGTCAAAATGTCCTCTCTAAGATTGACTACATTTACAATATAATGACGCCCCTGAATGACCACTCCCATTTTAAAAAGCCTAAGCTTATATTTATCCCTAATCTACGCTCACCATTTGACATAAACTGCAATGACGTATGACTAGATCAGACTTCTTTAAGTATGCCCCGGGCAAAATATTGACTTTTTTTAAAGAGGAAACATGAAATTGAAATTTTCCTTTCATTGAAAATAAATCTTAATATTTATTTATAAAAAGATGAAAAAAAAATGTTATTTTCTTCAATGGTGCGGATTATTTGATTATCTCAGGGATACACCCTGGTATAAAACAGTTTGAGAAGCTCAGGACTAGAGAATAGGTAGGTAATTTTGAATACGATTTTCAAATTAAATCGTAGCAAGTGGGACTCAAACTTGAGTTATCATTCAAAGAGCAGAATTGAATCCATCATTTAAGGAAACCTGATAGAGTTACGGATGATGCCTGCCTGCCTGCCTATTTTGATGTTGACACATCACAAAAGTAAGTTGCACATGCAATACAGGAATACCCCATCCATTTAATTCGGACTCTCTTTCATCCGGATTTCAAAATGATGCAATGAATCATTTGGACTGCCTTTTTAATTAAAATTAGTTTTGCATGTAGTAAGTAGCACATCTGGTGCATTTAGGGAACCTATGTTCGGCCGGACTGTTAAGAGTATTCCTTTACATCCGTTCTATAACAAATATGACTCAAATTTTATTTATAAATAAATAAATACAAAATACATTTGTCAAAGCGTCTCTCTAAAAATAATAAAGATGAGAACATATTATTATATTATGGAATTATGTATGTAGATTGTACAAGCATATTATGATGGCGTAATACTTTGAATGATGCTGTTGTTGTTGTTTTTTCAATGAAATAAACAAGTCGAATAATGTTCTGTGTAACGTCATTTTTTTTAAGAAATTTATTTTTATGCTCCAATAATATGTATATCATAAATAGCAACAGAATATATATCATTGCAGAGGAACTCTGAGCATTACAGAACCAATTAAATTTCTCACAATTTGAATAAATACAAACTACTGATTGAATCAAAGTGTAATTATTACAGAGAACAAATGCTTAAAATGTACATATATATGGTGTTTTCAGTTGGAGGCAACTCCATTTTAATAGAATACAAATATCTACAAATTATTATTTCTCTATTACAAAATGGTGAATTGGATGTTACAAAGGGACGAACAACAAATAAAAGGACTTGAACCTTTATTCTTCATCAAAAATCTCTCTCTCTCTCTTATAGTAATACGTATTAAAAATAAGGTTAATACATCATTATAAATACATTGACATAATTTTGTCAATAAATCAACGCTTACTTTGGCGAGGATCAGATCCATTTAGAACAAAATGAGTGTTTGCTCTCTTTGGCATCAAGTTGTGCCATTTCAATATAGGCTTTTTGTCCATTTTTTAAGCCATTATACAATTTGTGATGTCAGCTAAAAGACTTTATTCTTCAAGAGTTGAGTTTTTTTTTTTTTTTTTTTTACATTATCACACACTTCTCTATGAAGTAGAAATCAAAGAAACCTAATTATTATTTATCTATCTTTAAAGGTAAAAAAAAGAGTGCCCAGTGGAGTATGTTGATAATGGATGTTCCGATCCTTCATTTTGAATATAGAACACATTGATTTAAAGACCAAGAAGTGATTTTTTGAGTATACATACACTATGCTTGTAGTTTTAAGATTTGAGGGTCCTTTAATTTCCTTTGAATCATTATTTTCTTCAATTCATCATTTAACAAATAATTAAGTGAATTTCATCACTAATTAATTATAATGAATCATTCAACACCATTGCTGCTTTTAAGGGATATTATGTATCGATAGAAATTTGTAATTTGTATATATGTACATAGGATCTGAGTCAGCCCGAACAACCCTTTTAATACGGAATTGTAGTGTGTCTCATCAGCTCTTCAAGAGCCTCAGATATGGCTTTTCACTCAAACATGCTTTTTGCTTCCATTGGAGAATAATAAGTTTTGGTTTTTTTTTAATTTCATTTTCTCTGTAAGTCCAAATGTAAATATACTTTTGTATTTAAATACCTCTCATTTGATTCCTCGGCCTACAATATAAAAACTCATCAGTATATGTACCTACAAGTATGTACATACATACAAATATATGTACATATATGTGCAAGTAAGAGAAAAAAATTAAAACTTAAGTGGTACAAACTTAAACTATACAGGAATGGGGTCAAATGAGAGGGTCGTTGACTTTTGTTTTGCATTTAAATTAAAAAGAACTCATTAATTAAATTAGGATTTTTTTTCTTTGGTAAAATAAATATATACATATATTAATACAACACCAATTTGAAATGAATTTCATTTTTCATTTTTTTTTCATTTTTTTTGTTACATACTAAATCCTATTTTCAATTTCCAGGAAATGGTCGAAGGTCTTGAATTGTACAAATACGAGTATGTATGTATGTATGTATGTATGTACATCCTCGATTTTACTTACATTCTTTGTCCAATTTCCATGTCCGGATGTCTTCCCTCCCTCCCTTCCATCTACCTTTCTATTCTTTCTCCACACTGCTCCTACAGCATTCAAATACATAATGTAAAGGCAAATAGGCTCTAATAAATAAACAATGGGATGAATTGCCTTCGAAATGGTTGATTAGGTATAATTAGTGATGATGTCCTCCTAGGTTCTCAAAAGCATAACTAAGGAAAGGAGTAGAAATCATGATTCCTTGGATTACAAAGCATTCCTAATTTCTTAGAAAAAGGCGTATCAAAACTCATTATTTAAAAACTACACCTTTTCTCTATAAATACCCCTGCTCTGATCCACATGCGAATTAGAATCCAACACTCTGCGAATCAAGAAGGATCATGGCGGCTTCTTATTATACTTGCATTCTCCTCTTCCTTTTCCTCCTTCTCCGTCTGAGCACATCACAAGAATCCTCTCGTGACTCCAAATGTAGGCCTAACTTGTATGTAAAACCTGAGTAAGAAATAATTGACTCATCTCTATTTAGTTTTGGGTTTGTTTAATGTGGTACAATTTGCAAATGATATTTGCAATTCAACAGTCAACAATGAGCAAGGGATTTGCTACACGTCTCTGGAATGTAATAAATTTGGAGGGAAGGCAGTGAGCTCGTGTGCCTCTGGGTTTGGGGTCTGTTGTATTTGTAAGTTTGTTGATGAAAATGTATTGGCTCTTGAATCCATTTCTCTTTGAATTAGTTGTTAAGAATTGTCGAGGGGATAGAAGCATAGGACAAGATATCATGTACTTTCAAAATGACAATTATCCCGAGGTGGACACTGTTCCTAACATGTGCATGCTATCAATTCCTGTCAAGGATATAAACATTTGTCAATTAAGGTTTGTTTTGTACATCTTGAGACTTTGATAACAACAGTATATATTTTTAATTTCTTTACAGATTGGATTTTATTGAATTTGAGTTGGATCCTGGCTCAGAGTTAAGTACACCCTGTGATCGAGACTATCTAGAGATTTTTACAAATTCTGGCTCAGATGGTCTAGGAACTGGTAAGCTCTGCGGAAACAATAAAGGCCAACATCTCTATATCCCTCTCTTGAGCCAGTTTGATTCACCCAGTATTCGTATAGTGACTGATATGCGTGAAGGCTCCGAAGAGTCAGGGAAAAGGGGCTATCGATGGAACATTAGGGTTACACAGATTGACTGTAATTCCATCTCGAGCACCTCTGAATTGAAAGCCCCAAATGGATGTCTCCAGTATTTTAGAGACAGAAGCGGAACAATTACCAGCTTCAATTGGGATCCTGCCATTCCTAGAATGTATGTACCCAATCAAAACTATGCCATCTGCATAAAGAGAAGCATTTCAGACTGTGAGCTTCGTTTGAGACGCTCTCTGGGGATTCCTAAAGAGTCCACCTCAGTTGGGAAAGCAAAATATTCTGGTAAATGTGGTAAAAACGGTAAAAGCTCTTTCGAAATTCCTATTAAGTTGATTCACTCTTTTATTCTTCTTCGTACCTAGGTTGTGGATCGAGTGATTGTGTCACAGCTGGTATCGGTAACAATAACAATAACGAAGTAAAGAGTGATCGTCTAGAAATCACTTCCTACACAAATATCCTTACAAATGCACAACAGAGTAGTCCGAACAAAAAATACAATATTCAGCACATCTACTGTGGAGGAGGAATTGGATATGCAAAAATGATCAGCAACACTCTCAGTAATGGTGATGAGGTTGAAGAGCCAGGAATCATTTCTCAGGCCAAGGGTCCTTTTGTTCTCTCCTTTTTTGCAGATGAATTCTCAAATGAAGGGGGTCCTAATCAGGCTCAAAGTAAAGATAAGGATGAACTGGGATTTAGTCTCGACTATTCCTTACATACAAGCTGTTCAAAAATAACGCTCACTACCAACTAGGGACTCTAACACACTCGGGTTTTTCTACCACCTACATGAGATGTGAGGGGATCCATTCTGCATTTACATTTAATTAAATATATATATATCAATTTTGTGATATTAATATACCTATGTTTTAGTATAATACTTCCTTTTTTTATTTTTTGTAACCATGGGCCACAAAGTTGCACCACATTCATAACAAATATTATGTACCTCGCAACACTTTCGGAAAATATGTTCTACTCTCATAAAAAGACCTATTCTGGCTCTAGAATTACTTGATCAAATATTTAATCAGGAATAAGTGTACATTTATAATATTGTGTGTGTGTGTGTGTGATGTAGAATCATTCCTTTTAGGTAGAATGAGGAGGGAAATCCAATAAAATAAGGAATCATCTCCTTTCTGTATAACTACATACATACATACATAATAGTATTGTATGTATGTATGTATGTTCCTTTTATTAGGGTTGTCTTAATTGAGATTGGCATGAATGGGGAGGAGGGAGGGGATCTAACGTCGTCATTTACTTCAAATATGTAACTACTCTAACCGTAGTATGTTATAATAATAAAAAGAAGTAGATAGATATTTAGTAACAATTCAATTCAAATGTTACAGATAATACTACTATTACTACTACTACTAATAATAATACTAATAATAATAAGCACCTTACAAAACGTACAACATCCATTGAAAGTCCATTTATTCGAAGAAAATACCCCACAAACTAAGTTTGTTGTTTTAAAAATCTATGAAGAGGGTAACTAATAATAATAATAATAATAATAATAATATGTTAGGGTAATATCATTTATATGTAGTTAAGTCAAATAACATCTTGACAAATCCTCTTTACTTTGAACCGGTTATGTATTAATTCCAATCTGTGTAAGAATATATGATTATTATTGTAGTATCATCATCATCATAATGGAGTTAGGACAGTGAACCAAGAGTTGATTCCCTTTTGTTGTTTTTAAGCTTAGTTAATACAAGGCTTATGGATGTGTAGGCTTCTACAAGTAATATGTGTTTAAATCAGGTTTTTTGTAACAATAAAATAAAAAACTTATGGTTGATTGGTTAGTAGAGAACTTTGCATGATGATGAAATAACAAGTCCTAATGAGCAATGAAAATTCGCAAACATTACCCTTCAACAACGTCATCCCCATGGCTTTTGTGCCCTTCTTTCTCTGATTGATTGATTGATTGATTGATATGTGATGCAAATATGTATGTTTCTAATTCTATATATTCTACTTAGTAGTCTTAATGAATATGATAAAATGTCTCCATTATATAACATATAATTAGAGAAGGAAATGACAGCGTGATAGATGTTTAAACAGCTGTGGTATGTGATGTTTAGGTATCCCGATCCCAAATTAAAATACATACTGATAAGTTAACTCTTGGTAAATAGGTAAATACATAATATTTACATAACTCAACACGTTTAATGATGACACGCTCCTCTTCATTGCCTCTTCCTCTCACTTAGTTCCTCAAATGAAATACTCATTAAAATATTATGAACTTCATTATGCATAATAAGTAACTATTAAAAAAAAAACATGGGAATCAACCCCACGGAGCATCCATTGATTGATGATAATAAGATGAATCTTGATTAATAGTAGCCAAAGGGTATATAAAACATAGCAAAACATTCATAATAGCTATAGTATATGGCGTCAATGTCCTGAATCTTGGCCAAAGTCAACAACGCTATTCCAACCCTAATAAATAGCCAATAGCTGGCCATGAGCAAACTCATTACAAAACATATAATCGAGCTGAGTGATGGTGCAACTCTACTCTGAGCCTGAGTAATTAAACAAAGTATGTATAAGAATAAACAGCTATTCTATGTACATACATTCATTCTGGGGATTATTTAATTCCTTATTGAGGGACTTTACGATAAATAAGTTTGTCCAACTGAGGAAGAAACTCCTATCCCTATTATTTAAGATCCAGATTTGCTCATCATTTTTGTTATCAATATTCTCAATGTCAGTCACTCCTCATAAGTCAGTGGAGCGTCTGATGCAATCAAGTTTAATTCCTTGGTCGACCATTTTCTTTTTAGCCCCCCTTCCACATCTTTAGTCGTGTAATGACGACTGAATAATAATAATAATATTTGGGGGGGGGGGGAAATGTCCGTTTTAATTTATATCCCATTTGATCGTCATATTAATTGTTTAATTTAGAGTTTTTCATTTCCTTTTTTTTATCTCTCTCTTTTACAGTCGGTTTCTATGGTATAAATATAATATTGTATGAATTTCCTTCCAATTTTTACCAATTGCAGTTGTATCTATCTATAGGATTATTTTCATACACTTTTTGTCAGAAGACGACGCGTATATTATTATTTACTAATTTAAGAGAGAGAAAAGAGGCATTCGTTTTTTTTTTGTTTTTTTATTTATTATTTGCTAAATACAATAAAGAATAATAAATGAATAAATGTGTTTGGAAAATAGAGTGATATTTTACTCCTATTATGTTAGTTGTTGGAACATATCACTACTATTAAACTGATATGAAATAAGAACAAAAAATAACACATGAGAAAATATTATTTACTCCGGTGGCAGCACTACACACGCATTGTTATGAAAAGGCGCAGCAAACGGACGAGAATAAAAAAAGAGAAGGAGGAGGGCTCGTCATTCTTGTCATCAGTGTTTTAGGAATTCCTGGTCCATCTAGATCCATGCCGGATCTCAAATATTCATCGCAAGAGGACTCTCTTGCATTTGGGATCAAAGATGTACATCGAAATGAATTCCTCACGGATTGCTTCTTTATAGCAGAGGGAGGAGAACGCATCAAGTGTCATCAAGTAAGTGACGTCATTAGGGGATCTTCCCTTCTTTCCAATACATATATCAATGTATGTATATATTCCTAGCTGCAGCAGCAGAGCAGTAGCTTCCCTCTACCCTCCTCCTCCTCTCTCTCCCTCTCCTTCTTCCTAACTTCTTTTCCCTTTTTATTATTATTTTTATTCATACTAGGGATGTACCATTCCTGGATTTCGAACTTGGATATATTAGCTAATGAATGTCAAATTTTTCTTGCTTTTAGTGTATACTTGTATGCAGTCCTATCTTAAAATCAATATTAGATTCCTTGGACATTCGAATAAGTGGAAATTCTCCAGCACTCTCAGTCCCAGATTTCCATCCTGACAGCATTCGAAAATTGTTACAGTTTCTCTATGAGGGTGAAGTTTGTAAGTTACTTCTTAGATATATGTACACTTTTTTCTTATAGGATTGCCTTATTCTTTTTTTATTATTATTCTACGAGTGCCTAGAGTTATGACCTTAATTTGAAGAGACAATTATATATATATATATATATATATATATACATTTTTTTTTTTTGCAAAAGGAAAGGAAGACAATACTAACGAGTATTTGGTTCAAGATGCTTGTAAAATTTTGAGGTTAATAACCATGAATTAAAATGAGAAAGATTTTTATAAAAGATAATCTCCGACTTATTCAGTAATAATAAATACTTTATATATTTATATTGACTATTTTATTTTTTAGCTCTTCAAAAAAGTAGTCGAACCCTGATAGAGTTTAAAGAGTTATGCAATCTTCTGGAAATTGATCCCTCCGTGAATAAATTTCACCCAACAGATGATGATCAAAGTACCTCATCTCAACAGAACAAAAATAATGCAGAAGAAGATGAAGAGGATGAAGGAATGGAAGGAGTCAGGGAATTCACGGAAGAAACCCCTACAACAGATGATGATAAAAAAGAGGAAGAAAAAGAAGATGATGAGGATATTCCCAGCATTCCATGCGAATTCTGTTCACTTAGGCTTCAGGATCTAACGAGCTATGAAGTTCATGTAAGTGAGTGTGAAATCAAAGCACTTGACTCCTTCAAAATGCCAGACAACTTTGATCTTCCCGAAGAGATTATCAGAAATAGCGGAGGACCTCCTTCTTATGCCATTGAGGAAGAAGTAGAGCTTGAAGAACAAAGAAGCTCCGAAAAAAATACTGCATCAATTGAAACAGCCACCCTTCGGGTCCAAACTAAGTCAACTACGGCCGACACAAGTGATTCCGAGGGATTTGAAGACATCCTCAAAAAATCAAGTTGCTCCCCATCTGTGTCTGATAGATCACCATCATTCAAAGAATCTCAGGGACAGTTAGAGAAAAAGAAAAAAACTTCTTCCAAGTTCAAGTTAATTGATGATCTGTTTGGAGAAGACCCCTCGTCTTCATTATCTAGAAAAAAAGTTGAGAGCAAGAAATCAGCAATCCTCCCATCCTCTTCTAATCATATCAAACCGGATAAAAAGTCAAATACCTCTGTATGTCCTCCTTTTAGTCATGCTAAGAAGTCCTCTACGACCACGACGACTCAAATCTCACCTCAATCCAAAAAGGAAGCATCTGCTAAGTCGGTCATTGATGAGCTAAACGCAAAACGCAAAAGAACCATATCCAAACTCAAAGACTTCACTCCCTCTAAGCCTCGCCCTAAATCCCACGTATCTCCACTGTCAAAATGGATAGTCAATGATTCCTCCGCCTCAGAGAGTGATGCCATTGATGAGATTCAAGTATTGCCCGAGGGTATGAAAGGCTCCTCATCAGATAGATCACATCATAGTAAAATGAAGAGACGTAATAGGAAACGTTTAGAATCTCTGAAAGTCAAACACGAAAAACATAGGCTCTCTTCGAGTTCCTCTGAAGATCCCTCCTCCTCAGATAATGAGAGCCTTTTCTTATCAAGAATGAACCGCATCCGTGATCGTCTTGATTGGAAAGGCGGGGGTGACAGGAGTAGCAATACTACTAATAATCATACTAATAGCACTACTAAGAGAGTCAAAGTCAGTGTTCAGCTTGATGGAAAAGAACCCTTCATTGAGTATGCAACATACAAGCTGAGGCTTCTCTGTGGTTCAGAAGAAGAAACAGAAAAGGAGGAGGGGGCTGAGTCCTCATCTGATACTGAGTCCTCTTCTCGTCTTCGAAGAGTTCGAAGAAAGGATCCTTCATCCTATGAAGAGACAAAGTGGGATAAATTAAAATTAAAAAGATTGGAGCGATCTAAATCTGTGAGTGAAATCAAGTCTATAATTGAGTCCAAAGTGATTGCAAAGCAACATAATAAAGAGCCAAGTGGGAATCTCAAGAGAAGTATCTCTGAGGCACACGGATCATCAAGCCCTCTTCCTATTAAGAGGCCTCAATATGATAATAGGTGAGTTGTATGTCTTGGAGAAACACACATACAGTCATAATGTGCTTACTCTTTCTCTTGCAACAAAAGGGGACTTCTTATTATTGTCAACTTTTATAACCAAAGGGATAAAGAAAATATGTAATTTATTGAGCAATGAATCAAGGGTTTTTTTTCTTCATCTTTCCTTACTCCCTTTTTGCCTTTTCCGATTGTACTCTATTCTTTTCAACTATCCATTGATGTAACGCATATTCTTTTTTGTTTTATGTAGACCAATAACGAAGCCCTCACATCCTTTTAAGTTCAACTATGGGCTCTCCTCAGAGAATAAATTACTTGGAGAGAAATCCAAATCTCAAGCGCTTCTCTCATTGAGTAAAGTTAGTTTTAAGAAGAAGCCGATCCTCTCTCCACCGTCTGGATCCAACAATGCATCATCAGATAAAAAAGATCCTACTTCTACTACGTCTGCCTCTTCCTCCACATCCAATCCATCCAATTGATGAGCTTTAGAAAAAATGGAACTCTTTCCCCGTCAGAAAATGGATGATCTTCCCTACCCCTCCTATCTTATTACTAATTATGTATTGTCAAAGCTCTCCTTCTTCCACTGAAATCCCTAAACTCTGCGAAGATTATTATTATTATATTTATATTCTAGGATGACAATCGTCACTCCCGTCACGAGTCCCACGATGGTCTGGGTCATTTTTACTATTACTAAATGATATGGGAACGATACAACTACTGAGATTATTTGTGTGTGTGTGTCATGCATATCTGACTATAGCCCCACAAAAACCATGCCCTTTTCGTCATAAGTCACTATTGGTTATTAAACTACATATAAAGAACAAATTCCTATTAAATGAATTAAAGTCGTATTTAAGCTTATTATGTTTGTTGATGGTCTCTCTCTCTCTCTCTCTCTCCTTGATTGCCTACAGAAAACAATGATGAAGAGAAGGCATGTGTCCAGAAGAGAGAGAACAGCTGAGAGACAGTCAGAGTTCATGTTATTGATTGGTGCCAAAAATGAAAAAAGGAAAGGAAGCTGGAATACTTCTTCATCACTTTGATTATTTTGTTTTGTTATGGAAATTTGAGAATGAAACCGTACTCTTTTTTATTCTGATAAACTATTACTATTTGACGGAATACGACGTGTTTTCAGTCTTTGTTATATTATCTATATAGTATATATAATATTTCTTTTGAGTATATGTTTAATTATAAGAAAGAAATGAGAATAACATTATTATTATAAGGTGTAAAGAGGAATGAACAGTAGTAGGCTACTTTACTAATGGATAGGGGAAAATAATAATAATAAGAGGGAGTGTGGAAAAGGGGACATCACCCATTATTATATTGATAAATGGACACACTTACTTAATGGGGAGAGGGACTCAAATAATATACATTAAATTAAAGAATTAACAAAAACTATATAAACGACACAAAAGTACAACATACATGATATTTTTTAAGTCTGTGTAATATAAAGATTTAATTCACGGAACAAAAAGGGGAGACGATGAGGAGAAGAGGTTAAATTATAATTTGAATATGAGGAATCCCCTCTCAGTACTGATGAATGACTAAGGTTTAACGTGTTTACACAAAAATGTTGAGAATCATTTTATAAATCAACGTTGTCGAGCGCTGTCTTTGTTATAATAATGATCATTTTTAAATTTGTTGCTTTCTTCCACGAGATCCGCTTGACCCACGGTTGTGGATCCAAGCTTAAAGGTAACTCTTTTTGTAGTCGAACACCGTCGTCAGTTTTGTTTAGTCTCCTCGCGCATTTCGTTAATGGCAGAGCAAATTTTAAGAGCAGGACCAAGTTTAATACTCATGGCAGCCATGAGATGCTCCGTTTTGAGGAGCATGAGGGCCTGACCATCAATTTCTTGGAGCATAAAGTCTTCCACATACTCGGCACAGCCATGGAGGCTCTTGACGAAATCACAGACTTGTTGAACAGACCATTTGAGGGGATTTCCATTCTTTCCAAAAACAGAATTGGGGGAGGGCAGAGGTGGAGGTTTGATGATGGAATCATCAAGTTTTCTCCGCTTTTCACTAGGTGGACCTCCATCCTTGATGTGGTGATTATTTCCTACAAACACAAGAGAATCAAAGAATAAATGAAATTTTCCAAGCAGGTTCACCAATTACAACATACCTTTACCACTCTGAGAATTCTCAGAGCCGGGGATGCGTTGACTATCAATGTTTTGTCGAGTACTGCCAGGGGGTCGACCAGGACCACGCTTTTTCTCCACATGCGTTCCTGTAGCCGCAGATCCGGATGAGTTGGTCGAAGAAGTGTTTGACTTTGTAGATGAACTTGTGGTGGTAGTCGTGGTAGTTGTAGTGCTGCCACCACTGCTGCTGCTGCTGTTGTTGTTGTTCCCTCCAAGAGAACCACCACCACCACCTGTGCCACCGTTATTTGAAGAGGAATTAGAATGGTTCGAGGACTCCTCTGTGGTAGACTCCTTTTTCGTTACACCACCTCCACGATTTCGACCTGGAAAGGAAGGATGAAGAAATTATTATTTTAAATACTAATAATAGAAAAAAAAACACATTTCTTTCGTTTTTCAGGGGGAAGAGTATGTATGTACTTATAATACTATATATATTTTGCTTTTCTTAATATTTGTTTAGAAGAAAACTATTTTTGTCTGTGAAAGAAAACATCTGGAAATGGTGTGTGTAGCTAGGATTTGGAAGGATATTTTTTTATATATTCTCCCTACTTTTTTTTTTTTTTTAGTAAGTAAAAGGAATTTTCATTAATGCAAGGGAGAAGAGACACACACTACACTGAACTTGGGAGTGAGGGAAGAAAGAGAGAGAAGAAGGGTACTGCTAACAAGAACAAGAACAAGAAAAAAGCTTTTCTCGTCTCACTAAAGTACTTTGTATTAAAAATAAATAAGAGGTTTAACTCATATTTACATAAGTATCCCCCCCCCCTCACTCAGTCCCTACGTTAGTACATTTTTCAATATCATCATGGCTAGAGAAGAGGAAACAGAACAAACAATTTTTAACAAACTTTCTTTTCCATTATTGTTTTTATTATTATTATCATCATCATCATCATAATAACTGCCTCTTATTCCAAAAAATCATCATTCTCTATGGTATGTTTAGAGAGAGGGAGAATAACTATACTATACAAAATGTTTGTAGTAGATCGACGACGACGACCCCCTCTCTTCCACACAAGCGCGATCAATAACTTTGATCCTCGCTCTCTCTTCATCTTAAACCTACTTTTTTTATTTTTTATTTAGAGGAAAAAAAAAAATCCTCATATGTCTCCGTAGACACATGCTTCCCCCCCCCCCACCGTAGAGTCTATCACTGATATCCCTCAAGGCGGGTTTTCATTGTACCTAAGTCACTAGTAGAAGAAGCTAAATACAAAAAGTAGGAGGGAACTTTTTAGAGCAGGTTAAGACGCTAACCAATGAGAGAAGAGCACTCTCCCCTCACGTCGGGCTTGGAGTAAAAGACAGAAATAATATCAGGAGAGAAGAACAAAACAGGAGGAGTTTAAAAGGTTGCTTGGTCTGCCAGATTAATTAGATTTTCCTCCCCTTCTATAGGTAGGGGACGACACTCTCAATTGCAAGCACGCTCTTGGAGCGAGCGCGCAGTAGTCTGCGTGCGTGACTTAGCAGCCAGCCCTGAGCTTATTATTATTATTCTAACCCAATGAGAAGATCCTTCCTTCTAGTAATTTGATGCGTCTGTACATTAGCATAATCTATCATTTGATGTGGAGGATTTAGGTGCTGGTAGAAAAAATAAAATAAAATAAAAGAAGCTCAGCTGCTGCTGCTCCAGCTTTTTTCTCTCTCTTTCCTCCCTTCAAATGTCATCATTAGTCTGACGCCCTTGTATGTATTATGATAACTTATATATATATATATGTATATATAAGCACACCGGATGTTTCCTTCCCTCTCCTCCTCCTATTTCTCTTTTCATCAAAAATATAATTAAATGTAAAAGGACTCATCTGGCGAGAAAAAAAAGATATTAAATTTATCATTGAATAGAGTCAACGTAAGGTTAAAATAATTTTGTGTATATACATATACTTATTGCTTATCTATACAGAGGGAGAAAGAGAGCGAGAGAGAGAGAGAGAGACGTCGTTGTCTATACTTCTCCTTCTTCTCCCTCTCTTTTTCAAATAATAGTATGTATGTAATAACTTATGTTATTATTATTATTATTACTATTACAACATTTGTTCCTTCACTTTCCCTTTCTTTACGAAGGAGATCTCACGCAACCTTGAGTACTTTGAAGGAACAACATTCATAGCTATTAGCTATTATTATGTATGACAGAATAAAAGAGAGAAAAAAGCCCGGGAGACCCCCAAAACACGATTAAGGAGAGGGAGGGAGAGAGCGCTGTACAACACACTGATATACTCGAGCATGAATAACGTAATACACCATCCATACCCGTTATGTTATGTTATGTTGTATGTATTTTCAAGTGCATATTAATAATATTTCTTGGACCTACCTTTATCATCACCGGCCTCGAGAGGAAAGGGTTGAGAGGACTCTTGTATAATATGACCATCGATGACATGCGTTAAAACATTGGGTTTGACAAAGGCTTTGGGTGTATCACTACTACTACCACTGCTGCTGTTATTGTTGTTCCCAGATCCATTTTCAGTCACTCCATTGGATGTTGTGTTTGAGGAAGCGGAGACTGAGACTGGAGGAGGAGGTGTAGAGGGTGGAGGTTTAGCTTTGATGAGGGAATGAGCCCCTGAGGGTTTTCCTTTTGATGATGAAGTGGAAAGAACCTTGGATGATGTGGAAGTACTACTGGATGTGGTTACAACAAGGACACCACCACTAGACGCTGATGAGGGAGATGAAGACGCTGCCAGGACGGGTGGATACTGCATGTGCAGTTGAGGTGGGTTTGTTGAGACTCCTCCAGAAGCAGCATTTGCCACTGATAGCATGGGTTGAAGTGTTGGAGGTTGGCTATGGGAATTCACTGGGGGCTGTTGTTGAGATAGAACGGGTGGACCCATGGCCCTAGGACTTTGAGGGGAGCCCACAATGGTCGCAGTTGCTGTTCCAGGAGGTGTAGCTCTATGTTGAACCATGGAGGGCTTTAGAATGGAATTGGCTGTACCTCCTCCTCCTCCTCCTCCTGAATTATTTATCTTTCCTGGCCCTGGTTGACGTCCAGTACCAGAGCCCATGCCACCCCGAGGACTAAACTTATTTTTACTCTTAGGGCTAGGCTGCTGCTGCTGATGATGATTCACTTGAAGAGAAGCCTGTGAAATCGGAGTCTGAGGAAGAGTGTAAGTGGGCCGTGCATTTGATGTGGGGAGAATGGTAGGGAGTGCACGAGAGATGGCTGTTTTACCAGGAGGTGCTCCAGACTGCGTAGACACATTGTTGGAATTGGAAGTGACATGACGAATCGTTCCTCCACCATTGTTTGTTGCAGCATTCAGTGACATGGGCTGCAGTGTTGGAGGGGCCATGCTTAATTGTTGTCCAGCCTGTTGCTGTGCTTGCTGCTGATTGGAGGCAGTAGGACTGTGGATATGGCCCTGCTGTGTAAGATGACTGGGAGAGAACATGATTTGTTGCTGAGCCGTCTCATGGGTGGTTGGAGCTCGAAGAATGATTTGTCCATTGGATGAGAGGATGGCCTGTTGATGTTGAGGATTCATGTAAGCCATTCCATTATGCATGATGAGGGATCCCGGAGGTGCTTGAGCTTGTGCTGTAGGAGCCCCAGCCGTGTTTTGTTGACCTAATCCCTGTCCCTGTTTGGAAGAATCATTCTTCGCTTCATTCGAGGAGAGAGAGGTGAGTAGACCGGGTTGAGATGCTGTCATGAGGGGAGATGAGTTAGTAAACATGAAGGTGGGCTGTCCCGGATTGTTATTCTGAACGAGTCCATTGTGGGCAATGGTAAAGCCCTGATGTTGACTCATAGGAACTAGGGTAGCAGACTGTTTATTCCCCTGAGCCGTCGTAAGAAGACCTTTGGTAGAGCCTCCCTGATGACCTGAAGGACCTCCACCTTGTCCTGCCTGAGCCTGAGCCTGTTGTTGTTGAGCTGCTTGCTGCTGTTGAACTTGTTGTTGCTGCTGTGCCGCCTGCTGCTGCGATTGCTGAGCCTGTTGTACTCCCGGAGCAGCTGTGAGAATGAACTGTTGTTGCCCATAGGCTGAGGCAGGGAAGTTGGCGGGGGAAATGACGAGTTGCCCCTGTTGATTATAAGAAGCAAATTGAGGAATGTATTGTGCCGTGGCGGCATTCTGTGCTTGTGCTGAAGTCGCAAAGGGAGGAGAGGAAATCACTTGGAATTGTCCTTGATGAGTAGACATGATCCCTTGGTGTCCCTGTTGAGGTGCAGGGGCTATCGTAGGAAAACCTCCTTGCTGGGAGTATGTGATCTGAGTTGCACCACTCTCCGCAGATTTCACGGTATTCCCTCCCAATTTCATTCGGATTTTTGTCTTATTCTCTTTTAATTTTTCATTTATAAGGGAGAGTATAACTTTTTTATTTTACGAAGGGTAAAGGTTGCGTGAATTTCAATGCAAACTCATCACCACTAATATATATTTATATACGTTAGTTACTTAGTTGTAAAAATAACAAGAGAGACTCTTCGTAGTCTAAAGCAACAACACAACACAATTTTATATATACTATAACTTTTTCTAAAGGGAGATGAACTCGACAATTTCTTCCTTCACTAGAAAACAAATTCTCTCGCTTTTAAAATAACTGTGAGACATTTACAAACACACACACATATACACGTAACGTCGAAAAGAGGAACTGTGTGCACACGTAGGGAGAAAGAACCCAACTGAATCACTAGACAAAAAAGTACAAAAAAAAAAAAGAAGGGGAGAAAGAAAGAAAGAGAGAGAGAGAGAATATTATAGAAGAGAAAACAAAAAAGGGAATAATAAACTGGCCGCCTTTGAAAGCCAGATTATTTTTATATTATATGTACATATATACACAACAAGCACGCACACATAAATTCTCAAAGGAAGGAATTAGGAGGGAGAGAGGGAGGAGGGGGGAGCGAGAGAGAAAGAAGAATGATTAAAATAAGATATTCTAAGAGAAGACGCTAAGCGCGCTCTTTTTTAATTTATGGACATAAACGCAATCTCACGACGAACTCTAACTCCTCCTCTTTCTTCTTCCAACTCACCTTGCTAAACCGGTTTTTCCCTCGTTTTTTTTTGTAAAAAAAACAAAATATATGTACAAATACATACAAAGAGAGAGAGAGAAAAAAAAAAGATCGGACATATTGAAAAATATTAGCTCCTGCTGTATAAATAAATATATATTGAGGGGGGAATATCCAGGAAAACGTGTAAAATAACGAATTAAAACGAAGCGTATATATTTTTTTTCTTTTTAGAAAAAAAAAGAAAAAAGAATGATAAGATAATAATTTATTAAATAAATAAATAGGGGAAGAGAGAGAGAGAGAGAATCACCTGGAGTGGGGTGAACTTTGAAATACAAAATTCTTATAGAAATCATTTTGCAAACAAATAAATATTTGATTTTTTCAATAAATCGGCGAATTATTAAAAAAAATTATTTATTTCAACAAAATATAGGGAAAAAAATCCTTTTGCGAACAAATACTTGATTTCTTCAATAAATAAGATGAACTCAAGATTGTCTCGCAAGCTCTCATCTGTGAGAATATTTATGGGTTTAGCCTCGAGTTTATTCATTTATTTTTTGTTTCGAGACAAAAAGTCCTTTGACCTTTTATTGTTATTTTCCATCTCTTTTTTTCCTCTCTATTTTTGAAGGAAAAAAAAAGCCGTTTATAGCTTTAAAGTTGTAAAATTTTATAATTCTTTTATAAAATAAGACAGCGATAATAATATAATTAGATTTTTCCCCCTCTCTAAAAAAGTCTATGAAAGTCACCCATAGGTAACTACATAACAATATCCAAGGCGCTAAAAATAATTTCAATTGAGTTTATGGCTTGGGAAGCTTAAGGGCAAGTTTAAAGCCTCTAAAACCCCTCAAAATCCTTGTAGTCTTATATTTATATACTCAAATAGAAGACTTTTGATTTTAAATTCGCAGCTCTTTTTTTTTTTTTTTTTTTTGGGTTGTACAGCTTCAACACCGTTTGTATACTTTTTGCCCAAATTGACGGAAAACAAACGGCATTGATTTCTCTCAGATTCTCAACTGTAAAGTCTGCACTTTTTTTTCTTTTTTTTGAATGTTATATTTAATTTATTCATCATTGAGTCAAAACCCTAAGGAAGGGGCTCTCAACTAAGTACATTTTGATATGTGGAACCATCGAATGGCCTACAAATTCCAAATATATGGGCAAATCAAATGTCGATGATAACTCTATATATCTTAATTTAAGTACTTAACTTGATGTGAAGGGCAATAGGTATAAATGGACCATAAGGAAATGACCATGAGTAAATGTGGTGGACTTTAATGCAAAGCAACTTGAGAGCCATGGCCCTAATTTGTACATTTCTAGGTAGAAATGAAACTATTTTGAAGATAAATTCAAATGAATGTGTTTAAGAAAAAATAAACATAATCGACACGCATTCACTACCTTATGTATACCAAAATAGGATGTCAACGTTAAAGACTATGCAAATTTTTTGAATAGTCTGTTGTCAAAGTGTTAGGAGAGCGGAGAATTCGTCATTCAAAGGGATATTGTGATGAATATAAAAATTAAATAAGTGTTCTTTTAGTCTTATTTATTCATTAAAGTCTCATTCTCGGATCCACAATGCATAGCTAAACAAAGTTAACTTGAAAGAGTAATAAATTACTTTCTTAGTAGTTACTTAGCAACTAAAAGTAAGGTATATCAAAATGAATGAATTACTCCTAAAAGTAACGGATCCCTTACTTTAATAAATGTAACTTAATTTCTGAAGTCAGTTACAAGAACAATCATTCAAATTGAGAAATAAATTTGAATTTGGGCATTTGTAATTTAATTTTAAGATATATTAGATTCAAGATTATATTCGTCACGGCAGGGTAATAATGAATAAATGAATTTATGAAGACAATCAGATCATCAAACACATGGAGATCCTATTAAAATTATCAAAATCAGGAATATTACGTCGAGTATAAGCTTTATATCGGGGGCCTCCATGGTTGTTTGAGGTCACTGGAGTCTGATTTGGAGGCCAAAATGTTATTTGAAGGGAATTGTTGATTTAGGGGATGGAATGAGAGAGATGATCCGAGGTCATTGGAGTCTGTTTTAATGTTAGCACACATTCTAATTTTGATTCTAATATAATGTAATGTCAAAGTATTAAATGGCGTACTGCCAGGTATTTTGGGGGATGGTCTGTGAACTGCATAAACATGCACCAGAGTTAGTGAGATTGTACAATCCACCATTTTCCCATACAAATAGCTAATTTTAAGTATAACTAACAGGTTTTGATGCAGAATTTTATTAAATTGTGAAAATGTGTCTTTGGACTTAGCGTCTACTTTTAATCAAGTAAGGGGTCTGATCTCTAAGTTATTCAAATGTATTTTTTGAATAAACTACCAGATAAATATATCGGTAAATGATTTTGAATGTGTTTTTGTGCTCTTCAATAAAATAAATAATTATACAGGAAAATAAGGGTACAATATAAATTTTGGATTCAATGATTCTCAAAATTATGTATATAATGACGCAGTGATTTTGAAAAAGCAACAAATATTTAATAAAAATTGTTAAATTCATCAAAAAAAAAACAACACGAGAAACTACTGGTCAACTATGCTTTAATAAACACGTTCTTCAAGAAACAAGTCTTTATTAAAGTTTCTCTCTTCAATTTGAGATTTGAATGACTTTAAAAGTTATTTCCTTAAATAAACATTTATGGTATATCAAAGATATCTGTAAAAATCTCATGAGTGGGTGACCATGTGCCAAATTTCAATATCATACCTCAATATTACGTCTTTTTCCAATATTCTAAATATTTTTAGTCACTTTTTTTTTTCCAAGAATTGTATTTGGAATAAATATAACACCGGTCAACAGTCAAAAATTATAAGGGGTATAATTATAATAAAATTTATTCAGTTTTGCACGCTAATTTTAAATCCGTAATTTTTTTAAAGTAGTAGCGCGCAGAAGGATTAAGAAACCAGCTGAAATCAAATATACTAGAAATCAATGAAATCAGGATTTCAGCTACTACTTAAGTAGCTCTACCGTGAGTCTTAGTTTACTAGCGAATTTTTGCTCGAAATTGGATGAAAATTTACACATTTAGATGGACGATTTCTTCTTCATTAAGGAGTCTTATAGAGCGCTTGATATCTCGTTTAAAAGCAGTGAGTCTCAGCTCTTGTATACATTCCTTATTCATCCATTTTATGTAATAGTCTAAGAGTTATTCAAGTACCAAGGATTTGGCCTACTCCCACTCCCTACGCCACCAGGAGTCCCTTTAGGTTAAAACAAAGACTGAAAATGGAATCTGCATTAAATACACTTTCGAATCAACATTTTTTAATGCACAAAATAAGTATTCTTCTAGGTTCAAATTGAATTTAAAGTTGGGAAATGGGCCAAAAATACTCAAAAAGTAGAGTCCGATTTCTCGAAAACCGTCGGACTCTCGAAAAAAAAAATTTACAGATTTGAAATCAGAGTGCGAATCTGAATAGCTTTTATTTTACTTAGGATTTTTGAAAGTTCAAATTTGTTGATCAGTGTAATTAGAGTTGCTATTATGACACATCTTTCAATATGAATTTGTACAGCCCTGGTTCTCATCCATCAGCTGTCACTTTATGGCATATGAAGTAATATTATAAGGGATCGAACCATGAATTTTCATTTTGAATATATTTACATACATTGGCAGGACATAATAACATTTCTGCATGCTATACAAATTCAAATTGTCATTCCATTCTATAATTCCACCATGATGATCATCAATCAATATGGAAAGATATTTAATTAAAAAAAACAACAACAACACAGCTCCAAATTGATCTTTGTCCTACGGTCAAAATATTATCTCTCAAGCACGGGCTTAAACGATAAATTGAGAAAAATGTATTATAAATAAATTTTTTTTTGGCTTAAATTCAATGGATATTTAAGATAATTTTGTCACAAATGCTGTGGAAGGAAGTGACTGAAGGAAACCTCCCATAGTCTCAGTACGAGATCATAACATTTTAGCAGCTGAAACAATATGCTGGCAGCCCTTACAGTAGGTTAGAAACCAAGAGAGATTGAGCTATTTTAACCTATGACAAGGAGTAGAACCTTGAAGGAACTTATGTAGTTTATTTCCCAGTAGCTCTTGGGATCTTGGTCAGCTCGACTATCTGCAATGACTGGCGGCTTTTGCTCCTTCATAGCTGAAAAAAAAAAGCTCTAAATCTTTGTGTTTAAACAACTTTGGAGCAACCTCAAAACAGATGTGTGGAAATTGTCTCAATCAATTGTTTAAGCCCTGTTGATTTGCTGTGAAATCTTAGAGTACTGAGCACAGTTTATAACATAAGCTCGGCTCTGGATTCAAAGAAGAATGACACCCAGCTCATGGTTGGTTAATCAGGACTTGAAACTTTATTCAAATCTCTTATTTTCAATTCAAATGTATAGGATATGAGAACATAATTTATCTTAAAGTTAATTTGATAGTCATTAGTTTAAATATACTCATTTCGACCTCCCCAAAGAGGTTGTGGGTGACAACTTTAAAAAAACAAACACACACACACACACACTCACCTCTTTGTCCAATGTTTTTCAAGTTGAAATTCAATTCCATATTTAAAGGTTTGTTTGTTTGTTTTTTTTTTTGCGATTTCTGCATTTTATTTGTGCTGAAAATGTATTAAATAGTTGAACTGAAATCGATCCTCATTGATTAACTCATCAAAGAATGAGCTCTTTAAAAGATTTAAGAGTTTTTTGAGTGGTGGCCCAAGGGCACCCTAGTTGGGGCTTTTAAAAAATTAAATTTGACCACAAATTAAGTATTTGCAATTTGTTGTCAAGAACTTCTTTCGAAATTTTATTCCCTTTTCAAAATGAATTAGGTAGTCAAATTTGCCTCTCTGACTCACAATTAATGGAGGATACAACACAAATATCAAAAATGTAGTTCTCAAAATAATTTTCACTGGCCCTCAAATAAAATAATTCGTTGCTTATATTATCATCTTCCTTTGGATATGAGACATAGTTGTATAATTAATGATAATTTTTGGACAATTTTTGCTTGCCTTTATGGCAAGCTAAATGGCCTTCATGGCCAATAAGTTTGAATATGTTTGCTGTATATAATTTGAATTTGTTGTAATCATTCTGAGCCAACGTTTGTTGATCAACTTTATGTCGGTTCAAAATGGAATTGGGAATTATTTATACGAAGTCAAGAAGAAAACAAGAACGATTTGAATCTTTTGAAAGCTACATGTAATTAATATCGAATATATTATTGGATTTTGAGTTCTAATACAATCAAACATTTGAAATTCCACCAAACACATTGACGTGAGAAGAATGATTAATTAAATACTCGGTTGCCACATCAGATATCCAAAAAAAAAAACACTTGAGTATTTATACAAGTATTAAAAAATTGTTATTTGATCTGTTTTCGTTGGTATTTGATTTAGGGGGCCATTTTATTCCAAATATTCAGTTTTTCAATTGAGAGCCCCTCCGACACATCAAAGTTCCTGGATCAGAAAAGACTTTTTTCATGAAAATGATTCTATTTTGAACAATTCTGATCGAAATAAAATCAACTAACTCAGCCAAAATGTGCTCCTAATTCTTGAGAAGTTACATTTTTTGTCACTAAAATATTAGGGACCTCTTGCTGCCCAATTATTCATTCTGTATGTACTATGAAGCTTATGATTTTTCTACAAAATGAAATTTGTTTTGTCATAGTTTGTTGTAAGTTTATATATAAATTTGAGATCATGTGTTTGTCAATGGTTTAATATAATATTTACTTTTTATTTGTAGTGTGTGTCATTTTTTTTTCACTTAAAGATGCTTAATAAGAAATGATTGGACATTTGTAGAATTTCCAGATGTTGCAATTTATGAATATATATTTTTTTATAATTTTCAATTCTTTTGCTGAGTCAATTATTCTACATTCAATATTTTATATAAACTTCTATGATGGAATACACGTCATTTTTTTGAAATTATACCTTATATTTGGCTAAATCATATGTGATTTTTTCATAATATGAATTTGACTGCAATAGACCTTTGCCAATTTTACTCGTGAATTCTCTATAATTAGATAAAGGCAGATTTTCCCGAATAAAATAAATTTTAATTATTACAAAATGTCCTAAAGAAATAATTTAGAAAGTATCCATATTTTTTATTCTTGTGAAAAACAATCATAGTGTGTTTGTTTAAAACGATGCTTGACTCTTTGTATAATGTTCATAATATATACATAGGTACAAATCCTATGAATATTGTACAGGATTTTCAGGCCAATGTTTTAGCCCTACGTTTCTCTTCAAATCATTACAGATATTATACAACAACAACAAATTAGCCAGATATTGATCGCTTCTGCTCAAAAGCTACATACATAGGTGGAATCTATCTTCTCAGAGGTTTTTTCTTGCTCTTTCTAAAATAATACTCAAAACCACTTTTTGGAGAAGCCAGAGATTGAGGAGGGGGGGGGGGTTATTTTTTTTGTAGGATAGACATTTTTGATTTTTGGGAGATGGAGGGAAAGTTCTTACTGACTTGCTTACAAAGGATGCCTCTATGACAGACCTCAACATTTTACGGCCCCCCGGGCCACATACAGCCCTTTGGTTGCCTCTGACCGGCCTCCGTAAGGTTAATTGGAAATTACAAAATAAACAATTTTCTCATTTCACCTCATGCATGGACTAAAACTGCAATACTTTTATTTTGAAATTGTTTTTATTTAAATGCGTACAAATGACGCATACACAAATCAAGACGATATATGATATTAATTGAATGTTACATACACTAGATGTCTCTAGCATATTTGTTTTCGCTTCTCCACCTCAAACATCGAACCTGACTTTAATGCACTAGTTAAGCCCAGCAGAGAATAGATTTCAGCCACTGAACTGAAAGAAAAAAGAACTTATAAACAGTAAATTGAGTAGTTAACCTACAAATGTAGGTATGTAAAGGCAACAACTAGCAGTGAACTGGAGCGCTATCTTTGGAATAAGCCTTTTTATCAAAAGCACAATTCGTTGATGTTCAATGACTTTTAATATGTTTTAATGTTTGTTTGGAGCACAAAGACAATATTGTGATGGCCTTAGATGGCTAAAAACCTCTTGCCAACAGTATTTGAAACTCAGAATATATTTAGCAGGGAAAATGTTCAATAATATAAGTTATAAATAGTAAGTTCATATTTAGTTTGCTATTGATCTGGGAAAATTTGATTGAATAAAGGTTTTTTTTGCAGGGCAACCTCACTTTTCATTGCTTATTTATAACATAGTCTACTCATACCAAACATTGTCAAAACAATGCTATTTAATGCTTTTTACAAAAAAAATACAATAAATATTTTGCAGAATTGAGTTAGGCTTTTAATTTGGGTGGCCCTCTACAATATTTTCTGTTTCTCAAGCGGCCCCATGGAAAAAATAATTTCCCACTCCTGCTCTATGGCTTAGTTTAATATTTGGGATATCTATCCAGAGAAGGAACCTTTCAGAGTTCGAGCATTAAATTGTTTAGGCCGTGCCTTCTGTATGCCCATTTATTATTTAATAAATTACAAAATAATTTCCTTGAACAAAAGAATCTGACACTTTTTGAAGACCTCATGAGCACATTAACAGTTGTTTTATGTAAGAAAGATTTTTTGCGTTGAAGGGCTAAAGGAAAACCTTTCGCGGACCAGGATTTGCCCAACACTGATCGACCATAATAACCTTATATGCTTTTTTTTATGCATGTTCTATCATATTGGTATATATCTTAATTTGAAAGCTTATAAACATTTAGAGCAGTGCTTTTCAATCAGTGGGGCACGTATGATATAAAAGACGGGATCGAAAATTATCTTTAAACCTATTCAGAAAAAAACAAAAAAAAACCCAAAAAAATGGCCTTTTTATTAATGAATGCTAGGATGTCCAAATGCTTTCTTATATGGTAGAATATTTTTAAAAAAAACCTTTTGAGAAGTACTGAATTAGTTGGTTAAATACAGAGCAGTGTTGTGGTCAAGACTATGAGGTATCCAAACCAAAAAGAGACCAGAGACCAGAAGACGAAAAATAGACGGTCATGTTTGTTTTTTTTAGTTAGAAAATGAAATTTATGCAATGTAGTTGCATATACTTCGATCTTGGACACCAAGACTTTATAGGAGCTAAGACTTAAAGGTATTGAGAAAATCCTCAGCCTTCAAAAGTTGGCTAAAAGAACCACATTCGGAGTGAGGTGAAATTTAGAAGTTTATAGAGAGTTTAGAACTCTCTTTCTCAGCTATGTGCCCATGCCTGTCCAGTGTCTGCTAGATAACAACCTCCAGAAAGTTTGTTTATAACCCTATATTATTATTATTATTATTCCTCTCCTTTAATTATAGAGGAGGGCTGGCTGTTGACGTCATGTCACGTCACTCACAAAGTTTTTTATTTTTTCCTATTTTTTAGGTCTTTCAAAACAATCTCTCTCTTTCTCTTTTTTTTTTTCTTCTTCTCTTCCTCCCTTCCTCCTACATATATGTACGTAAATACTAATTGAAGGAGATTGGGGGAGCTCTAGTGTAGAGTAAGTGGTGGTGGTGGTGGGTGAGGAATTGAGCTAGTCTCAGGTTATGTATGACTGTATGTATGTAGTTTCAATACAAAGAGGGAGAGAAAGAAGAGGAAAGAGAGGGAAAATGGGTCCACCCATTTTCAGTTAAATTAGATTTATATATGTATAAGTACACATTGTGGAACGTACATTTATATATATATATATATATTTATTATTCTTCTTCTTCCCTCGCCCTCTTTCCCCTGTCTCCCTCATTGACTTTGTATTATAAAAATGAAATGTGTCTAGATATATGTACATAGAACTACATACTTCTTTCCTTCTTTTCTTTTTTTGTTTAAAAGAAAAAAGAATCCAATTTCGTCAAGGAAAGGTTTGAAAATAAGCGTTCCCAATAAATACACACACACAAAAAAAAGGAATATTTTTTATTTTTTTTCTCTCCCTTAACGGAGGAGAAAAATTGCTATGTAGGTATTTATTTATTTATTTATACAAGTAATTGTAGATTAAAAATAAAAATAAAATTCGGAAGAAAACGCGTGTGGTTTATTTTCTCCCTTTCCTCTCTTTTCTTTTTCTTTTTCTTTTCTATGCCCCCCTCTTCTTTGCAAGTGAAAATCTTGATTACACATACATACATACTCTAGTAGAAATATATGTATGTACGTACGTATATATATATATATATATATAGAAAAAAGAAAAGGAAATAACGAAAAAAAAGAAAAAAAAAAAGAAGAAGGTCCCTCATCAATCGTAAAATAAAAAAAAAAAAGAAATGTTTTTTTTCTTCCTTTTTTTTTTGCTTCTCCTCTCTCTCTCTCTCTTTCTTCTGCGGTCTTTATGGAAGAAAAGATTATACATATATATATATATATATATATGTATATTATGTATAAAATATAAAAACGTGCTTTGAAAATAACAACAACAACGATAATAACAATAACAATAATGATAAAACGAGAATCTATCCACAGACCCCTCTCTCTCTCTCTCTCTCTCTCTATGTATATATATTATTTTTCCTCGTCTTCTTCCTCCAGGTTGTTGAAGAAAATGCAAAATGAAGAATAGTAGGACGTGAATGAAGGTTGAATGGAGGTACTAGAGAGGAGAGAGAGGGAGAGAGAGAGAGAGAGAAATGAGATGGGAACGATAATTAATGAGAAGGAACCTTACCTTCATAGTATAATATCTATAAAGGTTCATATCTATGTCGAATGTAATGTCATACAAAAGATAAAAAGCTCGATCCGGGTACACCTACTTTTATATTCTAAATGTACATAAATCATGATGGGAGTAATACTTTTTTTAGAGAATATTTCCCTTGGCCATTTAGTATTCACCCCCAAGAAAAAGTTCGAACCGGTATACTTTACAGAATAGGGAGTATTTTTCACTCTCTCCCTCTCCCCCCCCCCCTCCTCTCCTCCTTTCTCAATAAAGGAAGGAGGAAGAATATTATTAATCTTATTGGATAGATGTATGTACATAATATTCATGTATACACACATTTTTTGTTGTTGATAAAAGGCGATTCAGTTCGAACTGGGTCATTGCCCATAGAGTAAATACCATATGGTCACTCATATATGTATATTATATATATATATATATATGATCAACTATAAAAGATAAATAAGAAGAAGAAAGTAATTGTGTGAACACTAGAATAAAAGTTCGAACCGGATTTTTTGGGTAGAAGTTCAACAACAGCTTCGACTCCCTAATAATATATGTATATAATTCTACATATGTACATATGAACTTGCATGCATTCATATACTATGCTATGTAGTTAAAAAGTAAAAGAACCAGTCAGACTGTTCTTGTTCTTCTTCTTCTTCTTTATATGTATAAATAATATCTCCCTCCCTTCCTCTCTCTTTCTTTTGCTCAGAACTGAATCACTCTGTTCTGTGTGTGTGCTCAAAATGTCTACTACATACATGCTGATATACAGCCCTTCTTAAGAGATGAAAAAGAAAAAATGAAGAAGAAGGTGATTATCGTAAAATGGAAAAGAAGAAATTATTATAAGTAAAATAAAAAAAAATAAAAAAAATGTTATATCAACGTTTACAATACGTACAAAAAAAAATAATAGAACAAGAGAGGAGAAACAGAGAGATAGAAGCATAAACATACTGAGAGAGAGAGAAAGAACGAATAAACTACAATCGCGCCTCATTGTTGTCCACACTCTCTTTTCCCTCTCTCCTCTGCCCCTAAATACAAAATTCTTTCAACATCAGGGTTTTTTTTTATAAATATAATATTATACTGTATATTATACTATTATACTAGTATAAACGAAGTATGTTTTTCAAAAAACTTCCATCAGAGGAAATCTAAGTGAAGAAGGGAAAGGCGGACGAGCGTCGTTCTCCCTATTACTACTCTGCTACGACTACATGAGGTGGCTAATAAATTAAAACTAATAATAAAAGAATCTGACTTTCCAGCCCTACTCCACTCTTCTTCTACTTCTCCTCCTCTTCTAAAATTGAACAACAGCATTAATCTATCTCGTTATTATAAAGAAGCATTAATATTCTAACAGAAATAAATAAAGAGAGAGAGAAAGTCATAGAGGGCGCTGCGCTATTCACATTGATCCTCTCTCTTTCTCTCTCCTTCTCCCTCATAGTCGGGGAGGGGGGGGGGGGTTGGTTAGAAACTCCATACATACGTTCTAACTTTCCTACAATAATAGCTCCTTCAGCTATTATTGGCTCAAACTTATTAATTATTTAAAACGAAGAAGAAACCATTTGAAAAACCTGCAAAAAGAGTATTTGTACATTCTTTTTTTTTTTACAAATTAATTAATAGAAAAAGGGAGAGGAAAGGAAGAAAGGTGGATGGATCAATAGTATTATTGTCCACTCATGACGTCATATGCTTCAAATAACCAACCAACGAAAGGGAATAGATGATGATGCAGCAGTAGTGATGTGCCCTGTCTATTCAAACTCTTTATGAGTTTGTAGATTCACTCTTTGTAAAAAGATGAAGCTATAGTGATGGAGCGAGGGTTCCTTTCAAACCTTGCTTCATGATGATTTTTTATTATTATTATTTTTTTCAATTAGTTCCATAAGAATGATTCTCTCTCTTTTTCCCTCTCTCTCTCTCTTGGTTCATTCTCCTTCCACTGCTGCTAACATACAGTACCATTCCCGCCTATCTGATTATAGAAAATGATGGATCTATCTTCCCTTCTTTTTCTTATGTATGTCAGCTTGTTTGTGTATAATAATAATAATAATAATAATGTGAAGGGGAGAGAGAGAGAGAATATTCTTTTTCTTTTTTTGATATTATGCTCTATGTATTAATAATGACTTTTTATTATTATTTCAAAAACTTTTTCGTCAAAATGCAGGAAACACCCAGTCCTTATATATATATAATATATATATATATATGTATATTTACAATTTTCTTCCTCTCTTCTTCTCTTTCTCCCTTTTTTTCATTACGAAACCTTTTGTTCATAATGTCTGTATGTATGTCACTATGGAGCAACTACTAATCCACTCAGCTGAAAGGAGGGAGGGAGAAAGAGAGAAAGAGAGAGAGAGAGAGACACACACACACTCACGGAAGGGGATTAAATATCCTCTTACGGATGTACATATCTACATTTTACTTAGACATAATATTATATAAACCCAATTTCTTTTCAATGAAATCCAGAGTGGATTGCTTCTCTCTATACATAGCGCAGAGTAGACTCTTACCCCCTAGAGCGCACGGTATTCATTCCACTGCACTTAGTTACTTATTATGTCAGCTAGTAGAGTTGAAGTAAAAATGGAAAGGGGTTCTCTGACTCCTTTGGTGAAACGTCATTAATTGGTAGTGACTGACATTTGAGAATGGACAGGATCCTTTGATGGATTCTGAGGTTCACCTGTCTTTTTAGATGAAGCACATATTTATTTACTCTCTCTCTCTCTCTGTTGAACACAATAATAATAAATAGGAGTACATGGAAAGAACCTCTCATTCCAGATGGAATCACAAAAAGGGATTCTATTATGCTATATGTAATCTGATTTAGTGTTGAGGATAGGTGGTGGTTTTCTCTCTCTCTCTCTCTCTCGTACTATTTCTTGATTAACATTTATTTGAAAGAAAGAAAAAAAAATTATATTCCTTTTGACGAAGTTTTATTTGGTTTACCTACTTTACTCACATGCTTATATGTGGTACAGTTATTGGATTTATTTCAAACAAACATTCATTCTGACAACATCAAAGTACATTTTGTTAGATACAGTCATAACTCAGATTACAAACAATTCTTATGAGAGAAAGAAAACAGCTTACTGAGCCAAAGAGCTGAACTTGGGAACTTGATATACCTTGAGCTTAATTTGTTTCGAAACCCTATTCGTAGCTCAATTAGCTCGAATAGCAAATTAATTTTGCTGTAGCGTATGTTTGCATATATAGAGCTCAGATCAGTGATCATACTTTTGTGGGCACTCCCGGGCTTCCAATTACCATAGTAACTCGTATGTCGAGGTTTCACTATTGCATGGTTGACTACCTAGTCACAAAGAGTAATAATAGGTATGAATACATCATGTAACTTTGACAAATGAATTGCTATGGGGTAACATCTGGAGACCCCCCCCCCCGTCCCTCATTGTTATAAATAAAGGGAAATTTTTTTCAATAAATACTTTTAATGCATTTATTGAAAGTATTTTCACGTTTGAAGAGAAGGCCTACGAGACTGAGTGAGTATCATTTCTTCCTACCATTCAAACCATTACACCCCTACTTCTTACTCAAACTACATATATGTACACCAATTGTTCTGCAATCATCGGATATACATATACACTGGTTGAGTGCTAATGATCCTTTTTTCTGAAGGATATCATTACCATAATGACACACATGACCTTGACCCAATTCCAAGGTCATTTCCTCAAAATGATGAAATAGTTATTATGTATTTGAATAATTTGGAAACCGTGAAGCAAGAACTGCAGACTTCTCTCTCTCTCTCTCTCTATTTTGACATCATCCATGATGACAAATCATTTTCTATCACATTTATTCTCTTCATTTTTTTAAAAATAACAACAACAACAACAAAATAACAACGACTATGAATCCAAAAGTATGTAGAAGAAGGAGAGAAGTAAATGATAGTCTCAAAGACAAGGGATAAGGACTCTTATAGTCCCCCCCCCCTAATAGGGGGGGGGGCCTCCTCTCATGATGACGCAAAGAATGTAATATTTGTACATATACATGTATCAAACATCACAAATAAATAAATATAATTAAAAAATAAACTTTGGAGAAAGTGGAGGAGAAGAAGAAGAAGAAGAAGAAGAAGAAGGAGTCTCAGGTTATAATGACGTTGATTTATTTTCTGTATACATATAACATACATATGTATGTATGTATACGTAAATTGTATTATTATCTGTTTGTTTGTAGGAGCGCATAGATATTTATTCCTTCAAAAATAAAATTAAAAAAATGTATGGAAAAAGTAAATAAGTACATCATAGATGATAGCTGGTGAAGAATGATGTGAAGAAGACAAGGTTAAAAAAAATAAAAAAATAAAATGTCAGAAAAAAAACAAGAACAACAGTTTCTGAATTAATTAATTAATTATTTAAAAACTTTATATATCAGGAGAAGAAAAAAGTTTATTCAAGAAAATAAAATTATATATACATATTTTTAATTCATTAAAAAAATTGTTAAAAAAGAATAAATTAGAAGAAGAGGGTTTTTCTTTATTCAATAACCCCTTACTTGTGTACATTCAAGGAAGTTACTACTAATGACCCTTTTGAAAAAAAAACCAGGGGAACTTCAGTATACGGACTAATAAGTACTCCATAAACACATACATATGTACTATGGAATTGAATTAAAAAAAATGTGTCAAAACTTTTTTAAAACTAGTCGTTTTTTGTTATTTTTTGTGGGTTTTTTCTTTCCATTCTGTAACTCTATATGCGTAGAGTTATGACTAGTGTGTGTGTATTTAGACCTGTCAAAGAGTGATTAAGTAAATATTTCACACCTGGAATATACTTTATATATTTTGTATCTACAGAGAGAGAGAGAGAGAGAAAAAAAAAAGTGCAGATGTGTGGATTTTTGGGCATGGGTGGCACAGATAGGGAGATTCAAATCAGAGTTACATTTGGGGACACTCCAGATACAGTGTATTTGACATAGTTTTTGATATGAAAGGGGGATAAATCGAGTGGGATGAGGACCTGTCATGGTTGGGTTCGACTGTTCCAAAATAATATTGAAATTTTAACCCCCTAGATTGGCTTGAAAGAAGTGGCGTTCCTACTAGCCTTACAACGATATATGCCCTATTTGCATGATAGTAGTTAATTTCGCATTAAATTAGAATGGGCGAATGAATTAGTGGGAGCATCAAAACAGTTTCCAGTGACATTGGCTGACCTCGTAGAGGTCATATGACATCTCTTAACCCTCTAAATTGAAACTTTTGCCTTCATAGGCAACCTCAAAATCAACCTCCAAAGTCTTCAATTCCTATATTCGCCTCCAACCACCTTGGGGAACCTTAAATCCAACAGGCCTATGTCTTTTTCTGGGTCAATTTATCCTTAGTTTACTCCGCACCTCTAGTCCTCCTCTCCAAAATATAGAACTTAAATAAATTAGTTTCAATTTAAAAACCCATACAAATTGAAGGGTCCATAACCCCTTGTCCCATGTCGACATCCCAGAGATAGGGCTCTATATTTATAATATGTTAATCTGACTTGGTCCTTATAGTAGATTAACGGTCTTTTTAAAGTTAAAAATGGAATTTGGGGACATTTATGCCGGATATTTGAGCTGGGCTGTTCAGGGGGCAATAGGGGCTTAAGTCCCCACAATGGGATAGATTTATTGGTACAAATAATTATTGAAAATGTCATCTTTTAAAACTGTAGAATTGTTAAGTCATGACTTCATCCAAGATTATTGTCCTTAAAATAATAGTTTGGTTTATTTTTGAGCCAAGAGTTTTGAGTGTTCCTCAATGGATATATATATGTATGTGTCCCTTAGTTCAACAATGCAATTTTCCCCTTCAAAGTTTAACAATCTCTTGATAAATATATGTGGGATTTTGACCAAAGTTAGAGGCCCATAAATTAATGGCAACCTTGATACAAATTGACCAATATATATTATCTTAGAGAGGGGACATTATTATTATTATTATTATTACTATTGTTTCATCACTTTTCTCTCACACTTTGTGGGGTAACTATAATTTACCTCCATCTTTCTTTTTTCTTTTTTGTGGGACTCATAAATTAACGATTATCTTTGGAGTCTACAGATTTTTGTAAGAGTAATAGGGCATCATTATGTTACCTATATGTAGGTATATAGGAATAGACCCTATACTCCAAATGAGCCCTCATCTACTTACGGTGTTTCAAGGCAGTAGTAGGCACTTTTGAAAAAAAAAACAACAGTGATAAACAAACAAAAGCTACTTTTAAAAGCCTTATCTTTCGCAGTCAGAGTCCTGGCTCCAGTCATTATTTCTTATCAATCAAAAGGATGAGAGACATCTACTTTGCCTCCTCCTCCTCCCTCCTCATGCTCACACACCTCATCAAATGTTGGCTCCATACATAGATACTTATTCAAAGACTCCCTAAGACAATTTCATTATGAGTTGCTAGCATGATCCATCTCTTAGGAAACTCGTCATTCTACTCAATGAAGAAGAGACAAAAAGATGAGATTTAAGGAATAAGTCTCCTTACTAATTGAATAATCCCACATCTTCTTCTTTTTATTATTATTATTATTATCATTAAAGGGGGCTCTCAATCCCTAAAAGGTTGATATATATACATATATATATATATATATATATCATGTACAACTTACAATCTCAAATTGCAATGATGCACTTTAAATGTCAAATTTAAGGACCTTGTAAAAGGAACTATGCAATGACTCGTAAGAGGTATACATATATATTCTCTATGTATGTAATGTCAAGAGGTGTGCAATTTATGGGGTTCCTTATAAAGTTGGATCACTCATAAATAAGTAGTACACATATATGAAAATGAAAGGATTGCATCCTTGGGCTATTAAAATGATCAGTGTTCTCATTTAATTAGATAGAACGTATTGAAACGTACAGAGTTCAACTTGTTAGTCAAGTTACAACTTATATATATATATCTATATAAATGTACATCATTAAGCCTGGAGGGGGCACACCATGTGAGACGGCGAAGGAACATCAAATATTGACTTAGAGATATCAAAGAGATTGAAATATTAAACTCTTAAAATAAATTGGGAAATATTATATATTTTAATAGTAGTAAAGGAAATTTAAAAGAAATAGCGGGTCACGATTTACCTACATTTGTATCGTATGTGTATATGTTAGTTATATAGAATGCTAATTACGAGAAAACGAAAAACAAAAACAAGCAACATTCTTACTTCTTGGATATGAAATAAGAAGTACGTTCATGCTGCTCCTACGTAGTCAGATAAGGCCATTTGAATGTACCTATCTTGGAGATATATATATATATATATATAATTTCAAATAAGCAAAAGGGAGAAGAAAAAAACAAAAACAAAAAGAAGATAAAAAAATAAATACTTTGTTTCGAACAAAAAAGGAGAAGAAGACAAAAAAAAAAAAAAAAAAAAATACAGGGTGTCTAGATCAAAACGCATGATTAAAAAATAATCATTTACTCAAGAGTTACTCGCTATTATACAGTATGTCGTTTACTCTTGGAGACTCTAACGTTCTAAAAAAATAAAGAAACCCTTGTTTTTTTATCTATACCAGACACACTCGGTCCGAGATTATATATATATATACAGAGAGAGAGATTGTTTCTTTTTTTTTTTTTTTTAAATGTTCATAAAAAGATAGATTGAAAAAAATAAAAAATAATAATAATAATAAAAAAAGAATGGTTACGTATATAACCACATTGACCAAAAAATAAAAATAAAATAGTGATGAAAGGTGTTTGAGTTTGTCTGTTTGAAACATTGTGTATCCCCTTTTGAATCCATTAACTCCTTAAAAGATTTTGAATTTTTTAAAATTTGAATGAAGGAAAAAACAAAACTTTTTTTGAGAATAAAACATTTTATGGAATAATGAGAGTCAAGTTCTTGTCTCTATTCAAAAGATAAAAAATACTTTAGTAAAGTAATTGTGAATATTTTGAAGAGTTTATATATTCAAATACTAATTGAAAATTTTGAGAGTTTCTCGAAAATGGATTGAATTCCTACTCAATTCTAACTTTAGTTTTAAACAATTATCAATCCTTCCCCTTTGATAATTATTAATGTATCAATCCAAATATGTAGTAAATGAAAGTAATAAGAGTTTGATTGAAAGACGGTCAAGTTACTCCATTCTGATAATGTTTGAGCTTTACTATTGCTATTATGAGTCATGTATGGTAGTTATTCGTGGGTATAAATTCATAGTTTGTCGAAAAATGATCATTAGACCACTACTCAATTCTAAAACTTTAGTATTACTACATATTTTAGAATATAATTACAAATATCAATATACGAATGAAAAAAGAATAATCAGTTTGTCGAAAGAGGGTCAATTTGAACCTTTGGTAGTAGTATAACTTACATATACTTTAGAAAATACCTATGCAAAGATGGAAACAAAAAAAGAATGTCATTCTAGAGGCAGTCACATTCCAAGAATGTTCATGCGTTAGAATCTGTTTTAGGGTTTTAAATAAGTATTTGCCAAAAGGCGGTCAATAAATGATATTTTGGTGTTACAATAAATAGCCTCTTTAATGCGATTTATATGTATGCTGTAACTATATTCAAATGTTTTGGTTAATTTTAGTCAATTAATGGTGTGTCATATATGTTTATGAGGCCTGCAACAGACTGTTTTATTCCATTCCATTTTTTAGTTGTGTGTGTGTTTTGTTTTTTTAAATTAAAAATCCCATTAGAGAATGGGATATCGGTACGGATTGACGGCAGTAACTATAAATTCAACCTAAGATAAATACCTTAATCTCACTTAGCATTGGTATCAAACTGGATAGAATTAATCAGGTTATTTGTACATATGTGTCAAGTCAACAAGAAAGCAAGTTTGTTTTCAAGTATTGAAAAGAAGAAAATCCACTTAACAGTTTTTTTACTTCATAAATATAACGGTCAAATATTTAGGAGTCATTTTAAGACCTAAACTGCACGTTGTTTTTTTTTTTGCTAAAGTATCACTTTTAATCAAGAAGCAAAGATTGTTGTCAATCGGATAAATGTTACGACTCCACAAAGAGCTGATATGGTTCCATATGAACATCCATCTTTTTCATAGCCCCAGTGATTTATTTAGTTGCAGTTGGCTAAAATCTGCTATCATACTCACCATGAATCCTAGTAATAGTAACTACATAGTCATAAATACCAGATGTTTTTTATTCTTGATTGTGGCTGGTATTTTTTCCCCTATCATACAGTTGCAATTATTATTAGAGTCATTATTTAATTAATCGAAATATACTACTATTAATACAAAGTAAAGAGAATGTCATCAAGAATATGAGGGCAGTTCACACTCATTTTTTCAAATATTTACGAGTAACATGGTTTCTTGTTGAGTTGACACTTTCCTCTAGTAAGAGTTATCTGTCGACCACATATATGGTATGTTTCATCCATGAACCTGGATCAATGGATTTACTCCAACGTTATCCCAACATACAAGAGTTTATATATAAAAACCAACATTTCCCACCTACAATCTCAACACACACACATTTCACAGACATTCCAAGAGCCCATAAATTCAAAGAAGGGAGGAGGAAAGGAGTCAGGAGTAGTTATCATAAATGGGATCACTGATAGCTCAGGTCTCAGAAATATGCACTTACTTATCATAGTATCATAGACTTTATGTAGAGCCTTTCCTCTCTCTTTCCACTGCTGCTGTTGCTTTTTTTTTTTTTTTTTTTTGGTGTGGTTTTTATGAGGTTTTGACCCTCTTGTGGTTTTATTAACTCACTTCAATACACAGGATGAAGACTACGAAATAATGAAATACTAAGAGCACGTAGGAACTCGAGAATTTCAAGAGTAGTTATATGTACTTAATATATGTATGTATGTATGTACATAAGTATAATTAAAAGTAATCAAGAGACATTGTATAATCAAATTTATTATTTATGATCTACCATAAGTTTAATTTTTAGTACTTTGAGTTCCCTCTACAAACTTTTCTTCTTCTTCTTCTTCTTTAATTTAGGTAGTCATTCAAACTGGTTTCTGAGGGTTATTTTGGGCATTCGGAGAAGGAGTTCGTGTGAGTCATGGTTCATCATGTCCTTCGTTCTCCGCAATGGTGGCCTTCCTTCACTATATACCATATTTCTCTCTCTCTCTTTGCAATTTCCCGACTTTATAAAAATGTAACAACTACTAGTAGCTGGGTGTTAGCATGTCATACCTCATCTATGATAAGGGCCTTTTATCACGAGAGGGCTTACTCAGGGTCACCCGAATGGCCTTACAAAGTGCATAATTATATCTTTTCCTCACATATTTTGTTTTATTACAGAGAGCTCTTTTGACCTTCATTCCGAGCACATGGAGGAGGAAGACACACTAGGGCCTGCTTCTCCGAAGCAAGAAGAGGAGAATGACGAAGACGAAGAAGAAGAAGAAAAAAGACGACAAGCATTGATCAAATATTTAACATTCCATGCTCTGTCCTTTTTGTTTTTGTTTTTATTCTTTGATATCAACAGTTTATGATGTCTACGTGTGTGAGAGAGTTTTGTATTTAGATTATCTTGATGATGAGGGCAATGACTATTAAAACAATGATTAGTGATGGAGCCTGACTCAGGTTATCAAACTTGGAGTGGATAATCTCTGATCCTGCTCCTCTAGACTCTACATATATAGAACGTAGCATAATTTTAATCATAAATAATAATATTAGTGATGCAGCAAAGCTCACAAGAATTCACCACACTGTATTGTTCTTCTTATGTGTATCGAAGGATTAAAGCTCCTGTTGATTCTCACTCTCTCTCTCTAGCCTTTTTCCCTTCAAATCATTATAATTAATGAGTTATTAAATGAGGGCCACGTGACCTAAATATCCAATCATTCCTCTCCACTCTATATATTTAGAATGCAATATTAAGATGGATCCTTCCCTTCAAAATAGGGTACACTTATAAATGAACATGAAACAACGGAAAACGTTATAACGAAGGGAGAAGAATTCCCTAAAGCAATTGGTTCTCTTCTGCTTTTTATTATTGTTTTTTCAAATGTTGGTTCATAGTACTATATATATATGCATACAGCTCTAGAGAGTCAGAAGAACCTGGTTCTCATTTCCTGTCAAAGATAGAAAGAGAGAGAGAGAGAAGAGTCAATCTTATTATTGTTATAACATAGCAGCATGGACGTAGTTCAAAGTCAAGTAATGAAGGGGGGGGAGGGAGACGAAGGAAAAGAAACAACAACGAGGCAGCAATACAGAAAATTAATTTAAAGGAATAAAAATTCCGGGAATGTCAAAATAACAACAGCGACAGTATAAGACGAAGAATAATAAGGAGATGACACTTTGTTTTTCTCCTTTTCTCTCTCTCTCTCTCTCTCTTCTCTTTTTGTGTTAAAAACGAGGGAGGAAAAAAAATAACCGTGCTTATTAAGACTTAACTTATTACTCTATTACTAAGTGTAAAAGTCTTGTTAGTTGCTCAGTTATAAAGTTCTATAAATGCAATTCTTTTCTGGGAAAAAAGAGCTATCTTTTACTTCTATTCTTTCTTTCCATTTTGTACTCTCTCTCTCTCTCTCTCTCTCTCTCTCTCTCTCTATATATATATATATATGGAAATAAAAGAAAGAAGAAAGAATATTGATGATGGCTCTTGATGAGAGAAGTGACGCAAAATATACGCGCTTTTTGACGCTCGTATTATTATTGTTATTATCATCATCAGATAAAAGCGGGAATGAAACGACTTATTCTTACTCAAAAAGAGAGAAAGGGTAGAGACAAATAATAAATGTAATAATATAATAATAATAATAATAATAATAATAATACAGGTCAACCTCCCTTCTCAGCTCAGCTCTTTTTTCCTTCCTTCCATGTCGTTGTTGTTAAGTAATACATACATACATACAGCTCAGCTAGAAAAAGCGAGTTTGTATTATATTATACAGTAGTTCCATAATATATTTTTATAATCAGGGAAGAGAGAAGTATTAAAAAAAGAGAGGAAAATGCAGAGAGTACACATAACTACATACATACTGTAGAAGAGAAATAGAGAGAGAGAGAGAGAGAGAGAGAGAGGAAAAAAGAAGAAGGAGGAAGATAATAATAATCATAATAATAACGTTATAAGTCGTTATACTGTATACAGAAAGAAAAAGTTCGATCTGCCACAAAGCCCGCCCGGCCCTTCAATTCCTCCTTCCTCCCCCCTCTCCTCTTCTTTTTTTTCCTTTATTATAATTTTCTTCTTTCCATATTAGTACAGATACGTGAAATTCTCGTTTAAAAAATCAGCGCGATACGAATGCATTTACTCAAATCGTTCCTGAAGGAGACCTTAGCAGTATTATTATTTAATATAGTAATGACCATGAAGCTATTTGAAGATTTACAACCACATAACTCCGAATATATCATTTCTATTCATTCCCATCTATTCTATCTCTATGCATTTTCATTTGCTCTAAATAAGCAACTCCTTTTTATACTTTTTATATATTCGTATATTTTACCTCTTATTAATTGATGTATATATAAATATATTATTAGTTACATCACCTAGTTTTAACAATTTAAGAATAGAACTTATAGGGAAGGAACTTGGTTGTTCCTTTATAGCGAGAGTTTCCCTGCGTTCTTTGCTCGTTTGATATACAACACGCTCACTGGGAGGGAAAACGAAGAGGGCTATATTTCAGAATATGTCTGTCTGTTATTATTTCAAATATTATATACTTTGTATGTATTATAATAGTATAATATATTATAACTACAATATCGGCTATAGATATGCATAAAGGTATCAGCGCCATCTGCCCCTTTATTCAAGGACTGGCATTCAAATGGAAATTACATTACTTTATACTACTCTGCTATGTATTTTATTATATTTCTATCAATGGAATTTATTCATAAATAAAAAAAAATCTTTCCTTTTTCTTTCTTTGCTGCAGACGTGGAGTTGTTGATGATGACGTCATCCGTTCCACCCAACGAACTCTTTGAAATGATATTTTTATTAAACTCAAACAACAACTATGTAGTTAAATTGTAATCCTAGGAGAGAGGGAGAGAGAAGAGAGAACCCCCCCCCCCCCTCCCCTCCTACTCTCTCTCTCTCTCTCTTCCCTGATCAAACACCCCCCATGTTATTATTGTTATTATTGAGAAGTCAAAACTCAATTCAAAAAATTAAATAAACAAAACATGTCCATAACTAATATATTGATATTGTTGCCAGCCCTCCGTTTCACTTCAGGTGCACAATTCTATCAAGGACATACGATGTCGACCTTTTTTTATTCATCAATCCCCATTTCGATTTATTGACGCTACCACTTTTCAAACAGAGCCCAACACTCCTTTTCTGAATTCTGGATTTTCTGCTCCCCTCAATTAAACACTCAAGCAATTCAATTTCTACATGGGAGCAGCAGACGCGTTGATACAGCTGAAGTTCTACTCTGGCATGTCTCCACCCACAGCACAAGTCCCCTCACCCATATTTTCTGTAACCCCAATTTCCTCATACCAAAACTTAGCGACATCCCTCAATGCCCCTTACCCCCCCCCCTAGTTTAGAAATCCTATCTGCACCCCTGTTATGTGTATTTCAACTACTTCGTATTGGCATGGGTCACATGGGTCCCTCTTGACATTTTTCTTAGTAGTGGTGACCAGCTGAGATGGTCATATAGAATCCGGGTTTAGTGAAACAAAATAACTATTCACATTGGTGACAAACAAATGGAAAGGAAAAGCACCCGTGCTCAAAATGCCCCTCCCACAGATCCATCTACAGTTTCATTTCTGACTATATTTAGCTATTTTAATTTAGAGTCCACTATTGATAAAGTAATACATAATTTGAGCACATATTAAATTGCGTCAAATTGCCTATTTTTAATCAAAGAGCCATTCACTCAAATATCACAAATATGACTCTGGTCACACCCACACTCCAAAGGTAAATTTAAATTAATCTATTTTCACATAATTTCACAACTCAATAGTTGTGGAACCTCCATAGATGCATTACCAACTTGGTTTGTCAAATGCTCTTATGCTCATACTAAGTCGGAATTCTAAAAAAAATACACACACAAGTCAGATATTACCCCATGACAAGTTATAGGTTTAAAAAAAACCCGGATCTTCTCTGTGTAAACCAACCGTTAAAGAGTAAAAATTAAAATAATTTAGAGCCAAAATTGCAGAATAAAGATTGAACAAATATCAAACATTTAAATCAGCATTTATTTAATGATTTCCTTCCATATAAATGTACAATAATTTGATGACTTTAGAGTATCACTTGACAGACCTAAATTCACAACCGTAAAGTGATTTCGATAACTTTTGAAATCAAAATTATAATCTTAAATCCTTTGATTAAAGGGCTGGAAAATTCACTTTGATTCCGTGGTTCTTTATAACACAACTGAATCAACAATCATAACCCCTAATTAACTCTATGTAGAGATGAATACTGTATTCTAACTCTCTCTATATAAATATGTCATAATTAATGACAGATTACCCCCTTCCTTCCCCCTAAAAAAACTCCACCATGTAATTCCTACTAAATATGTACAACAGTACTCTTTAAAGCTCTGGAAATCCAATTAATTTAGCTATATACATACGGACTGGTTCAGACAATTATATCGCATTTGTATGTCCATCGAGTATTCAATCACGAAGGACAAGCATAAATTATTGAGAACGTTAGTCAAATCGAAGTAATGGTTGCAATACCACTTAAATAATTAAACCTCAAAATCAGCATGCATTGTGAATCTTAAGTTTTGACTCTAGGTAGGAGTAACAGGTGTTTTTTTTTAGACAAAAAAATACAAACTATCATCTACATTCATAATTACCCAACTTCCTACATGTAAATTTATATTCAGGCTTATAAATGAAGGAAACTATAATTTTAGAGGGACTAACGCCTCAGCAGAATATGAGGAGGTAATCTTTGCAATTAATGAACCAATCAAATATGTAATTATTATTTGTTAAACACAATACCTTACTAAGTTATTTATGGATATCTGTATAGGTATATCATGCATAAACCAGCTCTTTATATCAACATAATGACTCAGTCCCTAATTTGTCGAAAATCTAATGGATTCATGTCAAAGAGAAATAATGATTGATTCATTTGTGAAAATTCTTCATGAATAAAATACCAAATGTTGTATTATATTAGAGAATTTTCACTGACGTCACAAATTTGGTCATACATCGAAGTGATGTATTGTTGAGAACCCATAGTTGATATTTATTAAATAAAATGAATGCATTTCCAAGAAAATCATAGGGAAACTTCATTTAATGGCTTTAAAAATGATAAAGGCAAAATACATTTAGTGAATAGGCTCAAAGAGACTCAGTGATATTTAAATAAAATAAAATTAAATCATAGATACTAATAATTTCCATGAAAGGACTTGATTTTGACTCTTAAGTTTGTTTTGGATCGATGAGGAACCAGACAAGTAGAATAATTGGAGAGAAAAAAATTGTTCTGCAATAATAATAATTTATTTATTGACTACATTATGTATACAAATGTAATAACATATTTTATAATCTATCTATCTATATATATATATGAGATAAAGAGGCATATATACTTGATGGACAGTAAAGGTTTAAGCCCTTTTATTTGTCGGTTCCTTTGTGACATCCAAATCAGCGGCAGTAATTCATTATTTTCTTTAATTTTAAAGAAGTAAAGATTTTTATACACATAAAATTTGCTTTGCTTGTCCCTCTTCCAAGATGGACAAATTCCACGATAATGACATCATTTAAAAAATAATCTTAGATTACATTAGAGATGAACTATTTAGAACTGAAAACATCTTTACTGATTATTTTTGAATTGTCCCATGATCTTAAAGGATCCGACTATCACCTACAGTTCTCTTCCAATGTTTTAATTAGACAAGTGTGTTCTCTTAAGATGAGACACTCGGTTATAGACTAGATAAAAGGTAATAACTTTAAAAAGGCAATGTTATTTAATTTTTTACTTTAATTAAATGTAATCTAAACGGATTAACACAAACAATTTTCACTCAATCCATCCACCGTTGTTGGCAATAATATGTTTCAGCTTACATTTGAACTTTTTACAGCTATTCTTGATAAAGCTCTGGTCCAAGTTAGCTCAAGCTGGTTCAACTACGGCAGCCTTCAACTGGTCCTTGCTCCTGAATTGGATGTCACTACCCTTCAAACTTTCAAATATGGCGTGGTCCATTGGTGCAGCATCAGGTGAGTGGGGAAGGTTAACAATCTTTTGGGGAAAAGCCAGGAGCTTCCTTCATCAACATCTCTTGCACTACTTTGGAGGTGAGACAGCTGATGCTGTCCTGCTGCAGCCACCAGTCCTCTCCGTAGGTCCACCTGACCCTGGGGAAGATTTCCTTTATGAAATAGTTAATGTAGTTGGCTGAATACAATCTCTTACCAGGTTCAAGGAAGAAGAGATCGCACTTTTGTTCATTCGGTCCAACCACTGCAATGACTTGCAGGTTAGCAAAGTGCCTTTCCTTCCTGTACTGAGCGTCAGGGAGGGATGCTGAGGCAAGGTAAAACCTTGTTTCTGTTGAGACTGTCTCATCCAAGTGCAAGATGACAACTCCAGGTAGCCTTTTTTTCAGGCGATTCAAACATTCATTTTGATGTTGTAACCCTCTTCTCGCAATCAATCAGCTTCAGGACTTGCTTCTGTGTCCTCTTGAAACTATCAAGGCCAAGATTATTCTGAACACGCCTCCACATGATGCTCCAGCCCATGTCAAACTTGTGTCTCAATTACATTTTTGACATACTCTATAGTCTCATTTGGCCTTGCCTAACTCTCTCAGGAGACTGAACAGTCCCCCTAGTAGAAAGTCTGCAAGGAAACATCAAAGTCACGGCTGATTTCTGTCGATGTCTTGCTTCGATCACAAAGGGCTAAAATAGCTTCCCTGCAGTCTATCTCAGCCGTCGGATTCAGAGGAGAACAATATACAGCTTTACACGTTTAAAAACTGTCATCGAATTATGTATACACATTATACATACATACTCTTGACTTATAAAGTGAATGATGATTGAAGAAAATCGTCCAATATTTATATTAAAATATAATCAGGATGAAATCACTCTGTGTATAAATATTTTTTAGATTTCAATGAATTCACTGATGGGCTGAGAAGAGCCAATCACAATGCTACATCATTTTTATCGGTAAATTTTTAAAGTATCTTGTCTTAAGCAAACACACCTGCATCAAAAATACATTGGTGTAAAGTTATTATACATTGACGATTGAGGGTTCATTTGTATAGAGTCAGAAAGACGACAAGCATAAGGAATTAATCATCATCATATTTAGAATAAACTTCATCTTCATCAAAATAGTATGGTAATATTTTGATCATTTAATTCTCAATGATATCAATGGAAAAGAGAGACTCATAGAATTTGCAAGTTCATGCTTAAAAGTCAAAAGAACATGAAGGAAGAAGGATGGCCTATGAACGAACATTGATTCATAATTATCTCATGTGGGCATAACGATCAAATGGATCTTGTGTAAGAATAAGTAATGCTAAATATCAACAAATACAGGGAAAAGAGTATAGAAGTGCCATAGATGTGACGCATAAAGGTTATACATATTTGGCTATTATAGAGCAACTGTGGTGATAATTTTAGTCAAAATGAATTTGGAATTCCTGATCTACTAAGAGACTAGGTTATTTGTGCCGAATGGAAGAGCTCTTTATCAATTGATGAATAGATGGATGGACTTTGTTTCAAAAAATCTCTGTAAGTAAATACACAAAAAAAAAAAAAAAAAAAAAAAAACCAGCATAGAGTGACATTTGAATGGGAGGGGGCTCATCTTTATAATCCTTTTCATATTCAGCTTCCCATGCAGCAAAAGGATAAGGATGTTATTTGACCTCAAATATTTGAAAAAATAAACATACACAAAATGTTATTATATTATAGATGTCATTTCCAGAAGTTACATTTGAAAAATTAAAAGTTTTTGATGTGATTAATGTTGAATAACTATTTTTTATTATTGTCTTTACATCATCAGTCAATCTGAGAGAGAGAGAGAGAGAGAGAGCAAGAGATCAGAGCAGCATACCTCCTCAGAGACTTTTTTGAAGAAAAAAAAAATTAATGTATGTACACATAGATATGTATATTCCCTCAAGATGCTCAGCTGAGTGAATTTTGATATGACAGACTCATTATGAATTATTATTGTTTTAATACGTGTTTTACCCTATTTTACATTACTGTTGTATAGTAAAAATTACATTGATCCTTTAAAATATGTACTTTAGAGTTTAAATCTGAACTTTAGATCAAGTAAATCGAGACCCCCCCCCCAAAAAAAAAAAACCGAAAAGTTTTGATCGAAATGCTTTTGTTTTGAGTTTGACAACAAGATCAAGACAAGATCCGAATCTATACACAAAATCGATCCCCAAAATCTATTGAGCAATGAATGAACGTTGTGTATAAATGGTGTTCAAAAATCTATAGAAAAGTTACAACTGCCCTATTTTATGCAAAATAGTTTATGAAGTAAATAATTTGTTTCTGAGAAAATGTTGATTTTAAGAAGCGCTCTTGCCTAGATTTTAATGTATTTAAAGGACTTTTAGTAGGCATGAAGGCTGGGAGATGGGTCTACGACAAGTTTCCTTTCTAAAAATACTTTGCAATGATTGGAAATTATGCATGCTACAAGGAAGGCATTTGACTGAGCCTCTTTCTCAATAATAGACTCTGAAATAGTTATAAGCATCTTTCATAGGGTTGTGACATTCTGATTGTTTTTTTTGTCCAATGATCTAATGATATATTCTAATGCTTTACGTGATGTTTCACCCTAAACTCTCTCCGATCACGGCATTACAACTATAGTTGATCCACAAAGTACTATTTCTCCCAGTGGTGCCTATTTTGAAATGAGTTAGAATTCCATTCGTCAATCCATATGTTAAAATTTTAAGGGCTTTCAGAGAGTCTCAGATCAATACTTCCCCATGATTTGACTTTCTAAAGAACCTTAAAACTTTGCCATATAGGTAAATGAATGATATTTTAACTCATTTCAATATAGACTCAATGAGAGGGAGGACAACCTTTGTATCTTCGACACAAGGCTTTTAGTAGGACATGATATGTTGGATATCAATTTTTCAATCAAGACTTTCTAAAAATGACCAAATTTATGCAAATAAAATTGGTCAACTGGTTTTTTGTGTGCATTCTATAATAATATGTAAAATGATGTGTGTGATTAAAAAAAAAAGGGACTATAAAGCAGTGAGGTGCACACAACCTCACACAAGGAGGAAGGAAAATGATCTAGCCCTGACTCTCTTGTCTCAGAGCTCCCTTGAGCAAAGAGAAGTGACTCTCATAAATCACGTGAAGAAAAGAAGAAGAAACGAGAGATATTTTTAAAATAATAATAATAATAATAACATAGGAGAAGAGAGAGAGAGAGAGAGAGAGGAAAGAAGAAGAAGAAGAAGGAGAAGAGAGAGGATCTGCTGTTTCACACATATCCAATACAATTGAGTATAAAAGAAATATCCTCCCAATGGTTGTTCCCTTCTCATTAGAGCCAGGGTGTTTATTTTTCCACCTGCTCCCTCAGAGAGAAAGGAAAAAGAGGGTTCTGAAACAACCCGTCGCACCACTTGGTTATTTTCTAATAGCCAATGATGTTTATTTTATATATACACATACATATACACACACATTTTTTTTATTTTTTTATTTTTGCTGAAGGAAGGAAAAGAAGAAGAAGAAGTAAGAGGGAGACAGACCTAGCTGGAGAAGCAGGAGCAGCAGCACGTACGTCTGTATTAATATAATGGAGGGAGACATACACGCTGTATGTAACACACACACACACACACACACAAAACATATCCTCCATATGGCTGATGATGAAGAATGAATAATATACCAAGAGGAGGAGAGGGGGGGGGGGAGAGATAAGCTGCTCCTGCTCCTGTTCCACTAAATGAAGAGCAGGGGTCTTTGTCTGCATCCAATCACATGAAAAACAGGAGATGGCAAACGCACAACACAACAACAACAACAACAACAACAAATGATTAGTTTAGATATACAACCATATTACTTTTGTAAAGAGGTGTCCCTCACGAAACCTCCCATGAGATGAATGGCCAAGGACCCACTTTCCTCATTCCTACAAGAAAGGTTCAAATCCCCCTCCTCATCAAATTCCTTGTAAAACAGATCCTTGATACAGAAAAGCTTAATTAGCCCTAAAAATACCAAACGATTTACTACACACTTAATACCATTTGGGTCCACTGGCTGGACCCATAGTTGTATGCATATTTAGTCTATCTACTTAGCAAATCTCCATTGAGTCGATAGTTTTTACAAGAATCTTTTCTTCCATCGTAGATGAGTTACAAAATTGTAATTCAAATTTGAATACTTCATGCAAGGTCATCAAATCATGGCTTGCTACGATCCAAAGGAAAAGCAGAGTATCATACCTTTTTTTTGTTTTTTTTTAAAGATGGGTCAAATGGACCAAGACTCGTAGTTTTAGGGTTATTTGAAAATGCTTTGACATTCTTTTTGCTCATTTAGTCAAATAAGGTATTTATTCGCTTCGAATTGGATTTTACAACCACAAGCGTGTGTTAGCTACATCTTTGATTAACACATTTATGGTATACTTTCATTTAAAATCTTTCAATTTCAATAATGAATCAATCTTTAGAAAAAGAAGAGCCTTTCCTCTCTAAAATCAAATAAGTACCAATGATCAAATATGCCCGATACACTTTTAAAATGTCTTTCAATTATATTAAAATAAAAAAAAGCAATACACTGAAAATTGTCATGACATTAACTCCGAGAGACTCTATATTATAAATTATAGTACTTTTATCTTTTTAAATAGATTTTTGATTCATAATAAATACTTTATCAAGCTCAATTATTTTAACTAAGAAGCAAATTTAAAAAAATAAAAAATATTAGGCTCTGCTTCGAGGATAATTTGGCAAATACCATATATATTCATAACCTAAATTTTTATGAAGAAGCACAGCTATCTGGTATTGAGCTGTGAGGCTTTAGATTTAGATCGAATGATTACTCGTGCTTTACATTCAAAAATTCACATAGATTGACCCCAAAATATGTTGCATAGCTGTGAACCGATCTTTTATCAAAAAAAAAAAATTCAAATTATTTGACTGTGAGAGCTACTTACCATGTGTTATGCAGCAACTCCTCCTCCCCCCTTTTTAGGGGGGAGGGAATGCTGTAAGAATAAATGTAACCTTTTCACCATCTTATCTTTACATATCTATGACACTACAACATTCCATTCATTCTATGGTCATTTAATTAATCAAATACATAACTATATTGCATTAGTCAGTCAACATAATTCGTAGAATAAATGGTGGCAACTTGTTCAATGGACTTTAACCAATGATTATAATGTTATCAAGAGGATTTCATCACGTTTCTACAAAAGGAATTGCCAATATAATGTATATGTAAAAGACGAATTAGATTTAAATTCGGACCAAACCGCCTTCATATGATTTAAATATGCTATGTTTCATGATTTGATCAGATATTTTCTGATGATACTCCATTCATGTTAACTTTGGTTATAATTAGGAACTTGTTATGAAATATGTCTGTCCAAAATATATAGATACTACCTAGGGCTGGGAAGGTTCAGTATCAAATTCACAAGTTTTATATATACAGACTATAAAAAATTGTCTTGCTAAAAAAAGTCAACAAAATTTTAGGTGTCCCCATAAAAATGTCTTTTATAAAAAAGTTGGCAAACGAAATTTTCTTACGGCACAACTCCTCAATATATTTGCATAGAGCCATCAGAAAATTATTCACTAATACCTCATTACTGACTCACTTATTTATAAATTAAAGTCAATATGTCTGTTTCAAAATAGCTCTTAACAAGGATTCTCCTTGATGCTGACTTCAATAGGTCCATTAGTATCTAAATTAACAAAGTTTAACAATGTTACATTGAGGTCGTCGTGTGATCCATGTTATCTCTTGCAGATTGGATAATGACCTATGTATAACCAGTGATCTATTGACTTATTCTAAACTCATTCGATTTAGATCTTCTTGTATGGAGTTCCATCAAAGACTTCATTATGCAAGTCACTTGTTTGTATATAGCGTGTACAGACTTAGATCTTTTTCACACAATCAAATTACACATGCTGCAGTTTAAAAATGGTAGTAAAAAAATTACAGTAGGTACTAGGATACAGGGAATTAGATGTTTGATTAGTTAATTGAATAAGTTTTGACTTTTTAACATGAAAATGATGATTACAGGGGTTAAAAGTCAAAAATCCTACGGGGTATAAGTATAATAAAAGTTATTTAGTTTTGCACGCTGATTTCAAATATGTAATTTTTTTTTCGAGAGTCCTAAAGTTTTCGAGAAAGTCGGCCAAATCCTTCTGCTCGCTAGTACTTTAGCCAACTGTTGGGCCTACTCCAGTCCCCTACGCCCTCAGGAGTTCCTTTAGGTCAAAACAAAGAATGGAAATGGAATTTACATAAAAAGCACTAGCTAATCATCATTTTTTAATGATCAAAATGTGTATCCTTCTAGGCTTAAATTGAAGTTGAAGTTGAAAAATGGGCCAAAAAAGCTAAAAAAGTAGGGTTCAATTTCTCAAAAACCGTCGCACTCTCGAAAAAAAAAGTTACAGATTTGAAATCAGCGTGCAAAAACTGAATGACTGTAATTATACTTATACCCCTTAGGATTTTTGAAAGTTCAGATTTGTTGACCAGTTTTATTATTTATTGACAATAGTTTAATTATTCCTTGACACATTAGATTATTATAGCTACTCGTAATTATGACAACCTAAATCTGTAGTTTTAATAGATCAAAATTAAAGGGTAGTATCAATTCATAACTATTACCAATAGTCATTCATAGCCTAACAGTAATTGAAATGAACTGCATTCTGGCTAAATAAGACGTCATGAGACGTGCAACACAGCATTACACCACTAATATGAAGATATTTTTGTTCTTGTCAGCAGTTGATTTGTTGATTTTTTTGCACATTGACTTGTTGAACACACGTGAATCATTACTAGTGGATTAATATACTATCCCAGCTGTTAAATAAGAAACATATCACAAGTGGGAAGAGTGGCTCCTCTAGAGTGTCTTATATACATATGATATAAAGTTGGATTTTCTTTTGGTTGTTGCCTCGTATTATGACCTTTTTTTTCTTGGAGAGCATAAAAAAATGTATTTATCAAAATATCAGGTCTCTTATGCCATTTTTGGTATGGTACTTAAAAAACTTAAATATAAAAAAAAGTTGCATTTTTGGGTCAATATTTGCAATTTTTAAACGACTGTTACGGTTCCAATTGTCAAGCTATGTGTCTAATATTAATCTCATTGATATTTTATAGACTCTAATATACATATTTACATACAAAACTATAGAACACGTTGGCTTAAAAATATGAGAAGCGTTCAAAATGAATATATTACACATTTGACATATGCTTTAAATGACTTTAAATATGAAACTTTTAACCGTTTCCTCCTTCTTTTTTTTTACTTTGATCAAATTAGCAGTTTTTTACTTGACCCAATAAAGGGTGAAGCATGCTCAGACACAAATGAGGAACCTGAAATTTAGCAAATAGCGTTTTTTCCAATGCCCTCCAGTAAAGAAAAAACCCATAGTTTAAGTAGTAAACAAAAATAAAGTTGAGCCCAAATAAGAAACACGCAGGGGGAGAGTGAGTTAATGACTCAATGATTTGAGGCCCTGTTTCTTCGTTTTTGTGTTTTTTTTTGTGTTTTGAGGAAAGGTTGAGAGAGATAGAATAAAAGACTGATTGTGACCACTTGTACATACACTAAGCCAGATTACAACGTGTATCTACACAATGAATATATCAAATATCTACCTCATATAAGTACACAATATATTTACTCAATACTACCAGATAACAAATATATTTAGAGATGAGTTTTTGGCGCCAAATGTAGTCGTTGATTCGCTTATTTTAAGTTGATTCCATTTCAACGACCTTGGATCTCATTATACAATAATTCCTATATGTGTACATTTATCATACATATTAGAGATGTGACTCTTGAGATCCATTCAAACCTTTTAAAGTTCTGCTTATAATATTTAGTTTATCTTTCTTGGTAAATATCCCGTCAACTTTTGGTCTCGAGAAAAATGGTTTTTTACCAATACATACACTTTGCTGAGTCTCAACAGGATCTTTTTTGAGAGAGTAAATCATTGAAACTCATGATTGAATACCTATTTCCAGTCTGGATACCCGGGTCTAAATGTATAATTGTCGGTTTTTATACATTCATAGTACATATCATTATTCACTACTTCCTTTCAGGTAGTGTGTAGATACATTGATAGTAGAGACTAGTTCTCCCCCCCCCTCCCCCCCTCTCTCTCTCCAAAACATATCAATTACACTATCATTTTACACCTGTGAAATACATACATAGGTCTATGTTTAATTGTCTATAAGTATACATACATAGTTCTATGTACCTATGTATATTCTATCATTACTGTCCTCATCATCCACGACCGGCACCTCTGTGTGAGTTCCCTTTATACCCTAATTACATATTACCTACCTACCTACCTACCTACATGGCTTCATTTTGCAGTTCCAAATGTGGAAGCCAGAGTACATATGTACATATGTTCTGTGGTGCCTTAATTCAAAAGCAATATTGAACATGTTAAAATTAGAAAAGGGTATAATATTTTTTCAATTTAATTTATTTCTCTTCATAAATACTAAAGGCCACAATATTTGTTTGACGGTCAACTTTGTTGGATGGCCATAGGATTGTTTGCTATCATTAGAAATGAGACTTCATTTAAATTAAATGACTGGCTTTGCCTCTGATAAGCTCTTTTTAAATAAGTAGAGTCTTATATATAATTTATTTTTCCTTAATTATGGCTTGGAATTTTTTTTTTGCAACACATTACATGTCCAAATTGGAGTACATCCGAAACATAATAAACAGGATAATTTAGTAACGAAAATGAAAGATAATTAGAAAGTTGAAGAAGACATATGTATGTACTGTTTGATAAAAGGTATTAGTATTGTATTGGTTCCAAAATTTGACGTTCTGTCAAACTTCGGGCTACTAAGGACCTGTTCGGACCGCATACATAGATTTAGAGGAAATAGCTGGGTGACTGATAATCCTAAAAGTGACTTCCTTGAGAGACTTTCATGACCTTTTGTTCACTATACCATAGAAAAAAGTATTATGGTTACCATGTGGTCTAAAGAATTTATGCAGTGTTTAATCATGAAATCGATTTTTCATCGCCGCAATTACACGTTAAATATTGATAATGTCACTGTTCTCCCCCCCCCCTTAAAATGACCTTTTTCATCCTTTTATCGTCCATGTCAGCCTTCATTTATCACTCTACATAACTTATTAATTATCTAAACAATAGTCTACATATAATTGAAATTATCTAATTTGGATCACACTTTTCAAGGACTGACAAAAGGGATATTTATGTAAATGTATGTATTTTATGTTCTAAATTAAGAAACACTCTAAAAATCATTTTCTCCTCTTTTTGTATTAACAGGAATACATAATAATAATAATAATAATAATTTTAAATGGATTATAGGAAACTCAAAGGACCCTAGAATATATTAGAATCCTTTTGGTGTTTTTTTTTTATACATAGCAAGATACATTATTGGCTGAGAAAAGTGTCCAATGACATGGAGTTTCAAATTTGTTTACCTGTGCAGATGTTGATGAATATCGACGATATTTTTTCAACTTCATTCTACTCCTAATTGTTTTTGACGTCATAAAGGATGTTTATTGTGATGTATGTACATATGTACACATTTACATAGGGTGAATGATTGTGTACGAGATGAGATGATTCACTTTGCTTTTGTTTGTTTTGATTATGTGTAAGTGTTTTTTTTATTTTTGTTTGTATTGTTTTTATGTATAAAAGCCTTTTTGTTTTAATTTTTATATTCTATACTATACTATCCTATATTGAACCTCTGTCAAGGATAATTGTCTAATAAATTAGTAGTTAAAAAAGCAAGCAGTTGCTTTAAGTAGGTTAAATCATTTCCTGCCGTCATTCATTAATCAAACAATGCATTTAAAAACAATATACATACCTAGTATAATGGAAAATGTATCAATGAGAGCTTTAGCATCCAACAGCTCAGCACCTTTTTACAAAATATACATAGAAGCCTTATTTTCTAAAAAAAAAAAAAACCCAATGTGTATAGAGCCTGTAAGTATGTAAGATCTTATTCTCATGGAGCCATAAGGAAGCTATTAAGAAATATGATTTGTACATATATTTTCTCATAATACATAATGTATCTATTAAGATCTTCATTAACCCAAGAGATCTCAGCGGATATTGCACATTGATCATCATTTATCCTTGGTTCTTTTTAATACCCTCCAAGGCCGATCAAAATTAAAGCATTTCATTTAAAAGTTACCCAAGTAGTCTTTGATATATGTAATTAAAATAATCCCTCCGCCAATTTTGTGCACAACTAGCCTACCACCAATAGTATATTATTTGCAGTATATGCTACCACAAAATGAAAAGGTTAATTAAACCAAGCAAACGAATAACTATAGGTTGCGTGATCTAGCAAGTAGTTTTCGTAACCTAACATTAATTTAATATTCAAATTTCTCGAGGGCTTCAATGCATAGGTAATTTGAGAACCCTTGATCCAATGGAAATAATGTTCATCTTTTACCTGCCATATCCAACTTTTTTTCTTTTTTTTGTCTAATAGCTCGATTACAAATATTTATTTGTTGATTTAATTGACAACGAAGGTTTTGAGCCATCGTTTGACGAATTTATTTGTATTTATCTGCATCCTTCCAGAGGTACTTCAAGATAATTTGTAGAGCATGAAAAGTGTTTACATTTAGAATGAGAGTTCTCTGTCCAAAAGCTTCATAACATGTAGGTAATAGATTGTTTTCACTGGCGTCACAGATGGATCATAAATTGAAGCGAGGTCATGTCGATAACATATAGTTGATAAATGTATTTATTAAATAAAATAGACAATTTTCAAAGAATAAATTGCTTTAAAAATGAAAAATAACTAAACACCTGTGTTGAATAGGTACATCTTGATGCCTATGACCTAACAGTGATATTTAAGTAATAACCAATTAATAACAGGTATCTAAAGCCCCAATTAGAGACGAGCAACGTTGTATAATTTCACCATGTTAATATATCGATCACATTATCGGAACACTTGACCTTGCATGATTCAGTGGACAATCCTTGGAGTAGGATTGCATTTTATTGTTGTATTGGAGTGTAATAAAATGAACAGGGTATTGAGTGATTTGGACTTGGGTGAAGAAAAGAAGGCAAAGATCTGGTACTTGAATAGCTTATCGCTATTTTTTTTTTTGGATCAACTAAGCATTGTATTTTATTTATTTGGATGGAAGTGTAATAGCTCGAAAAAACTTGCTTCTATATAGGACCAAAACTCTGCAAATGTAGTGTCACAATGAAGACATTGCAACTGAGTTCCATGGAAATAAAAATAGTACCAACAGAATAATATATAATGATCTAATAATAGATATGTATTAGAGTCTGAAATATATTTTTTTTTTAAAAAGAGAGAGATTTGATAGATGATAAAGATTACAGATTTGCCAATCCCATTTTGATATCCAAATACACAAAGGAAAGAAAGAAGGTTTTTTTTTCTTCTAATTTTAAAACTATAGAAATTATTATTTATGTCTCCTCATAAGATGTTCAACTTCCGCAATGAAAATATTCTGTCTCATTCTCTCTATACAATTCCTCATATTATTTGAGTTCAACCTGGAATACATATTGATGTTTTCTCCGATCCCTTATTAACTTTGCTTGTATTTTGTCTACACATATTGCATTTCTTTATTAAACATTGAATAAACCAATTTTATTCTTTTAAAAACCTATAATCTAATAATTATTAATAATAAGGAGATCTTTTTTCTTGTTGGAGCTCCCAATAAGAATAAGTATGACATAGTTTTTCCATCATGAATATCCCCTCTTGAATGAATATAATACTTTATACATGACATGCCAAATATTTGAATTGCATTATTTAGATATGATGTAAATTAGAAACATAATTTGAGGAAATACTTGAAATTAGAGCAACATTTAAATGGTATATAATTTCTTAATCAATTATTATTATCTTCAGTAAATAATTAGTTATTAAACCCATTTGGCTTGAGTGCAAACTAACTGGGGTTAGTACTTTGTTGTTATTTTTTTTAGGACAATAAATAAAAAAATAGTTTATTTTGAAGTAAATAGTTTGTAAATTAAATACCATTTAATTTACGTGTTCCAATTTTTGAAGTATTAATCTTAAATTTCACTTGTCTACTTGATAGTAAGGCTAGTTGGTTTGGTTGATGAATCCATGAATTTGATTGGTTAGCCTGATTCACTAAATACATTACAATGTAGAAAAACGAACACAATGATCTATAAATCGAAAATATTTACGCTTATAATTACATATGTTACTTATTTCCAGGTATTTGACCATCCTTCAACACCGATCAAACACCCTTATATCTTCATTTGTACACAAAGCTATCCTTAGACCCCCTCTCATTGCTTATAACGTCTGTAAAAATAACTTAAAAAAAAAAAAATGTGAAAAAAAACTCACGAAACCTTTGTCTTGGATAACTAATATTTTTTTTTTGTTAGAAATTTGTATGATGCATCAATTTACCGTCATGACTATGAATCATTTCTATGTCTTTACAATTATTTTTCTTCTTTTGCATTCCTTGGAAACACTTTATTGTTTTGTTTTGTTTTGTGTTAAATGTGTATTTATTTTTTTATAAATTTACATAACAGGAAGTTAAAATGTTCTCAGCCTATAAATCACTTCAAATGACATAATGTAGGTATTCCATTTTGTTTTTCGTGAATTTTAAAATACATTTTTGTCATACTTACCAAATTTTACTTATTATGTTTTTTTTTTTTGTTTTTTTGAGAAAATAAATACTTGAATGCATTCCTTAAATTTGCCAACCATGCGGATGACAAACTTTTCCGATCCACAATGATGATTGAGCTCGCATGTACGTGTTCCAACTTTCCAACTGAATGTTGTATGTAAAAGTAATGACCTTCTGATGAAGGAGTGTGTTTTTTTTTTCAAGCTACACAAAGTTTAAAAAAACTTTGTGAATATCGTAGGCGGATATAATAAAAATCGTTCAAAACTGTTTTACTTGGACACAGTGGCTTCGTATCCTTCAAAGTTGTTGTTTTTTGGCACGTATTTAAGGAACAAAGACATTTGTAATGAAAAGCACAATTATTATTATTATTTTGTAAACAACCAATGGATGATTTATACAATGTAGAATCATCCCCTTAAGGCTTCAGAGTTAAAAAAAGCAAAATAATTTGAGTTAATTTAATTTTGATTTATTAAACATTAAAATGATTTCATTTATCCATTTTCTAGGGTTTTTAATTCAATTTTTTGAACAAACAAACTTCAAATTTCATAGCGTGAGGTGAAGCATTTTCTTTTGTCATGGCTCACTTTTCGAACAAACCCGAGTTCTAAGTCATAGCCACTATGATCTCAAAATGAATAAATAGGAGTCCTGGACACCCCATTGCTACTCACCTTAGTGATCTTTTTTATGTGAATAAAAGTTTCAGATATACATATTTGAAGGTGGGAGTGTGTTTGAGGTTACAAAGGCACTTAAAAATAATGCGTTGAAGGGATATGAACATGCAATTACATCCCCAACCTACACTACTGATGAAAAGGTACAGTAATACCCAATAAGTAGTATAACTTGGTTATTGAGTATTTGAGGACAGATTGCTCATTGTCTCTGGTGATTCGTGGAGAGTTTCATTGTTTGTGTCACTTCAAAAGGACTCATTCCTTTCACCCTACTACATACATGGACTATAACACTAACGTATAAACTAATTTTTGAGGCTAAATATACTATATAATGACGATCAAATGATAATATTCCATACATCTTAAATATGTACAAATAATATTTGACTATGGCTAAGAAATGACGTAGCCAGAGTCAATGAACCACTAGAAACATTTGTTTAAAACATTTTTGAGTTGTTAGATACAGACACTAGCCCATTTTAAGTGTCCCATAAATTCAATTCTAAGTGACATGCAATGACTTTCAATATATTGGATCACTCTTTTAGAGTATCCAGTTGTTGCATAATTAAGCTAAACTCTAAAGAAGGGAGGGAAATAACTTCATTTCTGAAAAGCAAGGCTTCAACTTCAACTTCAAATAATAATTTACTCAAAAAATTAAACAAATTTGGAATCATAATCAAAGGGTTGTAACACTCATTTGCTATTCAATTCGATTAATCCGTTTATTTTTTTTCATAAAATCAATAAATGATCTGATCCTCAACGATTAATATGGATTTTTTATGGACCCATCTAGATTATTGGGGGGGGGGGGTTAAAAACACATCATCCATTTATCAGCAGCACTTTTTCCCCCGTTGTACCTTGAAGATCCCAGTAAAACTAACCACACAAGAATGACTTTTATTTGACCACCACGTCGTTTTTCTCACCACTATAGGTCATTTGCTAATATTTTGAGGGATGACACCCATAAAATTATCTTCCAAGAATTTTTAAATTGTGAATTCAGTTCTATTTTATTGAGGTCGAGTTTGGCATTACATATAATCTTATACAAGTCTTTAGTTTTTGACAATGAATGGGATTGTTAACAAGGATGTTTCATACCTTATCAGGGTCAAAAATATTAATTAGACTGTATATACTTTAAGAAATGGTTACATTCGCGGCCTTTGGGATTTGTAATGGTTAATTATTATGTATAAGCTATCTACAGTTCTAATACAGTCACACAAAGCAGAATATATAGCAAAGTTATCTAGGAATCAGCTGATGAATAAAAAAGACTGTTGACATTTATCTGTTATTAATGTACTCAACGCTCCCTCAACATTCGTTATGCTTCAATTCCTTGAATTAGGGAAAGATAAAAAAAGGAAAGAAAATGAAGGCAAAATGTCTTTTTTCCCCTTCAAAATCAAGTCCATTAACCATAAAAACCACGTACATAAATATGCAATCTACAATAATACATAGATGGTTCTATGTATTATTGTATATATAGAAGTTATGCCATAAATGGCACTAAAGAATAAAAAAATATATAAATTCGTCAAATGAATGGACTATATTTTATTTAAATGGCTTCTCATAAAAAAAAAAATTATTTCTTTCTCAAAAGAAATAAAAGGAGAAAAAACATTTGGATACACACCTACGGTCTTCAGCCTTGCTCTTTTTGAAACTCATGTTTTGAAAGAAAAACAAAGCACTTTTGAGTAATGAGTCTTCTGGCCACCAGAGTGAGAGGGACTCTTCACTCTTAAGCAATGGAGTCTCCCCATTATATGTACATATGTAGACTACTAACGACTTGTTCAAAGGTATTGCATGCACAGTTTTGTGTATGTAATGTACGTGGAAAGAGTAATAACAACTTATTTTTAGTAGCTATTTAGGCATACAAGTAACACAGCTACGAATGAGACTATTCAAGTACAAAAGTAATTCATTACTCATTAAAGTAACGGATTCGTTTCTTTAAATAATGTTATTCTACTTTTTACTCAATATTGAAGAAAGTGAAAAATAAATAAATAAAATGAATCTGGACCTCTTTAATATATTTCAACATACGCTTCTTTTTGTGGTTATTCTCATTTCTGTACAATTCACATTATCGTTCATATGTTTAATAAAACATCAGCTCTAGCCTACACAAGTAACCTTCTTATGTAAATTTTTTTTTTCTAAGAATGAATGAATCTCTAAAGACCAATTGATGTATTTATATTACAGATTGTTGCATAGATGCTTTTTTAATGGGTTGCATTTTAAGTGGCAAAGGGTCAGATAAATTTTTTTTCATAGAAACTATGAAAAAAATGATTTTGGAATATCCGAAGACAATTAAATTTGTGTGAAGGTTTTCTACATATATCAAAGGAATCGATACTTTAATGTACTCAAAAATAAAGCCATTAAGATATACATGAATAAAGTTAAGTTCGTCTTGATTATAACTTTTAATTCATACTCATTTATTATCTGAGAAAATTGGCATGGAAAAAATACCATTTTGAACTAGGAGTCAGCGTGAATTTCTTTTGCTGGCATTAAATATGTGGATATTTGCGGATATGAAGATTTACTTATATATGTATGGGATTCTTAAAATATAATTATCTATTTATTTAAATTTACTCAAGGGTACCTCTAATGTTTTTTATTGTTTTTTTTTGAGAATCAACACTCTTAAATTCCAGGCTTTTAATTCACTTTTATAACATCTAAAGATGTGAAAGGAACCTTTGAGAGAGAAATAATTTATCTGGTAATTGATTTTTTGTTTGTTTTGTTTTTGTTTTCAAATCTCTATTCATTTCATATTGGAGGTTTTAAATCTAGACTTGCTTGTAAAAAAAACCTGGGTGTAAATGATGTGCACATTGATGGTGAATTCGCCAAATTGATTAATCAAACCCTTGAATACATTTACTTTAGTGTGAATTTCTTTGTTTACATTCTTTTTTTCGGAAAATGTAATTCGAGTACATTTAAAGATACTAAATAGTATATATTTACATACTATATGAATCACTTTTAAAGGTTTATTTTCCTGATGTTTATGAGGAATTGAAAGTGCCCTCAAGTACCTACATAAAGAAATTGTTGAGAATTTTTTTTTTTTAATTTTAAGTTTAGATTACGTCTTTGTATCTAAGCCCGGGTAGCTCAGTCGGTAGAGCGTTAGGCTTTTAACCTAACGGTCCAGGGTTCGAGCCCTTTCTATACTAAAATATCATCAGGGGGTTTGGGACTAATGGAGTTTGCGATACGTAAGCCCCTATTGGCAAACAGTAGGGCGGATTCCCTCATAAATTCAGTAGATCCCGATATCCAATGTATAATTAAAAACAATCCTAGCCTAGTTCGTAGGAAGGAAATAAAAATTGGTGGGCTTACTTGTACCAAAAGTGAGGACGTGGATACACTCTACAGTAGCCTTTTATATAAGAGAGTGGATACTGCAGGACTTCAAAGTTGCAAACAGGGATCAAATAATTTTTCCTTTCTGTTTAATCGCAATTTTAGGATGTCCAACACTCAGTTCAAATGTATGCTACAAATAATGTCCGGTTCAGTGGCCACCAAATCAAAAAAAGCTCGTTTCACAACTCTTCCGTCAGGAAACAAGTGCGAATCCTGCGCTGATAAAGTGAAAAATTTGAGCCATATACTACAGGTCTGTCCCCGCAACCAAGGTGCCAGAATCAAAAGACATGATGCAATACAGGATATAATAGAAAGAGGCTTAATTAAAAAAGGTTTCCAAACATTTACAAAAAAAATCATCCCATACAAAAAGTCTTGCCTTAAGCCAGATATAATCGCTGTTAAAGGAAAACAAGTATATATTGTGGATCCAAGTATCGTTTCTGATGGTCACTCTCTAAGCAAATATGAGGACGAAAAAAGATCACATTATGACGATATAGAATTTAAGAAAGCAGTCAATAAAGATTTAAAACTCGATATAGACCCCAAAAGTATAGAAGTACTTCCCATAATCATAAATTGGAGAGGAGTTCTGTCGAAAAATGTGATTGCAAGTATTAAAAAGTTGGGTCTCAATAAGTTTACAATTCCTCTACTTCAGTTCCGTGTGCTATGTGAATCGCACATGGTATACAGAATTGAAAAGGAAAGACCCGACAGACAGATATAAATCTAACTATAACTTATCAATAATACCTAATAGGCCCCTATTATCTATATTAACACTATCTATCTAACCCTATTAATAAAATTAATTTTAGTAAAAATCACTGTTCATATTGACAATTATGGATCTTCTCTAACTCAACGCTATGTCAATGGTCAAGTTGTGCAAAATAAACACGAATGGTTAATACACCTTTAAATCACCAAAACACATAGATAATGATCCTGTTTTAACTTAGTTTTATTTATTGTATCTGTTTTAAACATTCCTAATTATCTTTTACGTAAATACTCTATTGTTTATTGTTATATTTCGTTGTTGTTGTTAATCATGCATATATATATATATATTGATGTATATAACCCATGTAAAAATTTATATACCAATTTCTGGGTATACTTTTAAATGTTTTTGTGTGTGTCTGTATAAAATTGTTTATATATTCATGTACATACAACTCATAACCTACTGTTTCTTCTACAGTTCATATCATATTGACTATGTTTAAATTTAAATTATTCATTTAAATCTTGTTTACTTGTCTCCTGTTTATTGTAATTTGACAATTATCTGAAATACACGCTGGGAGGCAAACATTCACATTTGGGTGGAAGCTTCTGCTGTGCTCTTGATTGGGAGCAAAAAAATGAATGAAGCAGCTTGTACCACCTTTCCAAAATGGAATAACAAAATTATACATTAACTACCTTTGTTCCCCACACGGCATGGGGAGGTCAACCATGCAACGAGCACGGCAGATGGCCAACACTACAAACTTGCCAAGCAGCACTAATCCAGGGTTCGAGCCCCTGCTCGGGCGTTTCTATTTTTACTTTTCTAAGGATATTTTGAAAATGATGTCGTAATTCCTGCTTAAACATATTTTGTATTAAAAGAGATATATTTAGGACACATTTAACTCATTCACAAAATAATTATAAATCATAGAGTCATCAGTTTTAAATAGGTAGGAAACGTCTCTAAAAAAGAATCAGAAATTTAAAAAAAAAGATCTCATGAAGAATTTATCAAAAACTATGGCCTGAAGAAGTAGACAAGTCAGGAAGCGAATCCAGGAATGTATGATTCACTTATCAAGGAGTGTATAATATTTAAAAGCAAATTAGTATCTCCAATAAATCATAGTTTTGCACGTAATATCTATTTACAATTTTAGGAAAACCAATCTTTCGCATTATTTTTTATTTTTCAATGTTCCAAACATGGCCAGGGATCTAATACAATGTTGGTGGAATCCCTTGAAGACATCTTGGACTTTAGTAATCATTAATAAAAGAGGATAAAAGATCATTCGTGTGAACGACGAACAGAAAGGAATTAATTAGAAAAAGACAGTTCCTTCAAAAACGTTCTAATTTCTTTCTCTTCAATGGTATATCTTCAATGCACATATATATATAATTATTGCAATACTTTTTTGATTATCTCTTTTGTATTATTTTTGCATGACTTACGTCATAGCGAGGAAATATGATGTTACTGTCCATATTCTTTTTGAGGTGTCTTGTTATGTTAGAGCGTTGTTAGAGCGTATTTTCCCATTTTTTTGCTATCAACAAATGTAAATTTAAACTAGATTCTCTAAGAGCATGTTCTCTTTGAAAATGAAGGAAACGCTACTCACGCTTCGAATGAGTCCCATAGCAAGAAATTTATTTATAAAGTCAGGTCAGCTGTCGAGGAAAAAAAGATAGATCATAAAAAAAATACATCATTAGAATTATAGTCAAAAGTTAGTACATTAATAAAGATATAATTATCAAATTTCACTACTTTAAACAATCATTGTCTGACGAATAATCCTCGAAAATTAAAGATAATGAGAACCAACACCAGCACCATTTCATGATTAGTCAACTGCGATTGAAAAAATTATACCATTTGGATAAAGGAAAAAGACTAAAGTGTATTTTAGTGTAATAGTATTAATAAAGTTAAAATTTCATTGAATAGTCTGTGACATATTTTGGTCTATCGATAGTATTACTTTTTCAAAAGAGATTTATTAACAGTCTTTCCTAGGGAATCTTAGAGAACAGTTTCCTTTTGTAATTGATTAAATCAGCTTAGTACTCTAGGTACGAGTATTATCCGTATCTATCCCTATTTCTAGAAATATATGAAATTATAACATATGTATTTTTTTAAGGAAATATTGTATCGTAAATTATTTGTCAAGGTTTAAAGCACATGGTCAATGTTAGAATTGCTCTGTATCACTAGTACATTGTTTGCAAAAATCGAAAAGAAATAATTTATTATATTTCTCTTGTGACATTAGCGATTTGAAAGTCTCATGATCGGAAATTTCTCCGAAATAGAAGTCGAGAAATGACAATGCCGGAATATCATCACACTCGTATCTTTGACAAATTTTCAAACATTGTTACCTCCATTGTCTGCGTTCCTAAATTAAATTATCAGGCATTTTTTAACTTAATTAAAAATGGCATTTGTTGTTTTTGAATTGAATATAACTGAGTCATAAAAGAAGAATTTTTAAAAGACAAATGTTACCAACAAACGTCCTTTGCTTGCATGTTAGCTGGACCCTTTTTGTACATCACTGGCTAGGTGAATTGCACGTGTATACAGAATTGAAAAAGACATGCGATTTTTGCAAACAATGTACTAGTGATACAGAGCAATTCTAACATTGACCATGTGCTTTAAACCTTGACAAATAATTTACGATACAATATTTCCTTAAAAAAATACATATGTTATAATTTCATATATTTCTAGAAATAGGGATAGATACGGATAATACTCGTACCTAGAGTACTAAGCTGATTTAATCAATTACAAAAGGAAACTGTTCTCTAAGATTCCCTAGGAAAGACTGTTAATAAATCTCTTTTGAAAAAGTAATACTATCGATAGACCAAAATATGTCACAGACTATTCAATGAAATTTTAACTTTATTAATACTATTACACTAAAATACACTTTAGTCTTTTTCCTTTATCCAAATGGTATAATTTTTTCAATCGCAGTTGACTAATCATGAAATGGTGCTGGTGTTGGTTCTCATTATCTTTAATTTTCGAGGATTATTCGTCAGACAATGATTGTTTAAAGTAGTGAAATTTGATAATTATATCTTTATTAATGTACTAACTTTTGACTATAATTCTAATGATGTATTTTTTTTATGATCTATCTTTTTTTCCTCGACAGCTGACCTGACTTTATAAATAAATTTCTTGCTATGGGACTCATTCGAAGCGTGAGTAGCGTTTCCTTCATTTTCAAAGAGAACATGCTCTTAGAGAATCTAGTTTAAATTTACATTTGTTGATAGCAAAAAAATGGGAAAATACGCTCTAACAACGCTCTAACATAACAAGACACCTCAAAAAGAATATGGACAGTAACATCATATTTCCTCGCTATGACGTAAGTCATGCAAAAATAATACAAAAGAGATAATCAAAAAAGTATTGCAATAATTATATATATATGTGCATTGAAGATATACCATTGAAGAGAAAGAAATTAGAACGTTTTTGAAGGAACTGTCTTTTTCTAATTAATTCCTTTCTGTTCGTCGTTCACACGAATGATCTTTTATCCTCTTTTATTAATGATTACTAAAGTCCAAGATGTCTTCAAGGGATTCCACCAACATTGTATTAGATCCCTGGCCATGTTTGGAACATTGAAAAATAAAAAATAATGCGAAAGATTGGTTTTCCTAAAATTGTAAATAGATATTACGTGCAAAACTATGATTTATTGGAGATACTAATTTGCTTTTAAATATTATACACTCCTTGATAAGTGAATCATACATTCCTGGATTACCTTCCTGACTTGTCTACTTCTTCAAGCCATAGTTTTTGATAAATTCTTCATGAGATCTTTTTTTTTTAAATTTCTGATTCTTTTTTAGAGACGTTTCCTACCTATTTAAAACTGATGACTCTGTGATTTATAATTATTTTGTGAATGAGTTAAATGTGTCCTAAATATCTCCTATAATACAAAATATGTATATGTATATGGAATTACGACATCATTTTCAAAATATCCTTAGAAAAGTAAAAATAGAAACGCCCGAGCAGGGGCTCGAACCCTGGACCGTTAGGTTAAAAGCCTAACGCTCTACCGACTGAGCTACCCGGGCTTAGATACAAAGACGTAATCTAAACTTAAAATTAAAAAAAAAAAATTCTCAACAATTTCTTTACGTAGGTACTTGAGGGCACTTTCAATTCCTCATAAACATCAGGAAAATATTCCTCTAAAAGTGATTCATATAGTATGTAAATATATACTATTTAGTATTTTTAAATGTACTCGAATTACATTTTCCGAAAAAAAGAATGTAAACAAAGAAATTCACACTAAAGTAAATGTATTCAAGGGTTTGATTAATCAATTTGGCGAATTCACCATCAATGTGCACATCATTTACACCCAGATTTTTTTTTTTTACAAACAAGTCTAGATTTAAAACCTCCAATATGAAATGAATAGAGATTTGAAAACAAAAACAAAACAAACAAAAAATCAATTACCAGATAAATTATTTCTCTCTCAAAGGTTCCTTTCACATCTTTAGATGTTATAAAAGTGAATTAAAAGCCTGGAATTTAAGAGTGTTGACAGAATAAAAGGAACTTTGAAACATAGAATCTTTTCTCAAAAAAAAACAAAAAAAAAAAAACATTAGAGGTACCTTTGGGTAAATTTAAATTAATATATTTGGCTAATAAACCTCTCTGTTTGGTATAGGTATAAAATTATATTTTTAAAATCCACTACATATATAATTAAAACTTCATATCCGTATATCCACATATTTAATGCCAGCAAAAGAAATGCACGCTGACTCCTAGTTCAAAATGGTGTTTTGGCCAAGTTACTTTAAATAGGAGCAAAAATAATCTTCCTTCTGAGGCTGAACAAATACATATATGTATAATTACTAAACATTTTCAACCTTGACTACTCGAAAGTATCATCTCCTTTAAGTGTATATATAACTTTTGTTTCACGAGTACATCTTTATAGTCATTAAAAGAATGACGTGTAGAATTATTTTATTCTCTCACTCCATGTACATATACATTTTTTTTTTTTAAACAAAAAGATTTTTTTACAAAATTTAATTTAATTTACCATTAAATTCAATTTGCTTGTACATTCATACATATGTGTGTTACCCTCTTCTTCTTCTTCATAGTTAAAATTGATGATCATGGTGTGGAGAAGAGGGAAACTTAAGCACCATAAAAATAGAAGGGGGGAGAGAACATATGAAAAAAAAAAAAGATTTAAAAAAGAGAGGAAAAATGGAGTTACCTGAGGATTTACCTTGGTAAGTTATACGGTAAATGTTTTAGTGGAAGGGAGAAAGAGAGAAAAAAACCCACGATGATGATAATAATAAAAAAACCCTCCAACATTTTCTCATATTTTGTGCCTCGCTTCAATTATTATTATTATTATTATTATTGTTACATGTAGGGGCTTTAATTAAAAAAAAAATCAACACGGAATATCTTTGTTAGATACAAATTATATATGTACTTTCATTTTTTTTTTAATCTTATACGATTATTATCTCAAAATAGTAGTTGCTGAGAAATTGTATAAATCTATGACGTCATGGATCCCCCCCCCTTCAAAAACAAAAACAACAACAAAATATGGTAAAAATAAACAAGAATACCAACCGTCTTCTTTTCTTTAGAAATGTTCTTTTTTTTAATGCCTGATCGGGTACTTTAAAAAAAAATATCATGACATATGAGGTTTTTTCAATTTATTAAGATTCAAAATATCTTTTATAAAAAAAACACAAATTTATTAATTTCACAATATAGCTCAAAATGGAACATTGACGACACCAAGATCTTATTAACTATCAATTTGTATACATAGTTCCATATCCAAATCATATCTGCTCTTTTAAATAACTTCATATCGTTATTGAGGAGAAGAAGGGAACAACAGATTCTGAATTCAAGGAACAATGAGCCTTCTATTTCTAAATTTGTGGATAACTTTTGGATTCTTGAAAAACAAGAATTTTTGGAGGGCCTGAATCTGTGAGGTCTACCACTCATTGTGTATAAAAGATTTCAAAGGATAGGATTATCCTATTTAATAGTTATAAAGTAATCAGATGTCGAAAAGGTATAACTAAAATAAATATTATCTAGCGAGATCACGCACAAAGAAAGTCACTTTAAAATCGCATTTTAAGAGGAAATAAATAATTTATTTTACGATTTTTTTTCCTGTGAAAAAAAAAATCATGAACAATTTGCCCTTATGACATATTTTATAGTTTTAGATATTGTATTGAAAGTAATAACTTAAATAGTCAATTAACACATGGATGAATGATATTGAATATAATTGTGTTAAAAGGATTAAGCTTTCAAAAGACCGAGACAATTACCTCCTTATTTGTCCACGTGGATCGAGGTCCATTATATTCCTTCTCTTTAAAGGTGCTAACAACTTTAAGCACTAACCACATTCCCACATTGAAATAGACACGCTATATCACGTAGATATACGCTCATTTGTCTACAGAGCAAATGGACTTTGCCACATCGAATAGAGGAGAAATTGTTACAGAAATGTCCTGATAAACATCTTCTGGCCATGTTTCAAAACCTTTAATCAAAGCAAATAAAGGGACTTTAGAAAAAGTTGCAAATCGTGTTTGGCAGCATCAAAACTCTCAAATAAATTTGCAATGCAAAAAATCACTACACTGGACACTCACCAAAGTCTTGACTCAAGAGCTCATAGCATTCAGAGGAATAAGTGGGTGCATTCAGCAATCATAGGAAATTATGTGTTGAAGCAGTGACAATAAATCTTCTTAAACCGTTATCAACGCCTCAAAACAGATTCCTCTCCTTTCAAAAATTCATTTGATCCAGTTAGATCGCTTCCATAGCCAAATAATCATTTTTCTACGTTAATTACCAATCTGGCTATGTTTATAACTTAGGTATATCCTATAATAATACTTGCCAACAGTGGGTTTGCCAGAGAATAGTAAGTCATACTTTTGAATATACACATCATTATAATTGGAGAGAATATCAACAAGGTATTTACACATAAATTGACTAAATTTGTACAAATTGAACCGTACAATCCAGTTGTTAATTATACCTAGCTGTCAAGCAGCTTTTTGAGTGCTCTATGTATGACCTCATAAGAGCTCAAAGTCACGTTCCAAAAACCAGAATCCACAGCAAAAGTATCCAAGAGGAAGAAATAATTGAGTCACGCAATCTTTTTCATTTTATCTAAGGTAGGCAGGCTCTTCGTACATGAACAAATTATAAAGAAATTAATTAGGGAAGACCGGAACGAGTTTGCCAAACGTGGTTAGTCTTCACAAAGACCCCCTACAAAGAAAATGAGCTGTCTATAGGGCCTATTCATTAAAATAGATCTGAAAGCTTTAAATACTTAGATCTTTTATGCAGAATTTCGTACTCCAAGTCTGCTTGCAATCAAGGAAAGATCCTTTGAATAACAAACTACATGTATTTCCACATGCAAATAATTAATTAATTATCAGATCTTTAAGGACCTTATTTCTGTACATGTTGTAATATTTTTTATAAATCTTAAAGTGATAAGAATTGTCACACTGAAGAAGGGCAGAAGAGATTGATATCAGTAGAGTGGAGTGTAGATACAGTTAAGGTTCATGTGTCTTTGAATAAATAATCTATAGACTTCATTTTTACATTTTCTAAATGGGACCAAGCTGGAGTAAAATGAGTACTTTATCATTAAAATGTAGGGGCATGACTTCAACTAGAATCAAGGTCATAGATGGTCCTTTAGAAATGTATTAAAAAAAAGTATGACAACATGTACTGTCTCCCCTATACACATATATATTATTATTTGCTTAAATACATATTATTTTGTATTCGTATTTATTTTTTGTTTAATAAAAAGATAAATCATACGTCAAAGTACATACTACACACACCCTTTACCTCCTTCCCTGCGTCATCGTCATCTTTAAAAACAATTATCTTATTCATACATACATATGTACATATACATACCTTAATTGCAGGTTTTTCCTTCGTGCAGGGCCGAATTGCAAAATAATCTTAGTAATAATAATAATAATAATAATACATAAATTATGTTTTTGCAAATCTTTGCCTCTAATATGTACGTACAATGTATTTACATTCATACATAAAGTCGTAGAATTGTTCATTTATAAAGATCTAGAGAGGCCGAACAGATGCTTTGCCTTTTAAGGAGTCGGTCAATTTTGTTTGGTCTTTTGGTTCTTGATGGGTACATTCTTTTATTATTATACATAATATATAAATATATATATATAAATATTTTTGATGGAAGGACAGATTTTACCGAGTTTAAATTTAATTAAAAGATAACGTCTTTTTTTACGTTTCTTTTTTATTTATTTTTTTAGAAAGGTTTGATATTTTATTGATAATAATAATAATTATTAATATCATTTGGGGAGAGGGCTTTTATTGATGCTTGAATAGAGCCTTGAAATGACTTTTATTTTTTTTTTTTTTAGAGGAGAAGGAGGGGATTTTTATTTTTATTTTTCATAGTGTTTTTTTTTTTGTCTCGTTGGAGTTATTTTGTCTTTATTATTCAGTCTCTCAGAAAATAACAAGTTTTCTACAACTCAAACATACTTTCTTTCAATCATCTTGTTTTTCTCAAACTTTTTATTTTTTGACAGGGATTCAGACGTGGAATGAATGAAATGGAACGACTCATGTGCATATTCATGAGAGAAATGAAAAGGAACCCTGTTCATGTTTTGCCTTTGACAAATGAATCGTTTAATGAACGCCTTTTTGTAAAGGATCAACAGTATCAAAATATATAGTTGACGACAAAAGGTGTTGTCAATTTGAATATTGAGTCCCAGATTCTACAATGAATAAAGGATCCGTTTGAGCCAAGTGAGCCTCTTTTTAGAGGGGTCCAATATTTGAATAACTTACATATACTAATGACATTGAATTTACTTGAAACAACATGATATTTCTTGGCCTCCAAACTCAGCAGTGAAGACCTTCATGATATTACCATATGCCAATGGTGGAATTTGATGCCATGTGTTTCATTTATACATCTATCTACTTAGGTATAGCCATATGTTTGTTGTTATTATTGTTTTTATAACAATCCACTTCATATGCAATAATCAATTATTTAAAGAGATTGTGAAGATAGCTCTTTAAACTTTCAAGCCTCTCTGAATTATGTAGGCTTTTTTTACTTTGAGTGAGGTAACTCTTATTTTGTCAAGAGTTCATTGATACATTTGAAAAACTTCAAGGCAAATTGTCAAAGTTGTAACAGCCTGTTTTTTGTTAATACTTAAATCATGCAAATAGACTGAAGGATAACTAAGTAATGCTTTAGAACAATTATCTTACTTTAGACAGTATTGATTCCTTGTATTGAACTCTTTTTTTAGTACTTATGAAGTTGTTTGGAACACCAATTGAAGACAGTGCCCCCAACAGATCGGTCCACAAAAATGGATCTCACAAGAAGTAATGGTTTGCTAAAAAGGCTGGAAGAAGAGCAACATTGATGATATTTGACAATTTGCCATGAAAAGACTCGTTTGTAAAGGAAGAAGACGAAGAAGATATTGTTCGATTTTCAACAGTCCCCTTCCTGAATGATTGTAATCTTATCTGATAAGAAAACGCTTACGGTCATACAGTTAGACTCACCTCGTTTGTGTACTTTGCTAATGAACACCATAATCCAGGAATAGTAATCATGCTTGATTGTATTGCATCTAAGAGATCTGCCATGAAAACAAAAAGGATTCTGGCTCAAGGAGGCCGGTTTGTTGACGTCCTTGATAAAATAAAAAAAAAGAATAAGATTTTATCAAATAGACCGTGCCTTGGATTTGTAGCAAGCAAAATACAATATTCTAAAAGACACATTTTGGCTAAATGAAAATATGAACTTGTAAACGAATAGTTCTGACCTCTCAAAAGTCTCGACATTGACCAATAAGAGCTTTCCAAATGTAAGCCATTTTGAGGTGTCGTAATAGTTTATGGTTCTGAAGGTATGATCAAATACGCCATGGACTCTTACATTAAATCATAGTTTACATTGTTGTCCGAACCTGGTTATTTTGATTCAAACAGTGTTTGACAAATTTAAAAAAGCCAAAACACTTTGAGAGATATAGACCAAGATAATGGTCACGAGGCTGATCTAGAGAACCACATCACTGCATTCATATGTAATATAATATTTCAATACACATTGTTATTTCATTATAATCAAGAAAAATACTCACGGCAAGACTGCAAAATCTTGTATTTCATATTCATTATAAAAGGTTTATGGGGCTCTTCCTTCAACCCCTGAACCCTCAAAGCCCTACTCCTCACATCTTTTGTATTCCAAATACAAATTCCTTTTCCATTCATAAATTGCAATGATTAATCTTCTTTCTTTTCTTTTTTTTTCTGTAGATGGTTTTTAAGTTATATGTACATATAACAACACACTTCCAAGTACATATTTGGTAAAAACTCCTTTTTTTTTTTAATAAGCCTATAAAAGTACATTGTAGGTTGGTATATAACCATGCATATAAACCACATTCCATGCTCTTTATTTTAACATAAAAAAAACCTAATATGGTTTTTTTTAGAATTAAAAATAAATGAACGATTATGCATATTATTTTAAATGAACATATCTCAATCAATACTTTAAAGACCTCCTCCTCTTCATTTTTTTTCAAGAAAAAGAAAAGGTTTATGCCCTCTAATCACGGAATAACATTCCTTAATCAATGAATGCTCATTTGATCCAGAGAGGTTAATAATTATTCAATGAAAGAACCCTTTTAAGATTAACAACATCATGTTCCTCTCATTTAGATTGAAACCATTAAATCCGTTCTTCATCATGAGTCGACTCTAAGTGGACCTAAACCGGACATTGAGCTCTTATATCATCGCTCAACCTCGACTTTTTATTATATGGTGTAATAACGATTTGGATATGATCATTTCACAGAATATCAATTAAAATTTCAGCATTCATATGAAATTGCACATTACTAGAGCTGAAAGGTCATTAAAACCCATTTGACTCCTTGAGCTTAAACATAATGAAAGCCCTTTGAATACGACTTATTTCTAGATCTTAGGGACTTTTCTGGGTTTATCTCCTTTAAAAAAGAAGTTATTTATGTACATACATAGATATGAATAGATCAAAAACCCATTTTGCAGATTTCAGTGTATGTTATTACTCTGTCATTCTGAGAATCATTGATCCCAAAATTTGAACGATGGGTCTATTTTTAATTAATTAATTAATCAACTCATTAAACAGCACACAACATCACAAAAGCTTTACGACATGCTTTCTTGGATTAAAACGCACGCAAACGTGTTACATAACCAAAATTCAAAGCTGAGTCAATTGTTTTATTTTCTTAAAGTCTTCACGCACAAAATCCATGATCTGTAAAGGGACTAATGTTTAAGACCTTAGAAAGTAATTAAAATATGCAAGAATCATGTTGTGTTTAGCTCCATTTGCCACTCGTACAAACTGTATTCCTCAACCATCATTAATTTTACAAAAAATAAAATATATTAATTCTATATTTTCTTTTGTTGCAATCAGCATTTAAACAAAAAACCCTTTTAAATATCTGTAGAGTCATAATTCCCTTTTTGTATCGAAATTAAAATTACAAGAAAAGAAAATTGAGAATATGTACATTGGATATGACTTCATCTGGAAGCTTATTCTCCATTCCAATGGAAAGATGGATCCTCATCTGGTTTTGTATCCACTCATGATGTTTGCATTTTAAGAAATATCTCTACTTTAATTTTTGTATCATAACATTTTCATAATTGATTGCATTTATTACGTATTATCTCTTGATGAATGCTCTGTAAACAGTTTGAAATATAGAACTTCCATTTAACGATTGGGATTAAACATTTGAGGAAATTATCTTTGTATGTACATAGTATGTAAATATTGTGTATGTTCATAAAAAAATGAAAATGTAGATAAATAAATTTATCTATGAAAACTTCTCTGACACATGCTTGACACACAAAAACTAGTCTCATTTGTTAGTGAATGTAATTTATAGAAGATACCACTAAAACTATGTGCACACAATACCTTTTCAAGTTCAATATGGGCATAAGCAAGTTCAATATGAGAATCAATAATAGAATAATATTTTTGTACCTTAATGACCGCAATGAAGAAAAAAGAGGATCAAGTGCAAAAGAGAAGGCAGGTTTTTGGAGAATCATTGCTTAGACTCTTGAACTGCTCAAAGGTGGATTTCAGTGGGTGTTACTCTAAGATGAATGAAATTCATAAAAATTTTATTATTCAAGAAATTGAACGTAATCCCCGAATTACTTTACTCTAGGGAGTAATTGATAGTATATTTTTGAAAAGTTCCAGCATAGGATTTCATTGATTCCATGCTCTATTCTTTAAAAAATATGAAATATGAGCCCGAAAGATCTAATTGAGAAGTTAATAAACAAAAACGTACAGATTTTGTTGAAAGCAAACTTTCCTATCAGTCTCAAAAATTGTTTTTTTTTAATCTATTTATTCCCATATTGAACTTGAAAAGGTATAACCTGTGGTACAATAGTACAGTGTAAGGATCAACTGTGTTTTTGAGATACACAAAATTAATCAAACTTTTAATTATAATTAATTTGAAAAAAAACAAAGAAACTAGGAGATTTACCTTCTCTAATCAACATTATCAAATCCGACTTGCTTTTTAACAATATTTCTTTTCAATTCATCATTTTGTACAATAATGATAAGTTTCAATTGAGGAAACTTTAAACAATCTTATACATATTTCGCAATAAAAGATTATCTGCTATGTGACTCGTCATTCACACTAGAGTATACATATATAAGTTTAAAACAAGGGAATGAATCTGTAGAGATATGAACTCTTGGCAAACTCTATTCAATATAATATGTGAGAATATCTACCTACAAAGAGGAAAGTAGATTTGAGATACCTATATATATATATATATATATATATGTAATGATTCATAGACTCTGATCAATAAGAGTCAACACAACCTCATTTCTCTTTCTTTCTTTCTTTCTTTTTGTTCTCTTTATTTTATGACGTATGGGCAATAAAATCCCTTTTTTTTTGGTTGTCCATGGGGTCAGTTTATGACCAATTGGTTATCATTAGTAATTAATTGGCTCCTCCTTCTTTTATTGTTGTTATTTTTGTTATTAGTAAAACAACTCTTAATTTGTTCTCTCTCTCTCTCTCTCTCTTTCTTTCTTTCTTTCTTTTCAATGAATCACTGGGGAACATATGGAGTACCAAATTTATTTATTTGCGATCAAACCTTTTTCCTCTTTAATTTTTGTCCTCTCAAAAAAGAATCTTTTAGTGTTATTTACGTAATTAGTTCCGCTAAAATAAAAATATACTTGAAGCGTCGCACCTGAGTCATTTAAGGCGTGTGAGTACTAAGTAATAATTACATACATACCTACATACCTACATATATGCATGCAGACGTTTGCAATAACCATTAAGGTCGTGGTGGTGGTGGGGAGAATCCAACCATCATCAACTACCTGACTGCCACAAACAACTTCAGAGAGAGCGTCGTACCCATAGTCCCTTCAACTTCCACATATGTACATTCCTTCTCCTCTTTTATTTATATGTATTTGCATTACTTCTGTTTGTAAGGTTCTCAAAAATTTCAAAGTCATATTTCATAAGTAAAGTAAAGTAAAGGAAAGGAAAGTAAGTGAGTGAGCTGATACTACAGCCCCTGATGTAATCTGATAGGAAATATGAAAACGTTGAAAGTCTGTGAAAAGCAAAAATAATAAAATAAAAATACATTTATTTGAAGAGAAAAAAAATATATACGTGGTGGGATTAGAGAAGCTCTGCTGACGTCAGAGCCATGTATGTATTTAAAGGAAATGTAATCCTTTTAATCTCATGTCATGCACAGACATTAAAGACATAGACTATAAAGAGCATTAATATTGAATTAAGGTTGTATAATAACTTGTTTGTATGCTAAATGTACTTTGGAGATTGAGATAGTGTATGTACATACAGGATCTGTGTTTTTTGAGTCAGTATTGAGTCACTATGGGGAGAGGGGGGGGGGAGTAAATGCCTTTTCAAAAAGATGTTTGCTATTTTGTATTTTTGCCAATATACTAGACATTCCTATTTCTAAGAGTCGCTTATTTCTTAAATGTACCATAGAATTGCGAGGTCCTTGGATACATGTATTTGATACAAGTTTGAGGTGTGCTTATAGCCCATGATGTATCCAGAGTTATCTGTGTCTGAAGCATCAATCATCATGCCCTGTGACACACACCTGATTGTTTCTTGTAGAAGTTGACGACTATAGGTAAAGTATAGGAAACCACCCATGACTCTCAAGACATATTGTTTTGCTATCATCCAAATTGAATACTTTACCTCAAACTGTGGGTCGCAGAAAGGGTCGGACCTACAATGGTAAATCATAATTCTCTTCAATCTTCATTTCGGGTGAATTAATCAATTCAAAAAAATAATATTTATGTATGTATACACTGCAAATAAACATACGAGGCTGAGAGATATAAATATATATATATATATATCTGACAATGGTATTTACAGTATTACATAAATGACAAAAAGGGGTATAACCCCCCCCCCCCCCCCCACACACACGCATACACATCGATTAAAAAAAACTCTATTTGTATAGCCCTTACTCACCCATTATTTTGGTATGAGCCAAGTCCAAGTAGATTCAATTTATGTTACTTTTAAATTAAACTACATAAAACATCCTCGTGTTATATTTGGGGTTAAGACAGTAGTTCATAACCAAGGCAACCCCCCCCCCCTCCCCCTTCTAAATGAATATTCACTCAATTTACATTAACTTGAAAGCTCATTATGTTAATTTATTTATGAGGTTTCCCTTTCCGTATTGTTAGGAACGTGTATAGTTTATTTATCCTCCATGATTGTATATATATTCACTTATTTATGTAGATACAAAAAAGTAAATGGTTCATTCATGGTTATACAATATGCTCTTACAATTAGATACAGATCCCCGGTTAAGAATGTATGCCTACAGCTTTTAATAAACAAAGATCTTGCTGGATAAATGAAGAATTTTAATGCCTTGATCTGGAAACGCACAATATCCATCTGCAGATGAGGAATTGACGTGCTAAATTCATTATTAATTGTTTGAGGGGTAAAAGTATCATTGTGTATCACAAGTCCTATCTACATATTATATTATGTAATATATTTGGAACCCTTGGTGCATGCGGCTTACTCACCAGACTTGGTGCCATCAGATTATCACTTGTTCCCATATAGGGGTCAATCATTCAAAAAACAGCGCTTCAATTCTCATGCAAAAGCCAAAAAATGGCTCAATGGTTAGTTTGCAGCCAAAGACAGCCAATTTTGTTGGTTGGCGTCCACAAATTGCTTGAGAGATGGGAAAAATGTGTCACTAGCTATGGGTATTGTTTTAAAGATGAAATTTGTCACCATTTTTTTCCCAATAAACGTTAGAAATTGAAAAATAATGTCTCATTTCATAGGCATAGACCTGGTAGATAGTAACAAACTTTTACACTTTTAATTCATTTACTAAATCTAGTTTATGAATAAAGCATAGTTTGATTCGGGTCATCTGCAGGATTGGTAGCTTTGAAAATTTCTGAAAATATCTAAAAAGGAATAGTGGTGTTAAGAGTAAGACTATTGTTAATTTGCGAGTAACGGAGGAACTTATTCGATTACTTTCCCTTCCTTTATCACACCGTGTTGCAAAAATAAAATAAAATAAAATTACTTAAAAACAAAACAAAAATAACTTAAGTTTTTGATTATTCCCCGAGTCTCAATTCCACTTGTCAACAGTCAAAGATCCTAAGGGGTATCAGTATAATAAAAGTTATTTAATTTTGTACGCTGATTTTAAATCTGTAATTTTTTTTTCGAGAGTCCGACGGTTTTCGAGAAATCGGATCCTACAGGAGGATTTCAAAATCAGCTTAAATCCTTCTGCACACTACTATTTCAGTCTATTGAAGTTGTTTTTTAGTAGTTCTAGTGGATTTTTGTTTGAGATTCAATGAAAATTTACACATTTAAATGGAAATTTGCTTCTTGATTGAGGATTCTTATGGGGCACTTGACATCCCATTTGAAAGCTGTGAGTCTCAACTCTTTAATGCCTTCCCTATTAATCAATTTTATGTAATATTCAAGGAATTATGAAGGTACAAAGGATTTAACCGACTTTTGGGCCTACTCCAACTGCTTGTGTCCCCCAGGAGTCCCTTTAGGTCAAAACAAAGACTGAAATTGAAATTTGCATTAAATATACAAGTGGATCATTATTTTTTAATGCACAAAATGAGTATCTTTTTAGGCTTAAATTAAAGTTTTAAGTTGGAAAATAAGCCAAATTAGTTCAAAAAGTAAGATCCGATTTATCGAAAACTGTCGTACTCTCGAAAAAAATAATTACAGATTTGAAATCAGCTTGCAAAGTTAAATAATTTTTATTATATAGGATTGTTGAAAGTTCAAATTTATTGAGCTGTGATATTGTTATTTGCCCATATTCAATTAATTTCACTCATCTCTCTGCGATAAGTAAAACTTTTAATTTTGAGTATATGTTAAATGATATGAGAAAGGTTTTAGAGTCAGTTGTATTTGAACAAAAAAATTAAATGTCATTTATCAAATGATACTTCTTACTTTTGCAAGTAAGGCACTATGTACTTTTGCTCTTGAGGTTGGGCGTTACTTTTTGTACTAGCCAACCAGTTCTAACTAATTCATTCCTCATTCAAAGTAGTGTGTCTAACTCACTCATTTGATTGGTTCCTTCCATACTTCCTTCCTTCGTTGATTGAGTCTTTACGGTAAATGTCTGCTGTAAAAGCACATTTGAACTTGTTAAAAGTCGATGGAATTTGAATCATGTAACGATGTGAGTTGTAAAATGTGTGTACGTAATTATCTCATAATTGTACATAATAGTCGTACTAATTAGAAGGAGATGTTACGTATCAACAGTCATCCTCATTATTATTTTTTGTAGAATACATAATAATACATATATATGTACTCATTTATTATTAATTATCAAGATTGCTTCATTTGCAAAAAAAATTACAAAATAATATTAATAATAGTAGTATTGGAGAATTATAAACACAATATGTATGATTGCAAACATGTTTTAAATGCATACATAATTCACCTACGTAATGAAAAAATGATTAAATTACATACATTTTATATACATATGTATGTATATGCCTAATTGCCTGCCTTGTCATGTACAATTATTACTAACTTCTAAGAAGAAAAAGGCAAGGCTGCTACTTTTTTAATGACTACATAAGCAAATATATTTGAATGCATACAAATTAAGGTTATTTCAACATGTTGCTTTGAATAGAATCAATGGAATAATACTTAATTAAAGCTAGCTGAGCTCATATGTCTTTAAATTGACTTTTTGCAAAAAAAAAAGTCATTATCTAAACTTATTTCATTTTTTCGTATGTTTAAGCGAGTATTACAGCCGGTTAAGAGGACTAAGAGGGCATATGTTATGTCTTGTCCGCTTCCATGATTGCTCCGGGTCAATGGGGACGGATTTCAAAGTCAAAATGCGTTTTAAAGACTTAAGAGACTGAATTTGCGATTGTCTATGAAGTCAAAAGTGTCAGGGAATTGCCGATTTAAGGGGTTCAGGTGATACCATTAGAGGGTGTTTTGATATTTTGAGGCTAGTAGAATCCTAAATTTGCCGTCTCTTAGTAAAAACATATCTATAGGTATATTGAACCCTTTGTAATTGTTTAAGTAGATAAGTCTATTTAAAGTAAGACAATAAGCTGGGTATACACAAGAACAACAATGCATTGCTTGTATTTCAAGCAAAGCAGCTCTTTGAGATTGCCCATTAGAGTGTCCCCTTGTTGAGGATAAAGTTTTTGCCATGGAATAAATTAATTATCAACGTTTTTAACGATGAATAAAAGGGTAATTTTGTAGCAAGATAAACCATTTTCATATGCCTTTTAGGAGTCCAATTTTAGTTTTATGGACAGAAGGTAGATATACCTTTTAGTATCAGATAGGTAGATATTTTAAAGTTTATGTACTGTGACCCATCTATGTGAAGGCTTGAGTGATTACCTCTCTCTCTCTCTCTCTGACTGTTTATACATCCTTTTTATGAACCATTTTAAATTTGTGGACCTTATATTGTAATTTTATGATTACGTGGATTTGATGTACCCAAATAAATTATATTTCACCTTGACTTCATAAATCTAAAGTGTCTGAGATGAGTTCGTACACAAATAATTTCTCTCTTTCCTTGGTAAATACATTTAAAGAACTCTACAATTTGAAGAAAACGACTGGAAATATAGTATTTAATGTTTCTTGAAGCAGTACATATAATCTTTGAATACTTTTGATATACACATCTTATATTTTTGTAAGACTAACTACATTGTTCATATCTAATAATAAAGTTCAAGTAATTGGCTCATAGTTTTCAATTTGGAACGGTGCAAGTTTTAGATTGTCTACAGATCCATTGGTTCCATGTTTTGAGTGCCACTCCAATTGAAGTCAAGGTGCACCATAGTTTGTTTTTTTAGTTGATTAAAGCGTTTGCAACAATGCATTTACCCTTTATTTGGCTCATAGTTTTAAAATTAGAATGGTAACAGATTTTACCAAAGTAATCCCCTCTTTCCATTTTTAAAATTTCAAAAATGACGTCAAGGACCAGAAATTTTGCATAGCTTGACCCTCAAACGGTTGATACTTTGATTAACCCAAAGATCATGAATGACAAATAATTGTAACAATTGATGAAGGGTCATAGGGAGCATGAAAAGTCAGTTCAAAGTTAATACTATGTACATATTTGATGCCTCTGGGTCATGTTTTGAAACTCAAGTTTGTAAATACATAAATATTTGACAACTTTTTCCGTCATCCAAGGTATGTATCTAATCACGACAGAGACATTGTACTCGAGTACCTGGGATGGATATGCTCTAATCATAGGCATTGCATACTTGCATGTCTCTTTTGAAAATAGTAAGAGGATGTAAAATGATATTTCTTTCACTGTTATTTTTATATACACATTATATATATATATATATATATAGTATATATAGAATACAATATAAGATGCATGTAGCAATAAATCTCTCTCTCTCTCTCTCTCTAACCTCTTCGTCTTCACCCCTTCTTCTTCTTCTTCGTCTTCCAAGACTTGATTGTCTGTATATGTACGTATATACATACATACAATATATGTACATATATATATATATATATATATTATGTTTTGTATATGGGAAAGACAGAAGAGATAAGAGGAAAAGAGAAAAGTTTTATTATTTGGATTCCCATTTTGTTTCTTTTTTGGCTAGTTTATTATTGTTCTTTTTGTTATTGTTACATTAGGAAAAGGAAGGAAAGAAAGAAAGAAAGAAGAGAAGTTGAAAACAGTATGTCAGTATATCGTATGTATATGTATGTATGCATGTATTCATTTCATGTAAATAAGAAGTTACTGAATGAACTGCAGTAAATGCAATTACTAGCAATTCATTTTAAAAAATCAGCTAAAGTATTGATGAATAGGATGGAGTTAAGTGAGCTGAACCTTCTTTTTTCATTTATGAGTCATTCCTTCATGTACATACATATTAGTTAGTTAAGTATACTTTATAGTACCACATAGGTAGATATTTTAAAGGTGATGATGTACTCTGATCCACCTATGTGAAGGGTTGAGTGATTATCGACTGTAGGTAAAGGCTTCTTTTGTAATATATATATATATATATAGAAACTTCAACTATGAGTCTTACTATCTAACGATGTCACATGAGATGACGACCAACATAATATGTAGATCACAATAGGTTGAGTGATTTAAGTATCGTAAAAGTAGGTTGAGTGATTTTCCTTACTTTATAGAGCCATGTTATTTATAAGTAGAGTGGATTGTCTGCTAGATAAATAGGAACTGGACAAAGTCACCAAGTAGTTTTTCATTTACCGGACAGGTTTGTGATATTTTTTCTTTTTTAGGGAAGACGTTTTGATACTTTAATAAAAGAATGTGTTGTACACTCTCTAATGTAATAAGATGATTTGATAAAGTCCAATGCTCTTTATAGTTATCAGAGTAAACTTCAAACTTAAAAGCACATTAATACTAATCACTTGATTCTCCCTTCAACTCATTTCTTTGGAGGAAACTCTGTCAGTTAAATCCTTCAAAAGACACAGAATAAATAAGGTATTTTAATGGAGTAGAGATCCTTTTACGGAAAAGAATAGAGACGAGCACCACCTCCTAGTTGCTCCAATTCCCCTAAAATGCTCATTGATGACTACAAACCACCCCTAAAGTTGATATCTAAAATCTTAGATCGCTCTTTACCTATGAACATGTATGTATGTATGTATGTACATAAATATGTTTATAGGTAGATACATAGGTGGTCCTCCCCCCCCCCCCCTCCCTCCCCCTTAATTCAATATTTGAAAGAATATGAAATAAAAATAACAGTTGGAGTAGAAAACAATCATAAATAATAATAATAATAATAATAACAAGAAGAAGAAATAATAAACTCTAACTTATGATGTTGACTCCTCCAAAGATGGAACGTCCTTATCCAGTACAATGATCTAAACAAGTACCTATCCATGTATGTATGTATGTACATAGCCCCCAATACAATAATAATAATAAGTTATGAAAATAATGACGAACAAGAATTCCCGAAGAATTACTACATCTTGACAATCTTTAAATGTTTTTATAATACAAAGACATAGAATGAGAACTCAAAGTCCTTAAGAACGTCTTTGTTTTTTGATACTGATAAGTAGTAAGTAGGTAGGTTTTGTGAAGGTGGATAATAAGGTCTATGTATTTATAAGAGGGGTCTTATATGTACGTATATAAAATGTACATCTCTGTTTGCCCGTCTGTCTGTTTGTTGTTTGGAATCGAAACTCTGTGTAAAAGAATAATACATAAATTATTTAAATGCATTTCAAAGAGATTGTTTTGGCTTCTTCCTCTTCTTCTTCTTCTTCCTCCACTTCTTGTTCTTTTTGAAGGGAGAAGAAAAAGAATATGTATGTATGTATATAAAAAAAGTTAAATCACTTAAATAAATACAAAAAAAAAAAAAAGAAAAAGAAAGAAAGAAAAAAATGGAAAATCATTTTCTTTTTCTATTCATTCACATCTCTTCTAAGGCGTTAAACTATGTAAATTTTGTTATTCCTCTTTCTTTTTTCTTTTTTTTTCTTCTTTCTTTCATTTCTAAGAAAGAGGAATATACATCCATACATATATTTATATAATAATAATAAAAAAAACTGTTCAGTACTCAGTAGTAAGAATAATAATAATAATAATAATAATAATAATAATAATGAGGTCTACAAATGTGTTTCTCGTTAAAAGAAAAGAAAAGGAAAATATTGACCGCGTGTTTAAAAAAAGTTTAACTTTTATTAAGCGTGGATGTTATTATTATTATTATTATTATATTTGGCGAAAATGCGAAGAGCTCTCTCTCTCTCTCTCTCTCTCTCACTAACTCATGCGACAAGTGTTATAGAATTTAAAAAGTGTTAAAAAAAACACAGGCAGGTACTTATGTATGTATGTATGTATATCTTACACTTGCTTACTATGCCTTGATCCACCTTTTTGAATATCATTATATGTATATGTATGTATGTATATATTATATACATACATATAAAAGCAAATACACTGACTGCTTTAAGTCACTTTATTATTTGACGGACATTTTTTATTTTTTTTTGTTGTTGTTACTGAGGCTTTTTGCAATTGATAAACAGGTTTTGAGGAGTGTATTTAATATACCTAATATGAAGAATGACATGAAGGTAAAATGCATTGGGAGGGGGGGGGGGTTCTTCATCATTAATGTCATATATGTACATATGTATACCTCTATAAATAGGTAAATATGAACCACCCCCACCACCATTTTATCTCTACCCCCCCCCCTTTAAAATCTAAATGCATATACATAAATCTATTGATACATATGTACATATATCAAAGGCCTTCTACGTATAGTTAATCCCATTCCATTATTGTTTGTCTAAAGTTGTAGTTACGCCCCTTTTATACACATATCCATAATTTTGGAATGCCAAAAGTGAATTAGACACTGCAGCCAATGGGCACTACAAGCTATTTATGCATATCCATCGAAGATAAGTACATGCAATCATGGGCTCCACTACGCAACCTCTTCTAGCTACCCCCTTTCTATACCTTTCTAAGCAGAAATATCACTCTGATGCATCATTCTTTATATAGGGAATAAACAAGGTGGATTGAATTTCGAACAACATTTAAATAGTTTTTAATTTCGAATAATTCACTTCAGTCACTTATTTACTCCTAAAATGACAAAGTAATCGGTCCAATTAGATTCCACTCTACTATTAGTAAATCGATTTTGAAGTGAATTGTTTCAAATTGAAGTATGTTTAAACGCTCTTCGGAATCAAATATATCCTCCCAAAGTGACGACATTTTTGGCTCCATGAAAAATAAATCCTTTTAGCTACACCCTTTCCATATATCTACCTATGTAAACAGGAATATAGGAAATCCTAATTGCTGTCGAGCACTTCAATTCATGCACATAAAGAACAAATATCATTTTCATTAGGGAATATTTGCATCCCTTTGGTTCCCTTCCCAAAAGGGATCAGAAGTACATGGTTATGTGGTTAATAATAATGACAGGATTCGTAAGATGTTTTTTTTTTGCTTGTCATTTCACTAAAGATTCCCAAACTGCTTGACGTACTTTATGTTTTACATCTCTTTAAGGTTCTGGGCTAAAGTTTTGTAAATAACTCCTGACTGTTGGGCTAATAAACCTACGAAAGTGACCCAGTGTGTTCCTTTTGGCATGGGTACTCATAGGATAGGTAAATGAATGTACATGACTGCATATATGAGAGTTACCTCATGGATAGTAAATGAGTTATATATCCGTGTCTTTTCCTCTTTTGAATAAGGTCCGGGAAAACACCGGATACTTCTGCTAGAAGGAAATTAGAGCCGAAAAATGAAGTTCCTTCTAAAAGGCTGGGAACTCTTGATCGGAATCATTGATTATACGTACCTTTTCGTGCCTCCCCCCCTTCCCAACACATGACCTTTCCCTTCTGTAGTATATGTATATGATTTTAAATTTACATAGGTATGCATATCCATGAGAAATCAGTTGTTATTTTTCCTTTTCTCTATCTCACTTTTTGAGCCCTCTTGATCTCTAGGTCCTCGTATTATATGTACATATGTACAGAAGGGCGTTTACTCAATATACCTAACCCAAGATGAAATTTTAAAAATAATAAAAATAAAAATCTGTCAGGTTCATTATTTATTATTCTTTATTATTATAAATATTTTGAAGGCAGATAGTCAAGAAGGGAAATGGGAAAAGAAACAACAACAACAAGAACAAGAAGAACAAGAAAATGTTAAAGAACGTCAGCTTAAAGTGTTCTTAAAAGAAAAAAATTCACTCCCGACCCCCCTCCTCCTCTTCTTCTTCTTCTTCTCCCTACTCCCTTTCCTCCTCCCATTTCATAATATATGTACATGCATATATCTATTCAAAAACCCAAGAGATCACACTAATGATGATGATCTACATATATTATTACTATAAAAAGAAAAAAAAAAGTTTCTTTTTTCCGAATTTTAATTCTATATATCATTTTTATTACATACACACGAATATCATTATTTCAGAGTCCATTTCTCTCATTTTCATTTTCTATTTCTTTTATTATTATTATTATTATCATTCATGAGGTTTGGACACGGTCCAAAGATATTTTTAAATATTATCATCTCCTCTTCTTCAATCTCATTATGGCTGATACTCAAAGTCAGGGAGCTATACACACATACATACATCATGTAACATAAAACGAAATTTTATTTTTTATGTACGTGCGAGTCCAGAGGTTTCACCTACCCATCTAGATATAATATAATATATGTAATATATATAAGGATTCCCAATTTTGCAAATGGCTTTTTTTTATTTATTTATTTTTAGATGACGATGATGATAGAGTTATTGAGTTTAATTACAAAGAGTGATTCTATCTTCTTCCTTCCTTAAGTTCAGACTTTTGTACAAAATAAAAAAATCTCTTTAAATACCCCCATTTGAAAGGTTCTACCAATTAGAGAAATGTACATATTTACATACATACTTAGGTAGGTAGGTAGGTAGACAGCTTTGAAAATGTGCTTGTTATCTCTTTCAAAGCAAATGAATACAAAGATTACTTATACTATAAATGATAATACTAACATATACATACATATATTGTTATATATGTAAAGGAAGAGAAGTACAAAAAAAGAATGATTTTTTTGTAGAGTCATAATTTAACGAAATAAAATATAATTTATTTTTTTGTTAACCAACAATTACTTCCCTTGCTTTTAGAGGAAAAAGAAGGGAGGAATCTATTATGTATATACTACTCTAAATTGCTACCTATTTGTTGCAAATTTCATCAAAGCTTATCTTCTTAGTAAAGATATTATTTATTTTTGTAGAAATTATATGAAGCTGAATAGATTGCACAGACTGATGTAGACTCACATTTGATTCTTGCTGATTGAAGAGAGTGGGCTTTATTTGTGGTTCTTTTGAGAAGAAGGACAAGGGACACTCGCAATCCGAGAGCTTCTCTAAAATACCTTTACCTATTATAAGTCATCATCTCCCCATAAGCCTCTAGACTATTAACAGAGCCTTCCCCCCTCCCCCCATTCCACTTCCATTTACTTGTGTTACTCCTGCCACACTACTACTGATAAGGAAACATTGCCTCACGTTTCACTAAGGAAATGACCCATTAAATCTAAATCTACAATCTCTTCTTTTTTTTTCTTTTTTTGGTGTGGTACATAGTTATATATATATATATATATATATATATATATATATATATATATATATAACTATAGAACCATGAGAAGAAGAAGATATGTAGTTAACCAACATGGTTCCCTGGTTGGTTGGTTGGTTAGTAGGCTGATGTTGTTGTTAGCTAGAGGTTCCTCGTCTCCCCCTCCTCTCTTCTATGTACTTGATCTTTATCAGTTCCTTACTCCTATAGTCCTATGTGTAGCTGTTGTCGTCGTTGTTATTATCATCATCACAACTGGAAAAAAAATAATATATCTTTTTATTTTTCGGGGAAAAATAAACCTCATCATTGTGTGTAAAAAATAGAAAGAGAGAAACTACTATGTACATCTGATAAATAACCACAAAGGCCACTAAAAAAGAAAAGAAAAAAAGAAAAATGGGAATTTTCCCCAAGGATTAAGATGTGATGATGAGAGGAAAAGACGAGGAGAGGAAGGAAAAAAAAAGGGAAGAAGAGAAGGGGGAGAAAAAAGTAGAGGGAATGGAAAAAAAAAAAAAAATTACAAATACATATATTCAGGGAACCTTTAGGATATTTACTCACGTAAAAAAAGGAGAGAAAGAGATAAAGAAAGAAAGAAGGAAAGAAAGAAGATTAATTAGGTAATCAGTGGATATAATATGTTCATTGAGTGATGATACTATCAGGTGAGTAAGAAAAAGATATCCAGAGGTAGGGGAAGTGGGGGCTCCTTCTTCACCCCCCTACAAAGTCAATAATAACTCACCACTTTCTACTAGGTAAACTTTTTCCTTCTGATAAAAAAAATAACAAAAAAAACAACTTATTTTTTCTGTCAATTCATTGCTTCCATTCTAAGATATGTATGTACAATAAGAAGCCTCTTTCTTCCTTTGATAATAATGTATGTACATACTATGATGATGATGATGATGATAAATATATATGTACATTTGTCCCGTTTCTCTCTCTCTCTCTCTTCTTATAAAAAAAAGTGTATAATAATAATAAATAAAAAAATGATGACGTCATGGAGGAAATAAAAGAAATGGAATCCCACTGGGAATTATGCGTGACGAGGGTTAGTCGTTCATCCCTTTTGTGGTGAGGAGAGACAATGAGACAATGTACCTCTAGCACCAAGACACACAAATATTCCGAACCATTTGGATGTACATACGTATGTACGTCTCATTCAGTTAATAGAGAGAGAGAGAGAGAGAGAGAGAGAGGAAAAATCAAAATAAAATTTGTTAAATGGGATCTTGAGAGGATTTCTTTTGTATTATTACTTTTTGTTTAAAAAAAAAAAAAAAAATAAAGGAGATAAGTCCTTGCATTGGAAGACATTTGATGACTGAGTGATTTGGAGAACGAGTTCTAGCATGAGGAAAAGGGGACTTTTTTTTTAACCCAAATATCGAAACGATAAGAAACAATGTACTTTAATTGCAAGATACTTTGATGAGTAACTATCTGAGTTGGGGAGCAAAGTCTAAAGTAGTGAACCAGTGAGATAAAGAAACGTACTATCCTTAGACATAACTTCGGCTATATATTCATTTCAAATGTCATCTAAATTCTAAGAAAAGTTGGGGGCAGTCCCTTAGAGTCCATCATTGCAATTTAAGAAAAGAGCATCTACGAGTTATGGCATGAACGTTACTCCTAATAAAAAGGGCTCTGTAAGGGGTCAATATATATGTATGTATGAATGTATAAGGAGAGACCCCCCCAAAAATGGTTGCCTAAATAAAGGGGGAAAAGGGTTCTTCCAAGTTCTTTTTTTTCTTTTTTTCCTTCCTTCTATATATGTAATGTGTACATAGTCGGAATAAGAGGGGGAGAAGACGAGCAGGGAAGAGAAGAGAAGAGAAGAGGGAACTCAAATACATACAATAATAAAAACAACAACTACAGAACATTGTTGTTATTATTAGTGTAGGAAGAAAGAGAGGAAGAAAAAAGAAAAGAAGGGGAAATAAGTGATGGATCAAAGTCTTTGAGCTCCTCCATAAATAGATATATATATACATATTCAAGTATTGAATGTATTCAATCTATTGACACTAATCAAGTGTTTGTCAAGGAATGACGTCATATTTGTGACGTGTTAAATAAACAAACAAACAAATCCCTCAAAGACAAACCAAGCTTTGAGTATCCCTTTTTTTTCCTTTCTTTATTACTTTCTTCCTTTATTTTTTCTTCTCCCCTTTTTGAGAAAAAGGGAAAGGAATTTTTTCCCTAATTTTATATTTGATTTATTTTTTTCATCCTTGAATGCAGTCTACGTTCATTTCTGTACCTTTTAGAATCAAGGCATCACTAAATGAATATATATATATATATATATATATATATATATATATATACAAAGGTAGAACCACATTTGGTATTTAAAAAAAAAAAAACGAAAAACGAAAAAGAATTGCTTTGTTTCCTTCTCTCGCTTCATGCTTGCATGATATACAAAAATAATGACTGGGAAATTTTTCATTATATGTATTTTTTTTCTCGTTTTTTTTTCTTCTTCTTCTTTTTGTTATTGTTTTTGTCATTAGTGCAGGTTTTAAGAGCTAACAACAGAGAGTAATAATAACAAGAAACAGAATGCTCCTTCTGTTTTGGAGCGTTTTTTTTTTTTTTTTTTTGTAAGAACGGTAGTTCTTGAAGAAGAAGAAGAAGAAGAAATATACAATTTTTCTTCTTATCGTTATTATTCTTGTTATTATTATTTTCCTTCTTCTTGATCAATGTATGTATGTATGTATATATATATGTATATAGTGTACATGGATTCAGTGGGCGGACTTGAAGAAGAAGAAGAAGAAGCTTTTGGCAATCCATTTCCTTTCATTCATCATGTCACACATGTGCTGGATCTGAATTTTGTTGTTTTTTGTTGTTGTTTTTTAACAGGAAAATATTCCACCCATTTTGGAGCACATGGAGTAAGAACTTGGATCAGGGTCTGCTTAAAGGAGCTCCCTATGAGGAGCTGTCTCATTATTTCACCCCTTAATACTTTAGAATGGCTTTTTGTGTAGAACCCAGGGAAATCCACGCAACCTCATTGTTCACAACCAAGCAATGTGGTAATTAGTCATTGCCAACCAAACCCAAATATCCATTTAGTAGATATTTGGGGTTTTTTTGCCAATGGCAGCAAAACATAAGTGGAACATAAATGAAATATGAGTTCAAAAACGTTTTCTGTCAAATTGATCTATTGAAATGTTTTCTGGGGGCCAAAGTCATGCCCGTATCCAATTGATGACACTGAGTTGTGCTCTGGCTTAAATTTGTTTCACGAATAAAACATAACCACAATCTTTCCCTTATACAACATTCCTTTTCAAACAAATATCCTGTAGAACTGTATATCCCCCTTGTATCACGCAACTTCTTCTCCCCCCAATACCCTCAATTATATAATCAGACTCATTCTCAGCTAGTCTATACACAAAATACTGTGAAGTAGCTATGTTATTCCCTCATTCCGTGAGCACTCAAGGAGAAGAGTAAATGAAAAAAAAAAAGAAAAAAAAAAGAGACATGCATTTTCCCGAGTATATGTACATAATTAGTAACTTCAAATGGTTTGCTATAACAAATTAAAAGTTAATCATAACTTGACGAGTTTTCAAAATAATTAGTGGACATACATACATACATACTTTGAAGTTGGCTCCTAAATAATATGTACTCGTTTAGTTTATTCTCATTACATGTTAAAAGGAAATAAATGAAGAGGAGAGTGAAAAGAGAGAGAGAGAGAGAAAGAGGGGGGGGGGAGACTATAATTATGTATGTGTTTCTACCAACCAACCAACCAACCTACCTACTTACACTCATACCTAGGCTCTATTTACAAAAATATACATATGTATCAAAAGTAATTTATATTTAACATATATGTACATATATGATCATCATATGTCTAATTACATATGGTTGTTTAAGAGAAAAGGTCATTCATTATCATCTAATGGCTCTGTTTCCATACTGATAATGAATGAATGAATGGATGAGTATACACATACGTTGGTTGAAGTAATGGTGTTGGAAGGTGGGGAGGGGGGGGGGAGGAGGAGTAGTTCTTCACCCCACTTGAAATGGATGAACGATGGTGCAAGATCCATATCACTTTGTATTTGATGAAAAAATAAAGATGTATTCTTGTATAATTTTATTCTATTTTTATTTTTTTTACTCCATACTAAAAATAGAGTTTACTCAAGCATGACAATTCAAGAAAAAAGAATTTGAGCTCTGATTTTGATATACATATATATATATATATATATACTTATAGAAACGGACAGACAAAAAAACAAAACAAAAAACTAGATTTTTTTTTATTTATTTAAACGTATCTGAATGTGTCAGTTCTTCATGATTATGAAAGGATTACAGGGTGATGATGGAGATGTGAGCCGTGTCTTTTTTTTTTTTTTTTCTCTCTCTCTCTTTGAAAATGCATACAATAATATATATATAAATATACTGAAATAAGTGGTCAGTTTGTAATAAAGAATTTAAGGTATACAAAAAAAACAAAACAACAAATTGAAATAAGCCTACATAGTATTAAGCAATTTTAAATTAAATAAAAATCTCCTAAAACATGTGCATTTATTTATTTATTGTATTTATGTGCATAATTTACATGCCTACATTGTAATATTTATAAAATATCTACACAAGGTTGTACTTCGTATATTGCATTTATTTTTTTGATAATATTTATGAGTGGATCCTGTCAAATCCTTACAAGGGAAGCAGTATGTACATGGATTTGAAGGAATAATAATAATAATAATGCGTTGAAAAGAATCATTTTTATGTACTTATATAAAAATCTCCATCAAAACCTTTAAAGCAATACTGCTTCAATACTGTTCACAAAACCTCTTTACAATCATTCGGAGCTGGAGTTCTCAACTGGTCATCAACAAAGTCTCCAGTCAAGCAAAAGTATATTCGTTTATTAAATGATTGACCGACTGTCGGTCAGTCATGACATTTGAAATTTGTACGTCTCTTTAATTATTTTCCCTTTTTCCTCCTTGATCGAGATACTTTCTCTCTCTCTCTCTCTTTAAAAATTGTACGAGAGGAGATGAAAGTTAAGGGTTATTTTCATTTTTAACTATCAGCTCTCAGCAACTCATCAATTGAGAAACACTGATTTAGAGTAAAGTCTTTTTATATTTATACTCAACATGAATATATTCCTTGTACTATTCAAGAAACTAAAAAAAAAGGAAAGGATCTTAAATCATTTTGTGAAAATATAACCTATTAATTATGTAAATGTCTAAGTATATCCAATTATTTCTTAGCCGATTGAATTATGTATAATAATTTAGAGATATAAATATGTATGTACATATTGGAATTGAGGAGATTGACGGTCAAATACATATGTATGCATAAGGGTATAGATAAACACCTGACAAAAAATACAAGGTAATTTTTCTTATTGATAGGTTATTCTCATGCAGGATTTCCTCCAACAGTCAATTGGTAGGGAAGAATGTGTGATTTAGCAAGTATTATTATTAGCATTTGAAATTAATTCTGGTTGAGGAGTTCTATGGGTGGACATTTTTAATTTTGTATAAGAAGTGACAACTCGATTTCGAACCACATATTTAAGCTGTAAACATCACCCCAATGGTCCCCTCTAGACCTTAATGGGCTTAATATGTGTTTAATATGGGAGGGTAAGATGTAGTAGTACCCAAGTGGGTTCAATGGTTCACAATGAATGAATTTCATCTTAGAGTAAGTGACATTTTATTTCCTATTAAACTAACAACATTAACTTAAAAACTGAAGGGACCATGCCCCCGAATGAGTCGAATTCTGAGCTACTTCTTCCACTGTCAAGGAGCTCCTTACCCATTTATCTATAGCCTTATAATTAATTAAAATCATGTATGTATGTACTTTAACTCTACAAGTCCCATAATCACCGGATATTAGAGCCTCTTTTCACATATATGTACATGCTTATAAGACATATAAGCAGGGTATGAGACAGCTTTGATTGGCTAACTATATGTATACTTGGTATAATTAGACGACACCCTAACGACCTTTTTTTTCTTCTTTTTTTTAAAAAGACAGGGAACCATGACGATTAATCATGGATAATAATAATAATAATACAAAAATAAAGATGGAGAGGGGAAAGAGGTGGTGGTGGGGGGGGGGGTGCTCCCCTATTCTCAACTATGTAGAGAGCATATGTATGTATGTTCCTTTGTACATATGTATGTTGAAAACATTAGACCAAAGTTCCTTCATAATGAGTTATAACAGAGCATGAATCAAATAGGTATTATTTATGTATGGTCACTTTCAAACCTCATCCAAACTTGAGGGTATTTGTTTATTTCATCATACTACATATATTATTATACATATACCATGAGACTATGGGATATTAACAAAGAAGAGCACACACCACCTCATCAGTCCTGACATTTTCCTTCCTTCCTTCCTGTCCCCCCTCCACTAGCTCTCTCTCTCTCTCTCTCTAACCACAAATCAATTTGAATTATTAATAAGGCACTTGAAAATATGTATGTACATATGTATATATAATGTCTGTTTCTAGATACTTTCTATAAATTCATTTAGAGAAGCATAAAGAGCCGACGTAGGTACTTTAACGAAGAAGAAATCAAACGGTTTTTTTTTGTTGGTTTTTTTGCTATTGAACCAATTTGACCTTTATTTATAAAAGAACCATTAAAGGACACATTTATCATTCCGAGTATTTGGTCCGTCATTAAGGCATGTGAAAGAGAGAGAGACAAGGAGTAAATGTTATAGCCTTATATACAACTTATATGTATGTATATGTAACAGCATAGAGAGAAAGCAGATGGTTTCATAATGATATTTCATCGAATAAATAAGTGTTTGATACTATATGTACATATTCCTTCATTTATTTATTTTTCTGTCAAAAGAGTCCATTCAAGTCTTTTTATTTATGTAAATATAAGATATTTTGCTTTTAAGTAAAAAAAAAAGACGCAAATAAATTGGGGGAAAGTGTTTTTTCATTATCTACTTTTTGTAGATAATATTGTATATTGTTTTGTTTTTATTATTATTATTATCTATCTATCTTTTTCTTTTCCAAACCAAAGGCACGTCGTCACATACACATACAAAAAAACAAAACAATAACAAACACTAATAATTTGTTTCATATCCTTAGGGAGACGAAGGAATAATAATAATAATAATAATAATAATAACAGTTATAATATTTGAGGATATTGCGTGTGTCAATTCCTTGTTGTTTATGTATCTACTAGGTACATAAATTGTATGAGAACATTTCCTTATTAAAAAGTATTTTTATATTAATCATTAAAAATAACGGGAAATAGGGGTTTTCTAATCAAATATGACCTTAATATATATTGTAAATAGTAGTAAAAAAAAGTGAGGTTCCGTGTTCCCTCTTTGTATTCTCATATTTATTGACTTTCAAACAAGCAAACAAATGAACAAAGTTAGTAATTCCCTTTTTCGCGATTTTGTAATATATTTATTTTTATTGTTGAGAGAATGAATGTGTTGACTCAAGGAGTTATTTTCCGAGTCTAATAATAAATACATACATATAGCTATTTATTATTGTCCCTAAGTGGGTCGATCGTAAATTGGATAAGGAGGAGAAGGAGGTAATGTAATAAGAGTAAATTGGCTATAAAAAAATTGCATTGTAAGTAGGCTTTAACTATGATTGTACATACATAGATCCCATTACCGTGTGTCTTGCTACTATAGAGAAAGTATGCTTTGGATCCTCTGTTGTTTTTTCCCCCTCCTCCTTCTCCTCCTTTTTTTTTTTTTTTTTTTTTTTGCAATTGAGTATAAAAATTTGATGATGTGAATAATATAATGCTGAATCGACAGATGTTAGCCAGGTTCTGCTAGCACCTACCTAAATACGTTCATATATTTCATGAAGGGGCCAAAGAGCTGTTATTATGCTGTCCATAATAAAGAAGAGAGAGAGAGAGAGAAAAATTGCAGATGGAGTATCGTTGTGTAAATAAAGTTCTCTGTACAAAAAAAAAAAAATCAGCTGTGGTGTCCGGATTATAATAATAGTAACTTAATAAAATAATAATAATAACAATATCCGCTCACAATATCCACTGAATTTGACAGAAAAGTTATTTTAATAATATTTTCATGTACATATATATTTTTCCCTTTTTATTTAGAGAGGTAAGTTGCTGTCCTTGAAGAAACAAGACCCCCAAAAAAGAAAAGAACTAAAAAAACCGCGTTTTTTTTTTATAATTTTATACTTTAAAGGATGGTATTTGAAGTCCTTTTTTTTCCTATGTGTGTGTGTGAAAAGGAGCAATATAAAGATGAGTGATAAAAGTTACCTTTTTTTTACTTTAATGTTAGTACCTTCTAAAAGAACAACAACAAGAAGAAGAAGAATGGACGAAAACATACAGCCAATTGGTTGATGTCCCATGTTTTCGTCTTTTTCTTCCTTCGTTTTTATTGTTATTGTTATTATTTTTTTTCCCCTAAATATACATGGAAAAAAAAAGGTGACATGGTAAAATATATGTATATAGATTGATGGATTGATAAGAAAAGAGAGAGAGAGAGAAGAAGAAGAAGGAGAAAGGTGAAATAAACCCTTGTCGTCATATTTGCACTCAAGAGTTTGAACCCGGCAGTCTAATTATACAATGAGATGATGAGACACTCCTCAATTTGAATAATTGGTAGAAGGATTCTTTGAATCAATCTTAGCAAAAGGGCTCACAAACTCCAAGCATGTAAGTCTGACGCTTTTGGAAGTAAAATACATTTCATGACTGATTCTTCATTATTTATTTATTACTACAAAAGTAAGCTTTAGGCTCACAAAGGGAATACGAAAAACTCCTCAGGCCTGAAAGTTGCACGTCATCAAAATTCTTATTCGTGGAATAGGGGCTAGCATATATGGATGGAGGGATGGTACATAGTAAATATGTTGTGGTTTTTCTTTCTTTCTTCTTTTGTGGAAAATGGTTTTTTTTTTCACTCCTACCTACATATTTTCCACGTAATTTATAAATTGGTTTGTCGACCCACAAATTCAAATGAATTTCCTATAAATCTGTTTTTCGAATTGTGAGACACATGGAATTTAAAGACGAGGAACTTCAATGTCTCTGATGAGGGCTTCCCTCCTTGGAACCACTTTTTCCACAATTGTAATTATTTTTACTATAAAGCAAGGTTTGGAGCCCATATTGTGACACGAATATTACTCAGAGTCTAAATATCTATTGTGGACTTGTATAGATAATATATGTATGTTATACCTTGGATCGGCAGTTTAATGACAGTCCCAGGCCTTAAGTTAATAGAAAACCTCATATTGTGCATAATAGTTTCTATCATTTGTCCCTTAGCTTTGACATAATTGACGCCATTTGTAACTGTCCTTTATCTGAGAACGTTACATAAATACATACATATATCACGAACTTTTTTTCTTAAGCTCTTTTTACATTGGTTTTTTGAGCCATAGATCCTAGTAATTAATTCTAGATTCCCCATAAATTCTATACGCTCTGAGAGATTTATGAACGCTGGAGCTTTGAAAGGGGGAGAGTAAAAGAGGGCGGAGAGTGCAATTTGGCTACAATGACAATACATAAATGATGAGTGGTCAGGGAAATGGAAATGAAAAAAAAAAAAGAAAAAGATTTATGTTTTGTAACGAGTTTTCGTACTTAACCGCAAAAAGAAGTAGTTATTAATTAACTTCGCCACAAACTAAAAAAAAACCCAAAAAACAATAAGAAACAAAATAGTCACTGAGAAGTGAGAGAAAAATGGGGAAAAAAAAACCAACTCTGCAAGAAGATCGGAAGTAATTCCTTCTTCAATCCTTCTTTTAAAGGAAGGACATAAATAAATGATCACCCTCCTCCCCAGTTTCTCCAAACGCCGTCTAAAATACCCATAAAAATATATCCCCCATAAAGTTTTATGGGATACTCTAACAGGAGAGGAGGATTAGAAATCGTAGAAGAAAGGGAATTTGGATCTTAAGTGGAGGAGAGTATTTACTCTGGGTTCGCAAATAAAGGATTCATCCAATTTGACGAAATATACATACATTTATTTATTTATTTTAAAAAGTATGTATGTAAAATGACGTCACTTTAAATAATCCAAATCCTTGAATAAAGTTATATCCTTGATTACAAACAGCATCCCTGCAAGAGACCATGATCGGACACAAGCTTCCTATTCATCAAAAACTCACACTCATTTCAATGTCAAGAATCAGGGGAAGCTCATTATTAAGATATAAGATTATTATACAAATTGGAAATAGGGCATTTGTCCAATCCACTCACGCACACACACACACACACAATCTGACAAAATTACTGTACATATGTACAATATTCTTGTGGTTAAAACCAATGCTTTATTAGAAAAATAAGTGTTGAAACGAGAAACATGTGACTTGTTTGTGGCTACGACATTATTTTTTACATCCCTCTTTAAGAGCATAACTTCCATGATGTGAATTAAATGAACAAGGTTAATTGGTAATGAAAGAAAAAAACTGCATATATTAGTAACGTATTAAATATGGAATACTTTCCTCAAAAGTGAAGCAAGTTATTTGGTAGCTAACTGCCTTGTTAGATCACTTTACTTCATTGCAATATTGCAATATTTAGTTCAGATCAAGACTTTGAGCCATGGACACAAAGTGTGGAAAGTGGATATTTTTTGAATCGATGTAGTTGCTGTAATGGTAATGAAACCAAAACTTTGAAGAATGGAGAGGAAGACAACATCAAGGCCTGCAAAAAATGTATCTCATGACTAAAACCGATCTGAAGAACCACATCACTAATGTACATAATTTGTCAAAGTTAGTGAGGGGTAACCAAATCCATCGAGGAAGGGATTTCTCCTCTGTTTGCCTTCAATTGTTATTATTTTATGATCATGTAGGTTTGTTTATTTATTTAACAAAAATTATAAGTCATGGCTCCCTGATTTTTTAAATGCCGTAGCGTCGATGATGATGATATATATATATATATATATATATATATGTTGGTATGTATGTTCAATTGTATTTTTATGGTTTAAAAAATATATATATGTATATGTATGTATGTAATTATATATCATTAAAATGTAATTTTATTTTTGAAACTTCCTTTAACAATTTTTTATTTTTTTAATATTTCACATATCTATGTATTTAGATTGATGTGGCTAAATGAATGAGGTTTGGTGAGGATTTACAAAATAGTAACATGTACATATATATATATATATATATATATATATATAATTGTCGTGAAGAACTTTAATATTATGTCATCAGTGAACAAGTAATTGGTGAAAGTTGATGCTCAGGAAAAACACTTGCATCATATTAGTATTTAAAGCTCTACACAGGTATTTTTTACCTTCCTAGGTGGCTATTAAAAATATCTAATATGTATGTATGTATGTATGTATTAGGATACGGATGAAAAATCTTTTTTCTTGTTTTTTGTTTAAATGTTACATTCCTTCAAAATAAAGTTCATTTATAAAAGCGCAGAGTGCCGTACAGTGCTGAATGAACTATTAAATAATACACTTGAAAGTGTATTATTTAAAATAAATGATGCAATGTACCTCATTTGGAAAGAAAATAATACTAATAATAATAATCTGCACATATGTGCAATTTTGCCATTTGAATTTTCACAAATGCCTACAATCACACTATTATAAAGCTTGTATTTGTAGGAAACCGTCTTTTAATTATTTCAAAAATATGAGTCAACTGATGCTCAAATTATCTTGTAATATTTAAATTTGAATTGTGGGAGAAGGAGAAGATTCATTATACCTTACCCCCCCCCCCCCCTCCCTTGATAAAAGCCACATTCTACCCCTTATATTTTCATTAAATCCAATTGTGCTATCATGTCTTTTAAAATTGTGTTTTCGCATTTTTTTTTTTTTAATTTACTGTTTCCGTCATGTTCTTACATACAGACATATGTAGGATTCTGGTTCATTGATGAGTTATAAAAACGAATATGGAAAAGAATTTCATGTTCACCTAACATGTAAATTAACTTACAAATAATAATTTATACATAATTGTTACAATTTTGACGAGAAGAGAGGAGGCCATTTGAGTTTATTATTTCATAGGAAACTATCCTTCAGTGAGTACTCCGGAAATAATTTAAAAAGTATTTTATGAAGAAAATATGAATTTAAAGCTATGGTTAATTATACAATAGTTGATGTACAATACTTGTTTGAAATAGTATATTTATAGGTAATATGTTAGAGCCATCTTGGAAAGCAAATTCCGTTTTATTATAAAATACTATACATCTGCTTCAGAAACATAAATGAAGTTCTGAATATTCCCGAATCAAGATTGTCGTTTATATAAAACAATACTGTCATAATATGATTGTTTTTGGAGTCAAGTTCAATCATAAGGAAACATTTTGATGCTTCTTTGGGTATCATTTTTGTTGTTGTCAAATTACAAATTGCATCATTTGCACTGCATCAATCGTTAAAAACTACATCTCAAGTGAATTATGGAAGTGCATTTAACTTTTCACTTACATAAAACAGGTCTTCAGAAAATTTTTCATTGTGCTAAGCCCCGATAAATTCCAAGAAAATGGGATTCCAGAAGTAAAACGCTAGACTCAAAATAGATTTTGATGGTGTTACAAAGGTCCTTAAAAGAAATAAGAGTGTAAAATGTATTAAAGTGATTTAAGGTAGTGACATTACGAAATTATAAATAGTATTCACTTTTTCACTCATGGTGAATGTTGAATGATTATTATTATTGTCAGACTAATAACATCTGAATTTTCAACTTTTGAATACTACATATAAGTGTGTTTTTTGAAGAATAAAAAATCATTTATTCAGTTTCAAATCAATTCTCCTTAATGTTTTTTAATTTCCTTTGATTCTTTTGATGATTAAATAAGAATTCATTGCATACATATCTGATTAAGATTTTTAGAATGAATACTTAAAAATCAAGGAATAATAAAGCAGTTCTTTATAACACTGTAAAATGTATTTCATTTGCCCTGATGTGGAAATCCGTCAGATATGACGGTAATTACAAGAGAGAAAATCTGATGAAGAATGTTCATCAAAACTGAAATGATAGACCAAAGGATAGTCAAAAAGGACGTTTTTTGTATTGATTGGTCAAAATTTTAATCAGTGTCAATGCCATAATGTCTCATAAAGGATTCTGTGTCAATTTATTCGAATCATGATTGACTCTCTAAATAGTAAATTTATATTTACGAAATTGCCTATTAAGGATTGAGTGTGTATAATTAATCAATTGGATACTAATAAACCTTTATGACATCAACACAAAGACAGTCATAAGCCTGGTATATATTGTATATATGTGTATATCTTAAGTAACTTGTATCTTTATTTATAATAACTCTGATTTTCTTAACGTTCTTAGCAAGTACTGACTTTGTATGTTTATTCAAATTTGAATTACAGAAAAATAAAAAATAAATGGTGTTTTTTTTTTCTTATTCTGTAAGTTATCATCTAAGTCAGCACATTAATTAATATATGATGGTATAAAAAACTTTACTAGAACTATTGACCAAATCTAACATATGAGACTTATCAAATAGAATATTATTTTATTGGGCTCAGATAGTATTTAGTGTATGGCTAATCATTTTAGGGTTTTTAAATACCTTAGTACAACTATATGTATAGAGTAGAAGACAGTTGTATAAAAATAACTTTATAATAGCAATACCTTTTATTGCTAGTGTTTTTGAAAAAGACACTCCCCAGAACCACTAAATCATACTTATTTTGTTTTTCCCTAAAAATAACAGTTTTTTAACAATTTTTTTTCTTTTTTTTTTTTCAGATAAAAGGTATTTTTCAAAGTGACGAAAATGTACACCAACTGACGTCGACCGTGTTAAGAATTATAATCAAACCTCTCTTTATTGAACCTATCAACGTTTGGCTATAACTGGATAGGGCAAACCTGATTCAATTCACTTGACCCTTTGCCTTGAGGCAATAAAACACAATACATACGTATACCCAACTCAATACAAGAAAAATGAGCTTTGACTGCATTCTCAAAAGAATGAAGAGTGTGAGTTAAAAAAAATAATAGTTGTATTCTAATACAGAAGATAATTTTAGATCCATACCACTATTGCATTGAATTTCCAATGTAACAGAGACAACTTTGATTTCTTTGACTACATTTCTAACTTCTTGGATTTTATAAGAAAATCTCTTGTATTTAAAAAAATTATACAAGCCTTGCTATTTTTGAAATGCCCTGCAGCAAGGACGAAAATGGTTTAAGGTGACGTGAAACTGAGTATTTAGATATGTCTTTTTTTGGAATAGAAATATATATATATATATATATATCTACAAATCGTGACAGATTATTATCAAATCAAATTTTGAGTTAGTTATTTTTAAAGCATGAATAGGTAAGCTATTGGATCACATCAAATATCTTTAATAATTCCATAAATTGGAATTTCCTTCTTCTTTTTTTTAATCTTTTTTCTGTGTGTATTGAAAAAAACGGAGGATTTTGGGGAGTTCTTCATGGGCAAACATTTAATTATGCATGAATTATGAAGCAATCAAAAGATTCATAGCCTGATATATGTATATTAAACAAAAATGAGGAATTTATATAGTATATCTATTAATATCTACTCCGAGCACATCTACTCTTAAAACTTTTTTTTAATAATATGAATCATAAAAAGAAGTTATTTGTAGAATGACATCATTTATGCAATCATAGATATAAAAATTCGTGCATTTTTTCCAGCTCTAGGCAAAATATTAACTCATACTTTATATATGAACTCAAAACTCATTAGATTCGAGGTCTGAGGTGCAATGAAAAAGGTTTTTTGGAAGAGTGGTCTAATTTGGATAAACAATTCAATAAGTATTCATTGCATATGGGCACTAAGTTCTTACTAGTCCAAAATACTTGATAAGCAAATGACTTGCATTCTGTATAAATAAAAATGCCCATTGCAATATTTTCCTCCATAAATAGGAATGTTATAATATTTTAATAAACCTTTTTTGCAGAATTATATTTTATTTTTCTTTGTCATTTCTTGTACTTCTTATTATATAATACATATATGTATATCAAATTATGCTACAGGTTTTTAGTTTTCTAAATATTTACTTCCATATATATTTTTAACTTGTTTGTTTAAGAAATGACTAATAAATCCAACAAATGAATAAAAGAAAATCATATTCAGGTTAAGTCTTTCAGACTTTTCATTTGAACAGATTTTGTGATTACTCTAAAGCTTCAAAGTTTCTATTGCAACAACTTTTGAAATTTATTTGATCAAGGAATCGTTTTGAGTTTGACTCTAACTCGATTCGATAACTCATTTTGATTTATGGCCCTTTCCTTGCCAATAACAGCATTTAAACCCCTTTAAAAATATGAGTTTAATTAATGAAAAATCCAACAGGAACGGGAATGAATCAAAAGTTAATTTCCTTTTCCTCTCCTTTGGAAGACGATCCTTGATTGTGAATTCATAATATATTTCTTCCTTGTTAAAATTTGTACTTCAAATATTGAAGTGGATTCATCAAAAAGAAATTGAAGATTTTTGAGTTCAAATCCTTGGTTTCTAAAGTAGAAAAGAGAATTGAGTGAATATTCATTTTTCAGAGGTTTGAATGAGCTTTTTGTACGTACTTGTTTTAAAGTTTTCCTCTCACCAATTCGTATTTGAATTTTTTTTTTTTTCAATAATCAAATTTAGTAAATATTTAAATTTAATATATTTATTAAGGATGAAAAATTATTTTACCTTAAAATTATACTTCAAAATGGTTAAATTAATGAAGTTTCCAACAAGGTCAAAGAGGTTTTATTGAAAATTAGTGTAAATATTTTAAAAAGTACTAAATTCAACAATAAAATATATATTTTATTTTATCAAAATATGAAAAAAAGTTGATTTTGTGGGCAAAAATGTATCCCTTGGAATATTAATGATTGTAATTATAAGAATCTTAAATCAATTATGTACATTGTTATAATTTATAAGGTTATTTGAACAGAGAAATAAGAAGAGCATATGAATTAAGAAGGTCAAAAAAGCCAACCCGGTATGGTAAATTGGGGGTTACCTGGGTAGCTAGAATACATATGTAAGGATGCAAGAATCTATTCATAATTGGGGACACTAGTTTTTTAAAAACGACGTCAAATATTGATGACACCAATATCACTCAATTAATCATTGTTTTGACGCTCAATAATATCCAGAAAAGAATTGGAATTGGAAGTGAAACAAAGCAATTGTTAAGCCGGTTACTTGAAGAAGAAAAAAGAAGGAATTAAAAACCAGTTACTTGTAACTTGCTCATGAGTTAAAGTAATTAGTTAGTCTGAACGTAGTAACGTTACTCTAAATAATGTTATTTTATAAATAGGAGTTCCGGCCTTTCTAATGAAATTTATGTAGCATAGGCTAATTCATAAGTTATATCTATCAATCACAAAAGATAAAAAGCATGATAGTAAATTTACATATGAGACCCAGGAAATTATTAAAATGACTATTTATTTTCAGGTCACGTCATTTTTTTTTTTTTTTTTTGCAACAGGGCGTTATAATGGAAGGGAGAGTAATCAAACAAGTTACTCCGTTACTAAGAAACTCAGGTTATTACTTCTAGTGATTCCAGCTAGCACTGCATATGACTGATAGATTCCCACTCCGGCGGACTCCAATATCTTTCAAAGATATACATATTTCAATGTTTATTGTACTCTACTGATAGCAGAGTCAAACTTCTATGATCTTTTATTTCTCGTAGGTATGTACATATTTGAAAAACTATGGCTGCACACCCATTACGCAATTTCCGAGTCTTTGCACAAAATATTTCAAGAAAATACATACATAGTTAATGTATATGTACATACATATTATGTTAACAATCTAAAAGTGAAGTAGGAATTGTAATATGTAACAAAAGAAACTCCTGCTACCTCCTTATGTGATTAATTATCAAATAATTCTACATAATAAACACATGGATTTGTGATTATTTATAGTTATAAATCATATTTATTTTAAGTGCATTAATTTAAAAACAAAACAAAACAAAGGAGAGAAAAACTCTAATTACTTGAAGGCATTTTTTTTCTTTTTTTTTTTGTACACAATAATAATAATAATAATAAGTCTTTTGATATGGAGATTAGGGGAAGGGTTTTTTAATTACATACTTACATACATAAGTATGTACGTATTTATATACTACATTTGACAATAATTTATTTTGTTATAATCCATTATTAACAAAAAACAAAGGTTTATAGTACATAAACCAATAGGTCTTTACTCTAGACCAAGGCTAGAGTTGTTGTTTTTTTCTTTTAAGAAGGGTGGGTGTAGGGGGTGGGGATCCCCCTTTGTGGTCAAGATCAATAGAAGGTGAGTGTTTGTATAGCCCTTATTCTTTGAGCTCAAGACTTGAAGTCAAATCCAAGTCGAGTCTGAAGTGAGAGTTGAATGAACTGGCTTAAGAGCATCTTAAGTACGTGATCTCTCCTCTGATTTAGTTCTCATCAAATTTATGAAGTCAATCATTTAAAAAGGATAAGTTGCACTTAAATAATAAGTATACCTACAGTTTAAGAAGGATGCTTGAGTCCTCCTTTTCCATTCAAGTTTGAATTTTTTCATTTCAAGTCCTCGTCGATTTGTGAGTCTTGTCACTTTGAGTCTATACATATAGTGTCTTACTTTAAGGATATTTAAGTGTGAGAGTCTCAAATGGATATGTATTACAATATGTGGTATGAGTTGACTAACAAGTTCAACTACTATACTATCAATAGAATAGTTTTTGAAATGAGGAAACATAGTTAATACATAATTATGTATTAAATTTACAAGCCCAATAGTGTCATTATTGTACGTAGGATATTAGTAAGATTATAAATAGATGAAGCAATTTAGTGTTCATATTTGTTCAACATATTTTACTTTTTGATTCTTTATTCAATGACGTCATGCCTCATAATAGAAAATTGACTGACTAAGAGTCTGTCTAATGTTAGAAATAATGTAAAATTATGAGAATTTGAAATTGCAAAATAAAAAAAAAAACACTATTAATTTTGAAGGTCCTTCAAAACGAGAAGAGTAGACCAAGAGTTTAATGGACGAATATATTCAATTAAAAATGGAGTCTCAGTATACAAGCGAATAGATCATTCATTGGTTCATAACTTTGCCACTATTTGACTTTATCGATGGGGATAGATTGGGAAATATCCTAAATAATGAATTCCTTTAAATTTACTCAAAAAGGGTCTCAAATACAATGAAAATAAAAGCAATGCGCAATTTGTTAAACTTGACAAACACTCGAAAAAGGAATAATGACCTTCCTCAAGGTCGTCGATATTGTTGTTCAGTATGATGTACATACTAAATATGTAACTAAAACTAAGTAGAGATGATGTAATGAGTCAGAAATGTACTTAAAAGGATCATAAATCAATTAAAAGTTTGTCAATAGTCTCTTTGTTTCTTTCCTCTAGTTTTGAAGAGGGGGGGGGGGGAGAGAGAGAGAGAAAGGAAGGAAGGAAGGAAGAAAAGCTTTTTCTTTTTTGCTTTCCTTGTCTCTCTCTCTCTCTCTCTCTCCCTACTCCCGTTACATACATATAGAGAGAAATCCAAAGAATGAACACAGATACATAAATCATTTTGTTTTTCCTCTAAAGAGTCGTTAACGAATAAATAAAGACATTCTGGTTTATGGGATTCTTTTTATATACATTTGTAGAGAGAAGGAAAGGGAGAAAAAACAAGTTTTCATTCGATTAGAATATATTTATAGAAATATTATTTATTTGCTAAATCAGCTACAATCTTTTGACAAAAAAATAATAATAATAAGAAATGGGATTAAACATAATTAATGATATAGAGTTAACTAGGGATTTTGAAAAAGTGATGTCATATTGGACGTGCATACTATTAGGTACAAGGAGGAGGAGAAGGGGGTTCAATTCAAGGAGCCCTACATATATGTACATATGTGTGTAAAAGGGAGTAAGGCGGTAATTTACGGGGGAGATTGAGTGAGTACAACTCTGGTTGAGGTTTGACGAATTTTTTTAATTTTTTTTTTTTTTCCTTACGTAGAATTTCAAATGAATTCCTGTGCAATTTATTTCACTTTTTTATTTGGCAGAAATAATTGATATTTATAAAATATGTATATATTTGATAAAGTATTGTATTTCTAGGGAAGCCATTAAATGCACTTATGGTGAAGGTGGGGGTTGGGTTGCCTCCTGCTCCAGGTATACATAATTTTCATCATCATCAAGGGGAGTCCTGTATAGGTTCAAACACATACCTATGTAGAACCATGTATGTATACCTACGCAGAATACAACAAACAACCAAATCTCTGCAACAAGTGCAACAGTTGAGTGAGTAGTCAACAGCTTTTTTGAGGTCGTCATGTTTTGCTCTTGAGTCCACTCCGTAGAGTCTTTTCCTCCATTTATCTACAGAATACATATATGTACATACATAATGGTAGTACATAGTAAAGAAAAGGAAGAAGGTATGATTATCATTTCATTAGAATAATACACATAGTTTATTATATTTATAGAGAGTCAAGACGATAAAAAAGGAAAAAAAGAAGAAAAGACTTGAAAATGATTAAATCATTATTGTCTTTATATATATATATATGTATATATACCTATAAACTAAAGTTTATACGCCACGTCTGTAAGAGAGAGAAAGAGAGAGAGAGAGACCTTGAAACATTTGATAGCTATTAGAGCGCTTGTGGAAAGCGCAAATATGTACATGAGAGCGTTCAATTAGGTATCTTCATACCTACATATACATACATACGTACCTGAAGAAGTAATAATGACTGACTGACTAACTGACTGAGTGAGTGAGTAATGAATAAAGGCGTAGATAAAAGATATCTCCATGAACAACAATAACAAAAAACAAGACAAAAAAAAGAAATACCTTTTTTATATTTCATTTTCTGGTTATTTATCATTAACGAGTTCCAAAACATTAATTAATTATTCTTGGAGATTCTTAAATCAAAAGGAAAATAAATAATAAAATGTCCAAGAGTCATTAAAATAACAACAAAGAAAAAAAAATAAAAGAAAAAATTAATTAATTAATGATGATCAGTAACATTATTATTTAATTATCAAAAAAAAAATTTATTTATTTAAAAAGAAAAAAAAAAACAACCCACGCTTTCTTTATTATTTTCTGACTTACCTCGAGATTGACTTCTATGACATTTACAAAAGTCCTTTAGGTAATATTCCTAAATAAAAAAGAAAAGGATTTATAGAAAAGACGTCAATAGAATCAATAATCAATCAACTTGTCATTATCATTGTTTATCAAAAAGTAAGGGGTCAATGCCCCATTGACCCTCCTCCCCCCCCCCCCACCCTCTCTGCTATGCCCATGAAGGGAATGAACCTTTGTGGCTCTTAAAATAATCCATATACATAACAATTAATTCAATACCTTTATTAGCAACTATGTGAGAGTATTAAATCGTTAAAATATTATTTTTAAAAAGTATCTAAAATAATCTTTAAAATAATTCGGGAAATAAACAGCTGTGTTTTTTTTACAACAAAAAAAAGGAGAGAAACGGTTTTTTTTTCCTCTTTTCCTTTGTGTTTCTTTTTTTTTTTTTTTAACACAAGGAAAAAAAAAGGAGAAGAAGAAGAAGAAAAATAAAAATATCCGTATCCACTTAAAATTTTGTAAAGTATATTTTTTCACGCTGACCAGTCGTTTTATTTATTTAGTTTTTTCTTTTCTTTATTATTCTCCCCCCCCCCTCTCTTCTTTTTTTAAAACACACATTGACGGCTAATTTGTCTATCCATCGTTTCTTCTATTTATAGACTACGCCATATTAACTCATCAAAGTGGTCGTACTTGTGTTTGACCTAATGAATGAGATCATTTTAATAGCCCATATTAGGCTCAGCAATAATAAGGAACTTTATCTTAAGGGAAACAGACATATTTTTTTTCCATTCAAGTGACAGACATCTAATGAATAATATGTATTATTGATTACAATCAACCATTCTAATTAATCCATTAGGATGTAGAGACTCACCCTTCTGACTTCACACCCCATATGGTCAAATATGTATTATTTTAATTATATTTAAAATGACTCAAGGAAAGGTGTTTCTTACTATACCTAGAGGTAGGCTCATTAAGGTCTATTGATCCATGCATGCATACATACTTGAATGACACAGCAATACGTTAAAAATAGCTCTTAATTACCCCTTATTTACTCTGTCATGGGCCGATTGAGGAATGTCTCTCATTTTTTCTCTAATCCTTTCTTTTTATCATGGATGTTACTTCAAGTATGTCCGTATAATATTATATCAAAGCTGAGATGAAGATTCAAAAACTCTGATTGTGAGATCTGGGATATAGGGGGCTTAACCTTTGTCCAGCTACTTTTATATAAATTAATCAAATTGAGTTCAAAATATTTATTTGGTTAAAAAAACAAACACTTATCGGATCAAGTGCCATTCCTAAGAAAAGAGTTCAACTACCTTCCTCTATTTATGAATGGTTTTGAACGCCCCAGCGTAACCCTGTGTCCGTTATTTGCATCTTAATGAGTCCAGATACTTCTCAGATATGAACTTTATTTAGTTGGAGTAGTTTTAAAACCATCTGAGATGCATATAAATAAATATTACAAAGCTTGCATTGAACACATTTAGACAATCTGTAGTATATGAAATATTTTGGATAGCTATTATTAGTAGTAGTACTTTTTTTAGGGGGGGGGGGAGGGGGAAAGGGGGGATCAAAAGTCTACAAAGTCTCTTAAACTGACATTCAAGAAGTTTTGCGTCTTTGTTGTCTAACTTAAAGGAAATTTGACTTAGTTACAAAGTAAATTAAGATTAAAATAAGTGCTCAACTTTTGAATTAAGTTCTCTATATGAAATCCCCCCCACCCTCCATCATGTCCTCCTAAGTAGGGTTTATCCACTTTATATTGTAAGTAACTTCTTTCAGCAGATTAAAGTTCAAGAAAGTGTTTTTCATTATAGTTTATATGATCATGGTTTGATAAATCAATTAGAGGTATGGGCCTGACTGATACAAGGAGTTGTAGTCTCAAAGTCATTCGCAATATGAACATTAACTGTATTTTAAATGTAATTAATGACATGGAATTTCCTTTTGACAAAATGAAAATTTTGTCTATTTTAATTAATCAATTATAAATATGAATTCATTACTTTTTCTATCTTTCATTTCATCATCATCATATGGGACCAGGTAAGCATTCCATCACATTCCGACTTCAAACAATATATTTATTTATTTACCTACATTAATATTATATGTATATATACTTATATTTTATTTGATATCAAATTCCATTCCTTTGTGATTGTTGATGTGGCCCAAGACACAAGGAAAACAAAATTCCCAATTATCTACTCTGCTAATTATTCCTAGAGTATATTCTTTTTCTATACTTTTGTTGTTGTTCTTGTTGTTGTATTTGCAAAAAATCAGACGTGTTTATCTAGTATGCAAAAAAAAAAAAGTAAAGAAAAAAAAACAATAAGATACGTGATCTGAGGTTTGCAAAGATACATTGAAATAAGCTACAATTGTATGTATGTACATAGATATGTACATAAGATATTTCTTTTTAAAATTCGGAAAAGTGTGTCATACTTACATATATGGTAGAGATATGTATGTATGTATGTTTTTTTCTGCGAGTCTTGTATGTCACGTTCTTCCCTTCTCTCTCTCTCTCTCTTTCTTTTTAGCAATAGTAATATTTGATTGTTTGAAAGAGTGCTTCTCAAACTTTTGTCTTTGTTCCATTCCTCATTCACACAAAAGAAAATTCCTTTTGAAATAACGATACATGTAAATTATATATGTTTTTAGAATCCTGCACAGTTTGAAAGGAAGCCTCGTGTCTATTCTTATATTCCAATAATTCCTTTGTCCAGTTTGGAGGAACACTGATAACGTCCTTATAACGTACAAACAAACAAAGGACCATATTTTAGTTAAGATTGTATACAAATGATCAAAATATATATGTATTTTAACTTTAAAATACCCAAATAGATTATTACTCTTGGATCATTATAAATGCGAGTGAAATTGCATGGGTGAAACCATTTGCCTGAGGGTATTTTGCCGAATGGGCAGTACGCAAAAATACACTAAATATTTTAATGCAATTTAAAATGAGATTATTTATAATTTATTTATTTATTTATTAATGAGTAATTAAATATTTTTTTTTCTCTTCCACTACCCAATTATATGTAAGTAAATTAATGAATTACTTTTATTGAGGGGAGTAATATTTTAATTGAGGTGACTACAATGCAGTCATATGAAGTTATATATCATTTTAAGGTACATACATATATTAGTATTTTTCTGCAAAAGTTTCTTTTGCCTAAATGACCTTCAAATTAAGGCTCTGTAATAAGTTTTTAGATGTGTATAATCAATTTTAGTTATATAGACTTCTGTTTGCTGATAAATTATTCACTTAACTTTAATAGCTAAGTCATAGTACATGCATGGAAATGGTAGTGGAAGACTCCTGATTTTTTTTTCCATCAAAACTTTCCTTCCAAACTTTGTCTTACTAAAATAACAAAAAAAATCCTTTGAAACAAAAAGAAAAAAGTTTTATTTGTGTTTTTATTTTCTATTAGTGTAGAAGTTTTTTCGTTTTTATTTAAGAAATAATAAAAAAAAACTTTGAGTAGGGTGTGGGAAGGGGGTGAATTCTACATGGTATGTATCTAGAATGAATCAACCATTTGAGGAATGGTTCAATAGTATAGAGAGGTTCATATTTCTTTTTTTCTTTTTTTTTTAAACAACAACAAATTGTGTGTCTTGGACCATCCACAAAAGTAATGTATTTAAAAATGCATTTAATTGACTTTTAAAAAAGTAATTAAAAATAAGAAATGTAAGTGGACCATAAATTAGAGACAAATTATATATATATATCAAATTCATCTTTACAATCAAATAATTTCGTGACATTGATTTAAAATATACATCATGTATATTATTAAATGGTTTTTTTTTGGTTTTTTTAAAAAAAGTCTGGAAGACTTGTGCATATGTAGATTGCCTTGAGCTCCATGCTTTATACCACCAATCACTCAATCAATTATTAGAGTCCCTATTGCATCCCAAGGTTCATCTGTAATTCTTTTTGGCAATGCCCATTTATTTCCTTTTGGAGTGCAATTATGCGTGAGTAATGAAAATAATTATGAGTCATGACTCGTAGAGTCATAAATATTGTGGCCATATGTACAACTGATGTCATCTATAAATAACTTAATCATATAATAACTAATAAATAAGATAAAAGTCAATTCCACTCAAGAACCCACCTTAACAACAAAAGAATGGAAAAAGGAATCTGCAAAATTATTGAATTCAATAAATAAATAAATAAATAACTATGTAAATATGTACGTTTGATATACATCCATGTAAACATTTTCTATGTCTGGACCGACATGCACCTTTATATATTTATCATATACATATATATATATATATGCATTGAGCAAAAGATATGTAAGTCTTTAAATAAATGAATAAATTTTAGCAAGTTGACAGGGACGAGAATCATTCTGCAATAACAGGTGCATGGATACCCATTGCTACATTGTGATTTTTTTTTCTTTTTTTGTAGTTGCAAATAGGAATATAAAATGAATAAATAAATAAATAAATAACTCACGAAACCTTTGGTTCTTTTTTATATATTATTATACATTTGTATAAACTATGATTATGATTTCAAAATTCCATCACCTATCACAACATCAACACTACTTCACTGTATTTTTTCCAGCTGTTGATTACTTGAACCTGTATGATTCATTGACAGCTTACCAAAGAGCTGTCGCAAAGCAAATTTTCTACGTCATATAAATTCATTTGAGTTTGTATGAGCTAAACATTCAAATTTAAGGCTATGACATTGTTTACGACTGAATCCCTTTCAAAAAAGTTACAATTGAGCCAAAAATACTGGGAAACTTCTCTGCCAAATTACACGCTCTGTTTGAGCTCCACCTCCTTTTGTGAAAAGCTACAATCTAATTTTTCATTTAATAAAATGTCTGATTAAAAATTGAAAATATTAAATTTAGCGAACGTTCATGGAAATAAAAGTTGTAGATATTTGATTGTAATATTGGAGGGGGGGGGGAAAGGCTCATGGTTGGAGGTTGGAAGGGGATCAGATAATGCTTCAGCGCTAACCATGAACCACCGAAAGGATGTGAAAACCACTTCCTTTTTTTATTATTTGCAGTTTCACTCAATGTTTTGAAAATTGGGTAAAAACGCTGGCACACGTTCACTGCATCACATTTGCCCATATTAGGTAGGGTCCAATGCTACATGAGAGCAAGAGTGGAATCAAAACTGAATTCAATGCCGGACCAAAAACACCCTGGTAATTAAGATGTACAAAATAAGAGCAAATGAGTAGTACCCTGTCCTAAGGGGAGTCTCATTTAAGAAAAAACCCTCAGTAATGTTTTTTAATGACTGCGAGGCATTTTGTGAGTGGGGTCCACTATTTGCCTCCCTTTTTGATGTCGTTAATTTCATTATTTTTTACAAAGAGGTAAGCCCTAACAATTACGCTCAGAGCTCATGGATTTCAAATAAATGAAATTGGAATATAAGAGATATATGGTCCTTCACTTGTGATGGGATAAGTATACAAAAAAATCGGTCAAAATATGCGGATAATGGAATATATATGGTATATATATATATATATATATTGTCTAAATATCATTTAATTATGATTAATTATCCAAGCAATGTCATGTTATGAATAATGATTGTCAATTTTATTATTATAAAATTAAGGAGTTCAGTTTTCTACTAAATCATTTAATTCAACCTTTTTTACCTTTTTCCCCAAAAATAAAATATATTTTTTTTTATTGTGGAATTATTATTTATTGTCTTTTTTCCTTCTTTCCATTCCCCTTGGAGCCAATCAGTTTCAATTAACTCTCTCTCTCTCTTTCTTTCCTTTTACTGTTAAAAAGGAAGGAGAAAGAAAGAAAGAAAAAAAAAGAATTGGTGGTGCTCCTGCTGCAGTGTTGTGAGAACCACCAAAAAAACCATTCACAAAAAAGGAGAGAGAAGAGGAACGAACCATGAGGTAGAAGAAGATTTTTCCTCTTTTCTACATAGGGCCATAAAGAATAAAATAAAAAATAAAAAAAAGAAGAAGGGGGGGGGATGTAGGAGTGAGTGGTTCCTGATTGGCTGGAAGGAATGAAAGCTTCTTTTTTTTTCACTCTCTCTCTCTCTCTCTCTCTCTTCCTTCCTTTTATTGTTATTATTTGAGTCACAAACCTTCTGCGTTCGTTCCTCTTGTGTTTTTTATTATTTTTATTATTATTGTTGTTTTTGTTACATACTGTATCTCGTATGTGCGTCTGCTCCCCCTACCTCTCCGTTGGCCCGGATAATAACAACTATAACTACATATATTATTTATTTATTAAGAGGGGAAGAAGAAGAGAGAATTTCCTTTGTTTGCTGTTTTTACACAAAACATGCGTTACCCCCCCCCCCTCGCTCCCATAACTGCTAAAACAACAGCAGCAACCATTGATACCAAAATTATTCAAATCATTTATTGCTCCAAGAACGTTTGAGCAAAAGGTTTCGTGATATATTTATTGTATCATTCTTATTTGTAGATGAAAAAAAAAATGAATAGTTGACTTATTTTTATGCGGGTCGTGTGACTCAGAACCTCTCTTACTCGGAACTGGTCTGAATCAAAAATACCCAATGGACTCCTCAATATTGAAAACGGTCCCATTTACCCATTTTCATGAACTACCATTTTTTTTTTGCTTACGTCATCTCTAACAAGTACATAATGTCTACTTATATATATGTATAATACATCAAGACTGTTGAGTCAGCAGTCGTTGGTTGTTTTTTTCTTTTGGTTTTTTTACTTAGTCTGTGACTCGTGTCCACTTCATTCTTCTTTGCTTGATAATGGATTTGTCTCCTTATTTAAAATATATATATATATATACAAACAGAATGGATTTGTCACGTGTGATTCAAACACACACACGCACGCACGCAACCTACTACGATTTTTTGGCACTATGAACAAATAGCTGTTTTTTATCTAAATAGGTTTAAATTTAAATAAATAATATTGAAGATGAAATACTCCTTTTAAGAAGATACTTTGATGTATTAATGGAATTCAAATGTTGCCAAAAATATTTTCATATTCTAATTAAAAGTTGTTGTTGTTGTTGTTTTGCTATAATATGTACAATACACAAAGAGACTACTTTGTATCTTTGTATGTATGTATTTCCAAGGTTAGAAACAAACTAAATATTATTATTCAAAAATATTTGTAACTAAGACTATGGGATGCATGGAATTTGACCCCAGTGTTGTTTAATTTTTCAAATTCTCAGAGAGGGTATTTATTGAGAGATATTATGTATGTATGTACATATATGTATATGGACATACATCACTATCTTGTTGCTTCAAGGTTTTCATTTATATTTATGAGTTTATAGAAGTACACAATAAGGGAAGGAAATAGCCCCTTTAAAACATCTAGAAAAAAAAAGCAGATGAGGTTGCGTGGATTGTCATTTTAATACAGAATATGAAGGTTGTGATTTATTTAATTTGTGGGTATATTTTGATGATGAGACCCGTTAAGTATTGCATATATTTGAACATGTAATTTGGTAGTTACCTATATATTATTATGCCTTGGGAGTTCGAGGTTGCGTTGATTAATAGTAGTATTTCGTTTTAAAATAGAATGAAATACGGTTCACATTACGTCATGTGGGAATGGTAAACTTATTTATTGTTGCAGAAGGTTTTTGTATGGTTTTTGGGTCATTCGAGGTTGCGTTGAGGGATTGTTTACCACAATTCATATCTCTTCCTTTTTTTTTTCTTTTCTTTTTTTTCTGATATAATGACATCCAGCCCCTGGAATTTGATAGCCTCTCTCTTTTTTTTTATTGTTGTTGTTTTGATGAAAATGGACTCTCAATCCATCCCTGGTTATGACATATTCCATTTATTGTAACCCAGCTTTGTTGTTCAAACGCGCACGCACACACCCTAAGAACCATCAAATCCTGATTAGGATAATAATAACAATAATAATAATAATAATATATAAAACTGTAAAAAGAAAGGAGATGAGGATAAGTTCCCTCCTTCCTGTTTCTCTCTCTCTCTCTTCTCTCTCTTCCCCCTTTTTTCTACATTTCCTTTGATACGATTAAGTCTGCTACATTTATAAATAATTCATAGAAGTATAAAAGATCAAAACTCCAAGGGAGAGAGAGAGAGAGAGAAAGGTAGAGAAAATCGTTTGAACGTAGCAAATACTTACATAATGGAATTAAATACCTAGGTATAAATTTAGGGGTCGACAACAACTCTTTATAAGCACCTCAAGATATACTAGGAACATAAAAACAATCCTAGGGAGCTCTTAAAAAGGAGCTCAAATAAACTGGAGTAGAATAAAAATCAAACTCCTAATATATGTATATAAAATGGATAAATATTTAGGGGTTGGATACTTTAATTTGTTCATTGACAAAATAAGCAATGTTGATAAGGATATCTATGTACTATCAGGTCAGGGGCTCTCTACAGTCGTTTGTGTACAACCCATTTTAATCGACCTTCAAGTCAACTCAAAAACAAATGATTTCATTCCTGATTGACCGACTTTCGAATCGACCTGATGTTACCGAGGTATTTCAAATGGGGATTATTTCCCCTTCTCTTTAACAGAGTTTGGAGTAGTCCTTCACCATTGTCAACTTTATGACAAATCAAATATTAGCATGATTAAATATCAGCTAATATGAGTCATATCTACAGCCCATCAATTGAGCAACACTTTTTTGGGTAGTCGATTACGGGGACACATTTTTGTTTATATATGTACATATTTAATAGTTTTATAAATATATAATAGCATTTAGGGATATCTTAATAAGGGATTGAATACTTTTGTACTCCAGACCGGAGTGTTCCATTCCTTTTTTATACTTATACTTATATTTATTATTATTATTGATATTTGATATGACCTTTTACCTCGAGTAGAGCACCATGACGCAACTAATATACATACATTTCTACGTTTTACATGCTTTTAAAGCAAATATATAGTTCTTAGTTTGTACAAGGTTTGCAATAATTCCTTTGATCACACTGCTTAATAAAAGGTTATTCCGTCTAAATTACATATATGTAATATTGCAAATCTGCAATATGCTTTTTGATTTCTATAACTTTGCTCTCAAGGAGGAGTCCCCGTCCTTCCTTTCTTCCTTCCATAGAGTAAGGAATTACTATTAAATCAGTAAGTTCAGGAGTGAGTGTACATAAGATGTTTGTAACATGAGAAGTCTCTGTTTTTATTTTATAGCCTTGCTTTGTTGTTGTGTTTTTTTTTTTGTTTTTTTTTTTTGGAAAGAAGAGAGACTTATTGATTAGCACACAATTTAGTGATACATATATATATATTGCTGAGCATTAGAGGAGAGGAGGGGGTAGAGAGAAATGGATTAAATGAAGTCGTTAAAAAGTTACAAATGAAAAGAAAGAGATCAAGTTTCAAAAGTCATCAAACATTGTAGGACATAAAATGATGTATTTACATATATATGTACAAGAAAGGATATTTAACTCTCCCTAGAGAGAAAGGAACTTAGATCCCGTTGAAGAATGGTACTCTGTCCATACAAAGATACACACATAATATTCTATGTGTTTCATTCCTCAAGGTTAGATTTTTGATCATGATAAACAATAATAAATTGCGGGAGTCTGCCTTGTTGACTCATCTCCTCTTCTCTACCTCCATGGTTTTTTTTTTTTTATATATGTACATTTTATATGTATGTATGTATAGCTTGTGTGTACCTTGAATGATGTATGTGTGTGTAGTATTGAGAGCTGACAAAGGAGAGAGGAGCGTGGTAGAGACGTATGAGAAGAATCAACTAAGTAACAACTACATATGTACAATCTACCTGAAATCCCCGTCTTACCTTTGGATATTCATGAAACACATACGCACACATGTAGACAAAAAACATCGATTGAAGGGCTTATATAGATAAAACAAACAAATAAATTTGTATTTAATTTTGACGTACAAAAATCATAATTTTTTTGTACCCAACTTTTTAAATCTTCGTAACATTCCAACGACATTATTAATTCCCTCTCTCTCTTGCTACTGGTTTTAACTTTTAATGAATGAGTCAGATGCATATTTTAAAAAATTACATACATAGATATTACGTAAATATCAACATACATATGTATTTATATATATATATAAATATAAACTCTTGGGTCATGGAGATTTATGATGCAAGGGAAAGGTTGCGTTGATTTGTTTTGTTTTTTATATTTAATTGTCTGTTTATATATATATATATATATATATTTGTATACAAATATCTATCATCACTTTGTCTCTCTGAATTTTGTATAGTACGTATATCTTTCACTCTAAACACATTAAATTAATGTCTTTCAATGTAGGAAAAGCAAAAAAAAAAAAAAATACAACAACAAAAATGAGTCATAGTTGTTAAAATACTCCAAGATTCCTAGGCCCAATTTCTTATATATATATATATATATATATATATCGCTTTTTGTGGGAAGGTAGGCGAATATTTGCAATAATCATCATTTAACGAATAAACATAAAATAAAATAAACCTCTGTTTATGGAATAATGTCTAATACCCTGCTTTTATGAGACTTGAAGAGAGAGAGAGAGATGTTATATATACAAAATTTGCTGCTTGCTTGCTTGCAAGTGGCTTCATGCTGAGTAGAGTGCGGCGGTTTATTCAAAAATCTTTTTATTTCTTTAAATTATTATTATTATTATTATTATTGTACAGGATATCCTCAAGATGTGAATTTATTTATTTATAGACATTCAATCATCTTTAGGGATATGCTTTTTTGTTTCTTTGTATGTGTGTATTTTTTAGGTCTTTAAACACCCTAATGGTATCCTCATCTGCAGTCAATGGATACAACATTGAAAGGTGGACACTCTGGAACTCATTTCAGTTCATTTATTATTATTGTGGGAAGGTTAGCTCGACTATTTCTTATACTTTATAAACCTTTTCCTTTCTTTTTTTCAGTTTCCTCCTTGGATATATGTATTTGGGTGCATGCTCCAACTAATTCAAAACCATAGATGGCAAAAATGATGGCTTTATTAGGTTGGCCCTGTGTGGTCCACCTTCAAACACACATAATCAATTCCTTTTCCCTGACCCCCCCCCCCCCTCAAAAGATCCTTATCAAGGGGAAACAAAAAAAAAAGTTAAAAAAGTTAAAAAAATAGCAATAATAAAAATAATCTTTTTCTTTTCAAAAAAAAAAAAAAATGAAAAAAAAATGAAGATCGTTCAGCATGACTTTATATGTATAATAATTGAGATAAGTTGAGATTCAATCCTTTTATGGAGTTTACCCTCCCCCCCCCCTTCTCTCTTCTTCACTCTAAAGACTCATTCATAGATCAAAACAAGATAAACAAATAAAGCTTCTTCTTCTTCTTCTTCTTTATCCAGTCCCATGCAGCCATAAAAATGAAAATGAAAAAAAAAAATCTATATATATATGTGTGTAGAGGACGAGTCAGAAGAGAAAAAAACAAACAGGTCGTTCTTGAATATACGTGCCCACATACACCATATATAATAATAAAATAGAAGACGTTTTCAAATATACATCATGTTACTACCGTCAGGTGAACCTCAGTCTCACTGAGGCATGGATAATGATAATAAGAACGAAAAGAGAAAGAAAAAAATATCATCATGAAAAAAATATATATAAAAAAACAAAAAACATTGCGTGTGGTCTTATTATTACTTAGTATATATAAATATATATATATATGTATATATGAAGAAGGAGAAGAAGAAACTATGAGGAAAGGAAGAAAGAAAGAAAGAAAGAAAGAGGCATTGAGTTAAAAATACGGTGAGAAGGAGGTTGCGTGATATACTGAAGTAGCTCCACTGAATACTAATTAAATACGCGGGTATGGATATTGATGAGGATCATAGATACTATAGGCCTGCTGAATATTAATGAGCTGGTGCCTTGAAATGGTATATGGCTCTACAATCAAAGTATTTTTACATGGATAGTCAGATAGGAAATATGTTCCCACCATGGGGTAAAACCTTTTTGCCTCTTCTAGTAGAGTCTACTCATAGTCATTGCTATAATAATAAAAGTTATATATATATATATATACATACATAGGCATATGATGAATAACATTCTAGTCGTCATTATGTCTGTTGGTTGTTTGTTTGTTTGTTTGTTTGTTTGTTGGCTCATCTCTTTTCTTCCTTCATTAAAAAAAGGGGAAGAAGAAAAAAAAAAAAAAACTCAATCTCACTCGCAACACCTCCCCCCCTCCCCCCAAGAGATGAATAATAAATAAATACAGTACACCCTCATAGAGCGAGAGGGATTTGGAGAAAGGTACATGGGCTCTTATTATTTACTATTATATACGTACGTACGTAGACCTTTGCTCGTGTTACAAAGTGAAGACTGAGTGTACATACAAATAATGAGGGAATAAAAAAAAATCTCATCACGCATGTTAATGAGATGAGATCCAAAGTTCATTAGTGGGAGAAAAGAGAGAGAGAGAGAGAGAGAGGAAAAAAGAAGTGAGGAAATTCACACTTGAGAGGGAGAGAGTTCAAAAAGATATCATAAAAAAAAAAAAAAAATATACAAATTAATTTGTCAAAAATTGCACTTATACAAACAGCATACATACGGGTAATGTGCAAAACTGCATGTATGTATGTATGTATGTTTAATGAATACATAGAAGCCGCTAAAGAGGTTGCGTGAAGAAGGATTGTGAAGGATCTATTTACATACAAGGGAAAAGTGTTGAAGAGGTTTCGTGACACTTTTTTATAAAAATTTTCTTTTAAATGGTTTTAAAGGTGTGACTGACTAACCGTGGATTCCATAGCCGGATTGTACTTGTGTACTATTTTCTCTATCTTTCGCTGCCATTGGATATTAATAATAATGATAATAACAGTAATTAATCAACATCTCAAAATTCAATGGGGGTCCTCCTTGTTGAGCAGAGTTTCTTGAACTCTTCAAAAGAAAATACCACATTTTCTTGTTTTTAAATCAAATTATATTCTGTCTACGATTGTATGTCGACAACTTTAATTCACTAGCTTTTAAAAGTTACTCTTTCTTTTTCTTTTTTTTGTCAGCTGACGATTTTCTACATCTTCTTTGACTGGCTTATAAAATCCAATTAGCTGTAATTAAGCCTTGAACAACTCCATAATATTGAATAGTTCCGGAGTACAATGGGAAAATTCGCCAACTCACAACAGATTTTGGGCCTTTAATTCTCTTCTCATGAATGGTAGTTAACTCTGTACCATAAAAACCACATCATAGTGTTGTATCCATGGAAGTGAAAAAAAAAAAAAAAAAAGTCCACCCAAAACACTCAGAGCATTGAAAGAACTACAATTCATGCGATATCGAATGCATCTTTTCCTCCAAAAATAGCAAAAAAAAAAAAAATACTTAAAATTGGCACATTTATAGCTAGCCAGATTTAATTTGAGTTGAGTAGATCAAGTTTAGTCTGTTGAATAGGAAATCATTGTGAAAAGTTACGTGATAATAATTTAATGTTTGGAGTCAGCAAAACAACATTTGACGACCTTTGCAAAAAAAAAAAAAAAAAAAGAAAGAAAGAAAGAAAAAGGCAAAAGCTTGAAATAAATCTAATTTTTTGTTACTAAAAAAAACATTTTGTTGACGCATACAAAAAATTCATAAACTATATAAGTTGTTTTAAAAAACATATTGAATGGTAGGATTTATTTGAGAGTCTAATTCAAGCACCTTATAGGATTGTTCAATATGCGTTTTGGGAATTACATATAGAGGTATTTAACTATTAAATAGATCTTCTATGATCAATCCAAGGCTCAAATGGTACTTGCTGACTCATCTGTCTCTAGCTTTGTCCCATTCAAAACTACGCTTTATGCAATAGCCTTTAGGAATTATTAGTTTTTTTTAAATTCATATTTAGCAAAGATACAAATTATTTGCTTTCATTATTATCTAAGTGCATAAAAATTAATGTAAATATGTATTTAAGGGTATTATTTATCCTCTACAGACTCTACAGACTACAAAATAAAAAATGTCTACTAAATTGGGAAATGTGATAAGCTATTTTCAAAAAAAAAAACAGCAACAAAACCTTTTCATTAAGGATTGTAATAATAATTGAACATCTCTACTTATAATAAAAATTAGGTACGTACATACGTGTTTGACAAAAAAATTTCCCTAGATAGCTCTAGAAGTCCATTATCGATCTTGGAGTGCAAACCAAGTGTTTCAAGTATTACCAAGAGATAAATATCATGGGCTCTACTTACTTCGTAAATCCAAGTTGGAAGGTTTTATTAATCAAAACCAATACTAGAAATGATAAAATAAGTAAAATAAAAGTTAACTGCTGCTATTCATAAATAAAGTTTTAGTTATATCACTGGTCAAGAGTCAAAAATCCTAAGGGGTATTATAAGTATAGTAAAAGTTATTCAATTTTGCACACGGATTTCAAATCTATAATTATTTTTTTCGAGAAGTCGGACCCTACTTTTTGAGCTAATTTGGCCCATTTTCCAACTTTAAATTCAATTTGAACCTAGAAGAAGACTCGTTTTGTGCATTAAAAGATAATAATCCTCCAGTCTATTTAATGCAAATTTCAATTTCAGTCTTTGTTTTGACCTAAAGTGACTCCTGGTGGCGTAGGGAGTGGGAGTAGACCCAAAAGTCGGCCAAATCCTTGATACTTGAATAACTCTTAGACTATTACATATAATGGATTAATAAGGAATGCATTCCAGAGCTGAGACTCACTGCTTTTAAACGAGATGTCAAGCGGCCGATAAGAGCCTTTAATTTTGAAGAAATCGTCCATCAAAGTCTGTAAATTTTCATCCAATTTTGGGCAAAAATTCGCTAGAAATCTAAGACTCACGGTAGAGCTACTAAAAAATAAGAACAATCGACTGAAATAGAAACGTACAGAAGAAGACTCTGACATCAGCTGAAGATAACCAAATTCAAAAACATGGATCTCTTATTCAATTACAAGGCAACTCCGAGGAAAGATTGGGATCGCATGGCCATGGGTATCCGATAAAAGGAATAGTGTTCCTTTCATGAGTCATCATTGTGTCTTTATACAGAGTGTCACAGTACCCTTCATCTTTATCATCATGGATATAGACGGAACTGCATTGACAAATGTTAGCTACTCCATGAGCCAATGATTGTGTGTCAGAGGTCCACATTAATTCCTCAAACACTGCTCCATTTCTTCTCGAAATTAATCAAATAACTTTATACTCATCAAGGGCCCTTATTAAAAACACTTCCTATGCTATCACTTTCATTTTCCTTATTGAATTGATTAAATGGATATCAGTTATTATTAAAGATATACATATGCAGCAATGAAAATGGTGAAAGGGAAGGATCAAACGATACAAGTTTCACTCTGCTCATTTCCTTCAAAACCTTGGTATTATTTGTTCAAAGGTTCATGAATTTTCTACTTCATTTCAAGTCCTTGGCTTTATATTTTTTAAATGATGAGAAATTAAAATTTGAAGATATTCGGACACAATCTTTCATGTTTCGACACACACTTTATTGATGCTCAGAAAATGTAAGAGGGTGTTTGTTAAAATGGATAATATCATTGGGCAAATTAAACAGTGTATTTTGAATTTGATTAATTTTGAAATTAAGGGGTCACCCCCCCCCCCACCTTATTTTATAGAAATATTTTGATTGGCAGCAATGAGCCACTTTAGATTCCTATTGTTCTATATATTTTTAAAGTTTTCTAGCCATTTGCATAACTTATCTTAAAGGTATATGCCATGGATTTAAAAGTTATAATCCACTCAGCCTTGAACCATGAAAGCAAAGCGGTGGCGAAAGATGCATTGGCTAAAGAGTAAAATACAAGGAAGGTCCTTGCAAGATCAAAATAGACTCAATTTGTTTTATGTTAGACTTCTATCCGAAACAAATACATTTACGTCAGCAAAAAAAGACACTTTTCCTCCTTAAAGCTAGGTCAAATGATACTAATCAAAGTCCTACATTTATCGAATAACAGAGACCTCAATATTTGCATTTACAATTAAACCCCCAATGTTCCTAAAACATTTGATTATTATTATTATTATTATTCAATTTGAATACATTCATTTGAAATACATTATTTGAATCGAGGTTCTGTGATATATGTACATCTGAACGGAGTGAGTGACCCGTATATGCACATAATATGTAGTTGCCCACATGTTAGTTTATCCTTAATAGACTCCATGACCTTTTTTCCCGACCATTTTATTGACCTTTTAAGACAACAAATTATATTAAAATAGTTTTTGAACGCATTTATCAAGTTGACTTTTGCTTTTGGTGTAAAAAAGAGAGAGAGAGAGAGGAAGGAAGAAGGAGGTATCATGCCTTTGGGATGTACATTGTATGTATATAATTTGGGGCTTTTTTCTTTTTGGTTTGTGTTTTGTTTCGCTTCATCTCTGAAGGGGTCAGTCACTGATGCTAACTCTACCGGATCTACTCCATAGGTACATATGTATAATCACGAATATATGTATGTACGTATATGTATACCACTAATTAGATAGGTGAAGACTTTTATTTTTTGCTGTTGAGTGTGGAAAGAGACGATAATTACAGAGTGTAGCGCCCATTTCTTTTTCTTTTTTTTCAAAAAAATAAAAATAAAATAAAATGTCTTACTACATAGTACAATACGAACAAGATAAAAATGATTTTATTTTTTCGTCAAAAGGGAGTAGTCATTAAATTGACTACGGTTGGATGATATAAAAACACAATTATTAGTAGGCATATTTACATATAAATTTGGCAAGGCTCCTACCTCCTCATATGGAAGAAATAAATAAATAAACCACAGGATTTATTTCAACCACATTTATTCAACGTCAATCAACAAATATACAAACATACATACACAAAATAAATTAATAAATAAAATTATATTACGCCAATGGTTGTATGAAGCAATGGCATGTGATTTGATAGTCCTTGCATCTTGGAATGTATCTACATTTGATCATCCTGAATCTTACGAAGGCATCTGAGTCGAAGGCCCATTCATCAATCATTGCTAAAATAAGAGTATTCATAGATATCAGACAGTGACGTCATTATCAATCCATTAAAGATGTATAAACATGGTGTTGTGTACTGCTTTTGCTCGCATGCTATCATTTTGCTGATCGGTCGATTTGTGGTCGACCTTGACATTTGAAATTTGTTCAAACCCACGTATATTTGATAACAATATATAGTAAGTCAGTTTTTGAGTGTTGAATACTTTCATTTTTTTGATAAACTATTAATACTGTCTTTTCATACTTGTCACAGAGATGAAAGTCATACATTATTTTGTATTTCGAGTCTCAGTTATTCACGATCCACTTGTTTGTGAAGGATACTTTATAGTTTTACTGAAGGAGTGGGTCAATTTCGTCAACTCAAGCTCAATTCTTTTGCCCCGTCTCAACAACGTTTGAAACTTAAATTAGATTTTGTTAAGTTGTGAATATTCTGTAATCTAATGGCTGGAGCCATGGGGTTTGAAAATGTTTATTTTTATTCTTTAAAGGGGCAACTTTAATTTCTTGTTCTTATTTCAAATATGTACATCTAAAATTCACCATTAAAAATAATGTTTAATTTTACATTATTTGTTTTTTTAAAAATATTTATCATTATTTTTGATAATTAGTTAGTTCAAGGGGCTCAGACGTACTACAGGGGAGGGCCTTAATGCATGGGCTGCTGCCTTCTATACTTATGGCTAACTGTCAATTATAATTTCGGACCCTTTATCCTTTATCTCATCTTGGGAGGAAGGAAAAATCATTTGAGTCATCATTCAAATTTAGCCTTATCAAATTTATATCACATCGCTATTTTGATGGACACACGAAACCTTTCCTCTAAATAGAAACAGAAAAAAGGACACAAAAATCAGTTGGTTATTACTGAAGTAATTTTTCCCTTCTTCTTCTCTGGAATTAAACATTTGATTAATAATTAAACTATGATCAAAACCTGAATTAACCAATCGACGTTCAAAGCAATGCAATGTAAATTCTGTTATTACTCGTAATATAGTTATACTTTCCAAATCAATGTTTGATATTAGGTTCAAATCAAATCAAATCAAAGGGCACTGACACAGCTTTTGAAGGAAAGATGAAAAAAAAATTCCTCAGCAGATACCGAAGTAAGTGAGAAATTGTTGTTTGGCTTGTGATGGAGAAGACCCTTGCTGTGAAATCTTTAGAGTATTGCATATACTGTAGACATCTCCTCCTCAAAGATTTATTAAGTATATATATATACATACATTATTTATAAACGAGTTGAAACGAGTATTTGCTTCACTTTTAATCTGCAGTAGGAATTGTTTCTCACAAGGAAAGGAATGAAAATATCAATTTAAGATAGCATTTTAAAGAGAAGTTGTATTCATTTTTAATTCAAAACGTTGTTGTTGTTGTTGTTGTTGTTATTACGTATGGGGAGTCGTCAACATCAGTTTGAGAGTGTCTTTTGAGAGCGGAAAATTCATTCATTTCCATAGATGATTGAAAAAGTGATTTTGAACAATTAACTCATTTGTTCGATCCCTTGCGTGGACCATGAGTTATAATATATATTAAAGGGCATTAAGCTATCATAAATATAGACTAAACTGTATGTATATTTGTTGATTTAGAAGGCTTTGAAGTCTTTTTTTCTCTGGTTCTAGAGAAGGGAAAAAGGTAAACAGTAGAATAAATGCAAATTTTAAAAAAAACCTTGAGCGTTTGAACATGATTTTTCAGCGTATCTTTTGTTTAAATCAATGTCATTCAATGATTCAAGGTAGCAGAGTTTGTATGTATTAATTTAAGATCATGTTCATTTAATAAATAGTAAGAAAAACATATTTATTTAGAGACTAAAATGATAAAGAAAGAAAAAAGACGAAGAATTTGAAGGATATTTCTTCTACTTCCCCCTCTAATTGCTTCTTATCATTTTTCTTAAATAACCTTAAATAATTGAATAAAGCAACAATTTTAGGGAAATGAAGAGGAACAAATTAAAATATTTTTTTTTTGCTTTTTTTTAAAGAACCTTTGAAGATGATTACAGACCCTCATGAAATAAAATAACAATTGGTTTCCAAATGATTAACTCCTTTTGGAATAACTTGACAAAAAGAAGAAGAAAAAGAAAAAAAGATTTTTATCATAAAATTACGTTGATTCATAATTCCATTAAGAATACAATTCAAGATGCCTCTAGGCCCATAAATTGCGGTGATACTCACCTCAACAAATCATCATGATTGGCAAATTAAATATTTATTTATTCAGTTTATTTAAGGGAGGTGTTCAATGGGGGGGGGGGGGGACGTCCAGCTGATTTTTACGGACACTTCAAATTGCTCAACGGGATGGTTTTTATTATTATTATTATTATTTTGGGTTATTGTTATTGTTATTTTTGAGAGTCTGGAATGTTAATAACGAGTTCCTCAGAGAGAGAGAGAAAAAAAAAGTTATGTAATAATAATAATAATAAGAAGAAGAAGAAACAAAGTCAAATAGAATGTTGGTCCAGGTAGCACGGATCCAATTAGTTTGGAATTATATTCTTTTTTTTTATATTTATGGTTTATAGAATAATAAATGTGTTTTAAAAGTTAGTTGTTGTTTTTTCCCCCCTCGTAATTTATTACCATTTTAATTTAGGGAAAGGAAATATTAAAAAAAGGGAATTAAAATATTGAGTAAAGGAAATTTCATTTTTTATGTGTCATCATATATTAAAAGCAAGGCTAATTATTTTGAGTTCTCAAAATAAAAATATGCCGTCCTTGAAGACTTCAATAGAGCCTACTCTTTTTTTTTCTTTTTTTCTTCTTCTTTACAATGCAAGCTCGTTTCAAATTACATAGTTTCCCGACTTATTCAATTACTTTGCATTTGAGTCCACTCTACACATATGTAGATAGTATAAAATCATAAGAAACATACACCAAAAAAAAAAAAAAAATCAATGAGGAAAGGAGTGAGAGAAGAGTTTGTCAGTAGAAGAAGAAGAAGAAGCGTCGCGCGGCGACGACGCATTCCTCATCACCTCACCCAGGAAGAAAGAAAGAAATGAAGGCGCCGCAAAGCGCGCCCGCTTTAATATTCTAATGCTCGCCCGCTCAGAGCTTTAGAACTTCAACTCCAACGACTTATTATTCCTTTCCCTTCCTTTAGGACTGTCCATTCATAAACGAAGACTGCAGCTCTTCCTCTCCCTAGAGTTCTGACATCCTGGTTTTTTTCTTTGAATAAATTTCTAAATATTAAAAATATTTTGTCAAATATGTGGCAGGAATAATAACAATAAAATAATTCTGTTGTTTTTTTGTGTATGTTTGACTACATGTACATAATATATAATATGTATAATAATATGTTGGATAGTTGTTGGGAGATGAAAGAAAAATAAAAAATGGGAAAAAAAAATTGGGAGACTAAATAGCGAATTATAAAAATTCAATTGATTCCTTTCGTGTGTTAGTTGTTGTAGACTCGCTCGCTTCCTTCCTTGCTCTTATTCTGTTACTTATTATTATTAATATTATAAGAAGGAAAGAAAGAGAGCGCTCATTCCGCTTAGAGTCTTTCTTTCTTCCTTTTCTTTTCTTTTCTTTTTTTTTCTGTTTGTATGTATGTCTATGTCTAGAGTGTATGTAGTTGTTAAGGAATGATAATAACAATAAAAAATAAGAAGAATAACAAGAGCGTTACTTTTTCCCTTCACATTATTGGATGTTTGACTGTGAAAGTGAAGCCGGAGTCACACAGAGTGAACTCTGTCTGCGTCATGACATCCGAATTTAATTTTTTTTATTTTCTCCAATATTTTTAAAAATATTCTTTTAAAATACTCTGTGTCTAGTTATGTTCGCCTGTTGGCTGTGCTTCATTTAAATCGCTACTCAACACAAGCAAACGAGCGCTGTTTAAACCCCCAACTACTACTATTATACTAACGACTTTTCCAACCTTAAATACTTTATATATATATATATATACTATATATGCTTTAAATATTATTATTGTTAACTTAATATATAGGATCCTAAAACATGAAAAATATATATATAAAACTTAAAATATGCAATACATATATCCAAGGAGTGCGCGTAAAAAAAATACTTACGTAGAATAACAAAAATGGGACGGAGAGAGCGCGCGCGCGCTCTCTTTACATTATTAATAATAAATAATAATACTTAGTTCTGCTTGCTGTGTTGTAAGCTAGGGCGATTTTTTTTTTCTCTCTCTCTCTCTCTTTTCTTTTTTCCCTTTCTACGTCCTACAACTCTTTTCATAAAAGAAGAAGAAGAAAAAAAAAAGATTAAAAAAAATGTCAAAATCTGTACATATACTTTTTTTTTTCCCTTTTCCCCCTTTCCTTCTACCCCCCCCCCCTCCCTCCCAAACTACGCAGCTACAACAACATGATACATACAAATATCTTTTTATGTAGAAACTTAAAAGGCAGAAGAGGTTGCGTGAGATGCCTCTTTCTGTTTCTGCATTATTCTCATATAGAATGATACATTCATATTATGTATGTACATATATGTATAAATAATTGATGAATGTATCTTTTTTCTTTTCTTTCTGGACGTTTGTATCATAGGATTTCGTGATCCACGTACTCAAATATTTTATAGGTAAACCGCTTATGGATTCAAAGCTAGCAAAATATATGTATATAAAAAAAAAGATTTTGATTGATGATACTCTTAGAGAAAAACAACAACAACCCTGATTTATTGCAAATATTTTGTATAATGTCTCTCTTTGAATGCCTTCTTTACTATTCAGAGTCCATTTTTGTCCGAGGGAATTTATTATTTATTATTATTATTACTGTTATTAGTCAATTCTGTCGGGCCCTTTATTCAAGCCATGATTTGTTTGCTCCTCACAAAAGAAAAAAAAAGAAATTTCATATTCAAAGATATGCAGACATATGTAGACAGGCATCTTGACCCTTAAAAAAAATAGAATATATACATAGAACATTGAATGCTATGATAGTTAGTTAATAAATTATTTTGATACAAAGTCTTTTTCTCCTCTCATAAAATAATTATCTACATTCTTCATATTAACAAATTTTTTATTGGCTTAAAATGAATAAATAATAATAATTATTATTATTATTATTTACCTAGAACGTTATTTTTAGTTCGAAAGAGTCATGACTCTAGTTTGAGTTTGAAACCAAATCATTAGATAGTTTTTGGCTACATGTCTTTGCAAGAATGTTTTCCTTTCTTTGTTGGCCTTTTTTGCTTTGTATTCTTTTCTTTCTTGAATGACCATTTTGATTAGAGAAATACAAATTCCGTTCATTTAAAAAGCAATTTCTTTTGGAGTAATTAATTCATTGAATGGATTTTCGTTTTAAGTCTTGTCAATTTGCAAACTTAGGTCTTCTTTGTTTGATAAAACACCACATTTCCTTCTGAGAACAGGATAGAATAGGCCTATCAGTTTTTGCCATGTTACACAACTACAGAGTGATTCCTGAATATGGGCACTCGTTAGCCTCAGTTGACTTTGTTTACTGATACAAACATACATTGAGTACTAAAATAGGGTATAGTATATATATGCACATATTGAATTACGAGTATTATTCGTGTAAGAAAAGTGGACGACATTAAAATACTTTTTTACCTCAAAACTACACACGTAAATCAGTCTAATGTATTGACGGCAAATTGGTAACAAGGATTTTCATATCAGCCACACTAGACCTACGAGATTAGTTCATTAACCAGACCTACATATATTCAAAGGAGAGCACTTCAACTCCAAGTTGAGTCGCAGTGGTCCATTGCATGTCTTGTAAATTAGTAGGTGTTTGTGTATCGGGCTCCGATTTGGTCTCACTCCCCTTCAAAATATTCTAATATTTCAATGCAACTAAACTAATTAAAAAAAAATTCTTTTTTTAATTATAATCCCTCAAAATCTTGGTTGGTTTATCTTGGTGATGTGGTCCGGACCACAAAACTGCATGTTAGTGATGTATCAAATGCTCACATTTCCAAAGCTACATTTTTAGATTTTGTAATAATATATGTATGTATATAATTTAATGAAAATGAGGTTGTGTGACTTCGTATGGGTTGAGACAACCTCAAGTTGAGGCCAAATTCATTTGCTAGAGAGTATCTTTACCTACTCCATTCTAGAGCAAAGGTATTAATTATTACCCCATTAAAGGAAAGGAAAGAGGATATCAATTAGGGGGAGAGTGTCAAGTTCTTCTTCTTATTATTATTATTCTTGTTATTGTTTTCTTTAATATGTCTCAAGAGTGTTTTTTTCTATATCTCTCTCTCTCTCTTCCTTTCTGCTCTTTTTATTTTCTTATTCATTCTTCCCCCCCCCCCCCACTCAAAAGAAAAGAAAAGAAAAAAAACACTTAGGGACTACTGACTGTATGAAAAGCGTTATCTGACTGCTTTCGTTATCATTTCCAAAATTGAAAAAAAAAAAAAAAAAAAATAAGTACACTCAACTGAGGATGATAAAAAGAATGAAATTTTGAGACTTTCTTTTTTTTACTTTTGTTATTGTTGTTGTTGTATTCAACATTATAAATGTATAACTTTTTCATCCCTCTAGGGACTCGGTAAACTTTTTTTTTCTCTTTTTTTTTTTTTTTTTTAACCCAACATCATCCCAAAATGTAAAAAAAAAAGAAAAGAAAAGTTAGCCAAACTTCTTCTCTCCCTACAAAAAAAAAAGGTGTCCCAAGTCACAATTATTCTAGGACCATCTTGCAGGAGGTGAACTTTTGGAGTCTTAAAAAAATGAAGGAGGGGGGAGGGGAATAAATTTTAATCATAATTTTAGAAAGGAAAGAGAAGGTCGGAAATGGATTTCTAATCTATAGTAAAGGATCATACAATATATATATATATATATAAATTCTGGATCTTCATTATATGTCTACTCAGTTCCTTTAGCTAAAATCCAAGAGACTCGTATCACATGACGTCATTGAAACAATTTAACTATTTCACATTCTAACAAAGTTATGAGCAAAGACACCTTGTGTCTACCGGAGCAATATTTATTACATCTCTGAACCTTTTACTTGAAAAAAAGCCACCAAGAGTCACTCCTTCAAATAGTTGGACACTTCTTACTTTTAATTATTATTGACATACTCAGTAGGTACATAACAAGGATTCATTAAAGTATGGACTAAAAGTTAGAAAAGACACAAAATAAATGCATAATCTATGCTCATGTGGCTCAAACGACTCATGAGTCACAAGTGCCATGGATCGGAATCACCTCTACGTTTAAGGTAAATACATATATTCGACATAAGAATGGAATTCAATGAGAGAGGAATAGTTCATGCATTACACTCTCAAACACATGGGTCAAGTCAATTTTTCTTCTATGTAGGATAGCTTTAGTCTATTTCTAAGGTAAATAATTCATTATTGGCTATGACGTATTTCCGATGTAAAGGCCTTGAATATGGAATCGAAGTAATTCAAAACTATCGTGAAAAAGAAAAGGAAAGCGATATTCCCTCATTTTTTTTTTCAGAGGCATCATTGTCCTATGGGACATTGCCAATGTTTCCTGCAGTCCATTTTTGTACTTTGTACAAATAATATCCATTTATGAAAGGTTGCGTGACTCCAACTCTTTTCCTTCCCTTTATCCTCTCATTCAAAAATGGATATTTAAAAGAGGGGGACTGCACATCAATATTAATTAGATTCCTAATATATTTATGTACGAGTATAATTCCCCCCCCCCCTCTCCCTCTCTCAAGGGACACTCAATGTATTATTACGACACTTTTCTGTGGAAATGGAGTTGAATAGGGAGATAATACTCCAACTTTCCCTTGAAGTAAAGGTTTCTTTCCTTCACAATGTAGCCTTTTTTTAATATAGTCATGCAAGATGAAGTTGTAGACCTCCAATCTCGTAGGATTGTTTTGCTATACTTTATATGTGATAATCATTTGGCCCCGTTCTCTTCCTTACTATGTATCGATATTTTTTGTATGGATCACTTATGTAAATTAAAGAGTAGCATGTACTTGAGTTTAGCAAGTGATTCCGTTCAGTAGATCTGTCAAATGTATCCTTTATTTTTAGCTCTACTTGGATGGACTCTGAACTTTTGCAAAATAATCTGCAATTATCTTTTATTTAAGCTTCAGATATCAATAAAGTTTTTATCTTTTTCTTGAGGGTAAACATTCACCTATAGCTCCATGATCGTCGAAATGGATTCATGATGACGTCACCTGCTGATATTTAGATATAATGATGCCATATTTAAGCAAAGTTTGTTCCATGGAACGTCTTTTGCATCCGATTAAGACATTTCCTTAAGATTTAGAATGGGACAGATGTCAAAATTTCTTAAGCAATACATATCCCTAAAACTTATTACTACTTTAAATACTAACTCCATAGTCTACGTGAAGATACATCCATTCATTCACTCTCTCAACCTTTCCTATTGTTGAACAAACTATAATTCTTCATTTCACAATAAGGAACTGATACACAAGGGTCATTAGAGTTGAGCCCCTTTAAATATTGTTTAGGTCACAGTCTTTCTCTTAAGACTAAATTAAACAGCTTATAAATTAACATATGTGTAAAGTCAACAACAAAGCACGTTTGTTTTCAAATATTGAAAAGAAGAAAATCCACTTTAAAAGTTTTTCGTCTTCATAAATATAACGGCCAAATATTTAGGTGTCATTTTAAGACCTATACCGCACGATTTTTGCTAAAGTATCACTTTTAATCAAGAAGCAAGGATTGTTGTCAATCGGATAAATGTAACGACTGCGGCTTGGAGCCGATATGGTCCCTGAAATAACGTCCATCTTTTCATAGCCCCAGAGATTTATTAAGTTGTAGTTGGCTAAAATCCGCTATCATGCTCACCATGAATCATAGTCATAAACACTAGGTGATTTTTTGGCCGGTATTTTTTTCCCTTAATTAAGTTGCAATTATTATTAGAGTCATTATTTAATTAATCAAAATATACTACTATTAATACAAAGTAAAGAGAATGTCATCAAGAATATGAGGGCCGTTCACACTCATTTTTTCAAATATTTACGAGTAACTTGGTTTCTTGTTGACTTGACACATATAGTATGATCAAAATAGAAAGTCGATGTCGATGTTTTAGAGGTAGATACAATGTATATATGTAGTTATGTACATATATGATATATCTATTCCCTCATTTGTTTTACTTTTGACGTGAGGATTTGCAAAAATAAAGTTTTGCATACGAAAATACTCCTAATAAATAACATTTAATGTATGTATGTACATATATATATATTACAAGAAGGGATTCAAAAGGTTAAAAGTTTTTGAAGGCTCTCAGCTGTATATTGTATATAATTACATACATATGTAACCTCACCCCTTACACTGACACCCCAGAGCTCACCAACTCCTTTCTACTCCTTGTACATACATACATATGTATTTCAAAATATGTGCATATTCCTTCTCTTCTAATTAGACCATCTTCCTCAAAGACACACTCACACCCTCTCATTCCAACCCTAATGCATTAAATTAATTTTCTGAATAAGTAATATATATATATATATATATATATAAAGTTTGTGAGTTGAAATCTAAAGTAAAACTTTTCAACATACATATATTTGTATTTTTAAAAGAAATATGTTTATTTATATATATAGGTACATAAGACAATTGGATTATATATATACATATATAAGAGCTTATACATACAAATAATATAGACTCACAAATATTACATACATTTTCTAAATGGAATAAGAAGTAGCATAGACAAAAAGGGAAGGGAAACATCAAATAAATAAATTTACTCATAAGAGTATCATTGAGAAGGTATGTTGTTGTACTATATATACATACATACATAATAATATGTTTGTACTACGCCTTGTTTGTTTGTGCATTGGAGCAGGAAATTAATCCAGTACGTGGATGGTTGCATGCTCATACATTTGTACATATACATATATGTATGTATGTCTCATAGGCACATAGATGAAAACTTCTCTGATGAGGGATGACATGTTCCAACTAGGCATAAATATGCCTAATTAACTCCTCAAATTGTCATATCAAGGGAGAGTCTCTCTTCTACCAATGATGATAAATGTGAAGCTCAAAGTTGTATAGTTAGTGGTGAATAGTTGTAAGTTTTGCGTCTTGAAGGAAAACTCGTTACAACTCCACGCATAAAACCTTCCGTAAATACTCATGATTTTTGAAAGGAATCATTACTCAGTGAAAATATAGTGAATATATATTTTGTCATTTAGGTTCAAATCTACTCCTAGCAGGAGGAGTATCTCATATGGGCAGCCACCTATTGCTAATGATTGTAACATTCAAAATGGTTTGTAGGTTGGATTCCCTGCTCCAGAAGTGTCAAACTCTACGTATATGCTGTTCTGATTCATGTCAGCCCAGCAGATAATCAAATCATGGTAATCTGCTAGGAAAGGAAAAGCAGAATTTCTCACAATATTCACCAAACAATGTGACCAATAGGGAACTTTTGACCCACTCCAATAAGACAAAGCTGTTAAAAATTACCCTCATCTAAGGATTGCAATGAGAAGCTCCTACTCTTCATGTTACTTCAATGTTTGCTCATAAAAGAAGTTTTTCTAAGCTCAAACCGATCAAAACTGATCAGATATTTACTATGATGTATCAACGTGTCAATGGACTTGGCATTATAAATATAAACTAATTGGTCTCAAATAAGTTGTCAAATGAATATATTGCCGATGGCTTAACTCGTAGAAAAAACAGGGTGTAAAACTGTTGCAGGCATTGGTGCAGTATTAGTCTAGGCTAAGAGTGTCTCAAAAAACACTCAGTTTTGAGTCTCTTTTTTCCTCCTTTCTACACAAAACTCGAGTATTGAGAAACGGGTCTTGCACCTAACTCATCACGACTACCATTTAGATACATATAAATACAATTTTCAAAAAGGAATTCCAAGAACAAATTGAACCACACCGATTCAATGTGAAGGAATGTGTGTGACAAAAGAATGATCAATTAAAATTACTACAATATAAAGTCTCACAAATCTCTTGTGAGTCTCTAATAAAGCAGAACCCTATAAATCCCATATCCGGCTAGTAATGGGCATTGCTAAATGACTCTTCATTTCAACAGTTTTTTTAACCAACATTTTATTCTTGTTGCATCAACATACATGTAAAATGGATCTGATTTAGCTTTGTACATCGAAGCCCTTCCTTTAAAAGAGACATAAAAACGACTAAATATATTAATACCAAAAACGATCATTTCACAATTTTTAATTGCTTTTGTTATTCAAAAAGTAGGGAGGGGGAAGAAGGGACTATTGACCATTGTATCGGCCGCCCATGGGATACATTATATACATATGTACATCATAGAATGTGACATGTTTCATACAAAACTTATTTTGAAATAAGTTCCCTTCTAAAACAAGTGCTTATTTGTTTGTTTGTTTGTTTTTCTTTATATTTCAAAAGAAGCCTCCTCTTTCCATAATAGAAATCCCGACATATGCAGCATACATATATATATGTAAAGAGGCATCCAAGAAGCCCTGCAGATCCTTCTTTAATCCTATCAAGAAACGGATTTCCTAACTTATGCTATCTGACCTAATAACATATACATATGTATCAAATATCAGAGGAACCATATATAACATTTTATATATGTATGTATACTATATATTATGCATTTGAGTTTGAAGATTCATTCCTGGAAGAGAAGAGTCCTCCGTGTATTTTTCTTCTTCACAAGATAATACATATCAGCAAATGTATGTCGTTGTAGATTATACCTACCTTCCTTCCTCCTCAACCTGTAATACATACATACATTAACGTATACATATGTATACATAAATGAAAACTTACGTCAAACTGATTATTCCATCATTAATCTATGTATGTACTCTTCAGCTAGCAAAGACTCTCTTATTATTTTATAAATAATATATATACATATACATACACACACACAGGAGAGGGAGGTTGAGAGAGAGAGAGAGAGAGAGAGAGAGACAAAGAGAAAATGCTGTATCATTTCATTTCTTTCTCCATAGTAGATAGTATGTAGATAGCTAACTATCCAAACATGATCTCTCCAAGTAGAAAGACTAATCAGGGGTAGTACAAGAAGGAAGTTCAGTGGGGAGGGGGGGGGCATGCTCCCCCTTCTCACTTTTTTAGGATTGACAAAAAAAGTGGAGACTTAAAAAAGACTCAAAAAAATGTTCTTCTTTTGATTTTGAAAAAAGGGCTTTTTTAATACTGTTGCTTGGGTCTTGAAACATAGAAAGGCTCTCCTCCATTCAAGGTAAATATTTTCATTTCGACTTTGAAGGGGGGATATATTGAAGAGGAGAGCTAATTACAGAATGGACCTCATCCCCAACTGTCTTGACTTACATATATGACTTATATGGCTCGATACTGAGGAGATTATTAGCATATATATATATATGTATATATTTCGAGAACGATATCACTACAGCTCCCTTCATTTTTGAAAAACGTGGCACGGAGTCTGCTTTTAAGAGATTCTGAAAGTAACAAGTTTAATTATAATGTACATATCTAAATATATACATACATACATACATATATTAAGGGAACTACAACAAAAGCAGGCTCTCCTAGGTTTCCCTCAGCTCTCTTGAGCAAGGAAGTACAGAACATATCCAATATCCCTTATACATCATAGCAAGAATGTATGTATACGTTCTATATTGTACATATATGTATTTATAAAATTGAGGAAGAATTCTCTGGGGTGACAAGGAAAGGAGCTGCTGATAGGGGCATACATAGAGCATACATAGTCAAATGCAAGAAGGAGAGAGGGAAGAAAAGATTCCCCTTTTTCTTGTGTTAAATAAAAGAGAGAGAGAGAGAAGGGAGGAATGAATAAAGGAAGGAAAGAAAGAAGGAAGGAAGGGAAAAGGAGGAATACAAAGGAGGATCGAAGAAGAAGAATTGTCTTTAGGCTTTTTCTTTTTTCTTTCTCTCCCCCCCCCCTCTCTCTCTCTCTCTTTTCTATCCCTTTTATATTATTATTATTACTATTCTATACATATAATATAAATATATTGTAAAAAGGGAAAGGGAAGGCAGGGATCCAATGTTGGAGAAAGAAATTCTTCTTTTTCTACAAATTAATGGTCTGTAAAGTGGTAGTATATGTACATATTTATATATATATATATATATATATATATATATATATATATATATATATATATATATATATATATATACACAAAAAGACAGTTTTTTCCAAGATATTTATAGAATTTTTATTAAATGGTTGTCGTTAAATTGATTCCCTCAAAATGAGACCCTTGATGGAATTGACTAATGAGGGGATGATGAATGTACATATACTTAGAGTAGCAAAGGAGGAGAAGGTAGAAAGCCTGCTCTTTTATGTGTTGATCCTTAACCATCTGTGGTGATGAACGTGATTTACTAGGGGATCAAAGGTAGGGGGATGATTTTGTAAAGTTAAATGTGTCATAGATATTAGTGATGTGGATATTTTTTGGCATTCCCACTTGCATCCCCTTATCCCCAGTATTACACATTCGATGCACCACTAATATATATATATATATATGTGGATAAAGGATCATAGAGGGTGGAGTAACAACAACAACAACAAGGGAATGCCATCGGCAACTCGGCAAAATTGGGCAACAGTGGATCTAAAATCAAATGTCTAGTCCGTCAATTCAGCTGGGGAATGTAGCAATAGATAACATTGCTTTACTTCATTTAGTTCGGGTTTCATCCCCCTAGAGTCAGACCCTTTTAATAAACTCCACGATTCCTTCATGCGTGTTAGATCATAGGACTGACAGTCTCAAAGAGCCCGGATTATTTTAACATTTGGGTATATTCAAGGAATCAGTTGTCCACACTTTTGAAGGTATTCAAATGGGCACCAACATTTTAAAAACAAATGCAACCCTATCCATTGAGTATCATCCCTCAAAAAGCTTACCCCTGAGGTCATGACCTTAGTTCTGTACACACCCTATCACCTCCTTGCCCTTCTTTCTTCCTTAGATAAATATATATATAGGAATTATTATATTATATTATACAATGTGCCAAATGGCTCACGACTGTGGAATTCAATTTATTCGACTCACGAGTTAAATCCCTTTCGTGATTGTGTTCATAACTTAATTTAGACTATGAGAGTGGGTGTGTTCAGTCTTGATTAGTGCAGACACATTCATGACACACTCGAATGCATGTATTTTCAATAATACACATGAACAGATTTTATGAGAGTGGTGTGCCCAATCAGTATAGGATTAAAAGCAGGCTTAACCCCCCCCCCCTAAGTAATTGTTTAGTAGATCGGGACTTGAAAAAAGGTTGAGCACACCTGATTTAAGGTAAAAATTAATCCAGGATAACCACAAACTTGACTGTCAAGAAAGAGACTCGAGTCTTCTGGATTGTTCAAGGTTTCACATTTTTACAAATATTTAAAATATTCTCTATATTTGATGATGTCATTTGTCTGCATATTAACGAGAAGGATACCTTTTGAACTCGGAGTTCTACATACATACATTAAAAAATGGTCTCCCTCTTATAAATATGCTATATATATATATATATTATAGCCAAACAACATCCTTTGATCTCTTAAGAGAGAGTCCTTTATGAAAGAATGAAATAGTTTACCTATTCACATATAGCTAAGAGTACATATATTTCTCATTAAATATACACATAAATCGTATTACAATTATTGATCCTCTCATCCCTCTCAGGATTTAATGAAAAATGCAGAATATAGAGAAATGGAAAATTGGAGAAGGAGGAAGAGATAGGCAGGTCCTTGGATAAATGGATAAATTCCTTCTTTCTTTCTTTCTTTTTTTTTTTTTTTTTTTTGAGGGACAACCTCAAGAAGGAATGAAACGTTTCAGTTTGGGCTGTATACATCATGATCATTATGATTCACAGCTGGAGAAGAAAAAAAATCATATGTGCATATTTCATGTCTTTTCGTCGTCTTGTAACTCTCTTTCTCTCTCTCTCTCTCTCTCTCTTTAATACTTGTGTGTCTTGGAGTACGGAACATACATATATATATATATATATGTACAATTTCATATTCTGTGTACATATGACTGAATAACAATGAAATAATAATAAAAATAATAATAATATCTCATATCTTTTTCTATTCTTCCTTATTTTATTCTTATAACTTCTTCGTCTATTCCAAGATATTCTTCTTTTCATTTTTCTTGTTATTATGCTCTAGCATTATTATTATTATTTTATTTGAGATGGATGAAGAAGACTCGTTTTTTTTATAAAGAATATAGATACATACATACATCATCTAAAACAGTGGCTCTCAAACCTACTTGGTGACAGGGTCCTCCTCATTCTTCCTTTTTATTCACATTGTATTTTATTAGTTTTTATTTTTAATGTCAGAGGAAGGAAAATCAAGGGGACATTTGATATGTCACAATTTGGGAGTTTGTTTTTTTAGGGGGGAAAAGTTTGAGAGCCACTGATCCTAATGAAACAGAGAGAGAGAGAGAGAGAGAGAGAAGCTTGGAGACCCCACTTTTTACGTATGTATTCATGCATCTAAGACTTACAAAATTTACTTACAAATAGTAAAGTCCCGTTTAATTTGGATCAAGCGATTCCAACATTTCGCGAAAATGTACCTACTTTCATGATACATACATATGTTGAAATAAAGCCTTGCTCAGGGTGGTCATTTGAAAGAACGGATACATTTAGCAATCCATGATCCATACTTCTTCAAGGATGAACATTTACATTGATTATGCGTCATGCATGTAGCACTGATTTTTTTTTTTTTCAGTCAGGTCTTAAATGATCTTTTAAAGACGGTTTTCAAACCTTGGACCCATTCATTTTATGTCGAAAACAGTGGAAAACAGATGCAAGAATAATAACTTATCAAAATATAACCCAGTCAATCTTTCAATTTGTACATCATATATATCGTTTTAAAATATTAGGCTCTACAATCGGTTCAGAGGATTTGTACACGAATATTAGATGTATACTAATTACGTCTGACCTTAGAAAAGGGGTATGATTAAAAATGAAACTGTCATTAGAGAAGGGCAATGTACATAGTTATGTTTTAGTAGGCTCCTCTGTCAATATTTTGTTTTGTCTTTTATTATATGTAATATGTAGAGTATATACGGAAAGAAGGATTGTTTGGGAAGAAGATGTTGATACACCCCGTAATAAATTGATAGGAAGAGGAAGGAAATTAAAAGAGAGAAATAGTTATATCTTTTTCACAGAGTGTACAATATATATATATATATATATATATATATATATATATATATATATATATATATATATATATACATATATATTCTAGCTAGCAAGCTCCCTTTTCCCGTATTTTTATATCACTTCTTCTTAAATTGTTATTTCGTGAAGAAAAAGAAGAAAAGAAATGGGATATATATATATATATAAAGGAGGGGGGGGGGGGACAGTTTATGTATTATACATATATGTCTGTATGTATGTTGCTCCATGTTTATAGTAGTTTTGTAAAGTGTTCATACCCTACCTTGAAAACAAAGGGAAATACCGAGAAAATAACACTCAATACAAATCATTTTTATAGGTTTTTTTATTTTTACATTTAGTTTCACCATATTTTTTTGAAGGGGGGGGGGGAGGGGTGATTTATGAACCCATCAACAACATCCTAACCAAATGAATTTTGGAGTTATCTCTACTAAAATATAAAAGGAAGGATGTCGCAGAAGTATGTAGTTGCAGTCTTTATTTTATGTACGTACATACATATCTCGCAACCTTTTTTTTTTTTTGTCAGACGAAACACTATTTCCCTCTCTACCCCTTAAAAGTGTTCTATCTGCTGATTAGTTGATCTAAGTGTAGTTTTTGATTCGCTCTGTGAACATATCACTTTTATTAAATGAAGAATTGACACACGAATAATGGATTTTGGGTCTTTTTTTTTAATAAAAAGGTTGCAAAAATCAATAGGGATAATGGTTCTAGACCTGTAATAGTTGATAGTAGCAGAACTGGTTTGCACATTCTTCTATGGTAATATTCGTAATTGAAGAGGTTTATTTGGGTAATATTCTTCACGACTCTATGCAAGAGCTAATAATTAATTAATTAATTAATTAATTATTCGAGTTGTTTATCCAATCATTTTTGTTGTTTAGAATATTAAAAAGGAGCAGTCGCCAAAATAATAGCAAAGAGCCAATAAAATGGTGTCTAAATTTTGTTGCTAGAAGTGAACTAAGTGGGGAAATGTATCTTTGATATAATAAAATAACTCACGGAACCTTTTATTTTTTTGTGAAAACTACTTTCCTTGGATTTATTGTAGGATTATTATTTATAATAAGTAACACAGTGTGGATTATTTAATATGTAGCTAGAGGAAAAGTAAGTAAGGAAGGAAAGAAAGAAGGGAGGGAGGAAGTAAATAGAGATTGTCTTATTATTTATTTATTCATTCATTCGATTGGAATATCCGAATAAAGTTTGGAAAACCAAATATTATTTTAAATAATTAAGGAAGAAAGAGTGATTACCTACGTCACAATATTATTATACATATGTAGTAGTAGAGAAATAATAAAGAATTTATTTTCATCCTGAGGCAAGGTAAAACAAAATTAATAACAAAAATAAAAACTTTGATTTTCTCTCTCTCTAGAAAAACAAAAAGAAAAAAAAATATATAAAATTCTCATAATTATTTATTCGTCAAATAAGGGTAGTAAAATTATATTGAATCATAGACATGAGTGATTATAATGATTGTACATGTACAGATATTGTTCGAAGGAGGGTAATCAAGGGTAATTAGTTCATGATTCTACTCTCAAAAGCATAGAAACAATATGTAGAACTGAATTCATATTTTTTTTTTTTTTTCTCACAAACATACAACAATGGAAGAAGTAAGGTTATATACTATGCATATATATATATATATACATATACTTTAGGTGTTTAATATCATAATATTATAGTGAATGTCTCAATTTCGAAAGTGTAATTAGATTTCTTCGATTCAAATCGTGTTTAGAAGAGATTTCTATTTGAATACATGGTGAGTATTTGTCATTTTTATTCATGCATATCCATAGATGACAGCCACTCTTTGAGTGTTGTATGTGAGGGGCCCTATATGAAAATAGCCCTACCTACAAATACATAAATAGATGGATATTTTTTCTATTCCAAATATTTCATGTGGAATCATTCAATTCTGAGTTAAATGCAATGTAAAGGCCAATGTCACCACCTTTGTTTTTGAGTTGTTTTAAAGTACATAAAAGGAATTATTCATTCCTTGGTTATCCATTCTTACAACTACAAGGGTATTTGATTCTAAAGGCTCTGATTAGGGAGCAATATTGGTTTCATTGCATTTGTAACTTTTTAAAGACACATGAAATGGTTTTAATAATAATAATGAATTAATATATAAAAATATCACAAATATATATACATATATGTACTTGAAATTATTCTTTATCCTTGATTAATTATATTATAACCTCGAGCAAATTTCTGCTTCAAAACAATTGATGCTCTTTTTTTTTTACAAATTTAAACATTCTATATTTTGCCCGATAAGATTTTAATATGGGAGCATTAGACTAAAATTATCTCTTTTTCTACTTTTTTTCTTCTGAATATTTAGCCTTGCCTTAAGCACGTACGGCTAATTTATTTGTGCTTAGTTATCACTTATTCCCAAACAATTGACTCGTTTTTGAACGGAGAATCAGAATCCCTGTCGACAAGAAAACTAATTTATAATTTTCCTTATAATATTAAAGTCATCTTTAGAAAATGGGCAGCTTAAAAGGTTTTGAGCTAAAGACTAACTTAATATTTCTCATATTATTGTTTTTTTGTTAACAACTCTCACTTAATGTGATAATGCAATAATAATTATTATGCTAGTCATGATTCGTAAATTCCTGATGGACTTTTGAATGACCATCTAATGAGCTCGTTTGAATGATCCGTAATTAAATGATTTTATAAATATGTTTATAGTATGTACCGCTAAAAATAAATTATTATTATTATTATTGATACAAATATACAAATTATTATATTTACAACATCAAGTAGCAAAATGCAATGGGCACTTTCTTGAAAAACTTAATCAACTAGGTTATGGATATTTTTTACTTAGAAAAACCAGGCAGTGTTTGCATGACAGTGGAATGAATACAATTGATCACTGCAAATTTGAATTAGAGGGAATACTGTCCTAAATATTTAAATTATAGGAAAAATATGAATTTAGGAATTTTAAAAATCCCAACCTGGTGGAGTAGCTACCCATACAACAAGACTCCATGGAAAATTTGAAACTGAAAGATTGAGGCTTGTACTACTAATTGAAGTTATAAAATTTAACTCCAGAATAAAAAGGCAAAATCAGAGAATTTGATGACTTTATTAATTGTTCACTAAAATGAGTCTTTAATGAAACATTTTATTTAGATTATATTTTCGTGTTGAGCCATAATTCATTTCTATGCAGCAAGGTAAAAAGATTTGCTCTTCAGAGATAAAGTGCTTCAAGCTACTCATAAATTATCGTTTTTTCACAGCCCCTGCATTTACACCTGTGGTTTAAAAATGTATGTAGTAGATAAACATATTTTTACCCCTCCACTTTTTGAAAAGCAATGACGATTAAATGTTGATGCATGATAACATTATCACCAATATACATGTGCTCCTTCAATCATGAATTTCATCTGGCAACCAAGGCATCCTTGGAAGGCTCTCATCTACCAAAGTCCCTTTACCCCTTGATTGCTGGCATCCCTTGGTCAGGGATGTATCAAATGTTTACAAGCCCTGTTTAATTATCCACATTTAATAAATATGTGCAAATCTCAAAAAATTGATGTTCAGATATCCAGAATCATCCTTTGTGTTTTCACTAACCATATGATTACTAATGGATTCAAATGTGTCAAATATCCTGGGGATTGGACGGAAAGTGGAGGGGATTTTACTCCGGATGATGAACAAAAGCGTAGATCAAACGTGTTGAGCTGACTCAAAATATGTAGGTACTACTAACTATTCATGCCACAAAACTCAAAGAGTTGTTCAATAATATAATTGACAACAAAGGACCTAATGAAAAGTAGAGATGGAGAGACGTAAATGATTCTATAGATAATAATAATTAATTATTACATAATGTTATAAAGATATTCTATTTCTCTTCAAGAAAAATTGTAGTTATTACGATGAGTGAATTCGTTCTTATTGATAAATAATTATAATAATTTTTATTTTTATTATTAATAAAATCATTATTGTGATGATGATAAAGAGGTGAGGGGTCAGTCCTTGAACAACCTCAATTATCTTACAGAAATGATGTCTTTATGCTTAACATATCTTTATCCAATTAAATCATACGCCTTTGCATGTATTGCTTTATTCCCTTCCTAGTTCTCACACATCGTTGACCCTTGAGCGCTCAAAAATCCTGAATCATTTCAATACACATGTATATAAAATGGTCATTACCTAATTATAGATCGTCTATTATACATTTAATGTACTACTGATTAAATCATTCACTCTCTTTCTCTCTCGTGAATTTGCAAAGTTCTTCAAGCACCAGCGAGTTGCATCTAAAAGAGGAAGGCAAGTAGAAATAATGACTTTGTTTTGTAAGCAACGAGAGTATTACATACGTAGATATACATACATACATACAGCCAAAGTATACATACAGGGTTAAAAACCGCTCCACGTTCATACCAAGATAGTATTTAATATATAATATATAAACTTACTCAACTCAGAAGCAGGTAAATCATTTTTCAATCTTATTAAACTTGGTCGTTACAATCATATTACTTATTATTATTTTTTTTTTCTTATTTAAGGTATGGAGATAAATCGTTTTGAAATGGGTATATCAGTCCGTAGGTACTACATATACTTATTATATACATTGTTAAAAAAAGAAAAAAAAACTTTTACCTATATATACATACATACATTTATGTGTATTTGAATTTACCTTCATATATTTATTTTCAATGATTGTTGTGTCGATAAGGTAACGTGTGTGTTGGGCTCTTTGGTTTTTGTATCTCTAGACAATGCCTTCATAATGAAAAGACATTGATTTATATATATATACATATAATAAGGTCTATGTTCTACGTACAATATATTCTCCTATTAGGACCCAATCCCCAAGACGGCACAATCAATAAATGCCTCCTCCATGAGGTCTCATACACTCATATCTACAAATAACGTTTTTGATGAGAAGAGGTCGTACACTAAATGTACGGACGCATATATACATATATATATAAGTGTATGATCCAATAATGGGACTCCATTTCTTAGTTCTCCACAATTCTTTCTTTTGACGCCATTCATGAATAATTATAATAATCTTACATATTATATTATATAAGAAGGAAACTCGTCAAAGCTCTTCAAATTATGTATTTTATAGTGAATACTAGGAAGGTTGCGTGAATTATTCATGAGCAAAATATATATTGCAGTTGACAGAGTGACATCGTCTCTATTTAACCTCACAACATTTTATTGTAATAAAAAAAGGGAAAAAAAAAGTCCTTATTCCATACACTCACTCGACCTTTTCTCAATAAAAGGTCGTGAAAAAAAGAACCCTAATTTGATTGAAAGTGAGCCAATGCTATCGCTCTCTGCAATATTTGCACTAACTCGACAATAAATCATTCAATTTCGACAAATCAACATATAGCTATACATATATAGCGCAAAATGAAGGATTTGAGACAAAGAGGAAACAAAATTAAGTCAGCTGTTGATTCCAGGCTACAATTCAATTCAATTCATTTATTATTTATTTATTCTCTTTTACGTTCAATGGGGTGGTGATTGGGTCAAATCAATTTTAAACATTCAATAATAATAATAATAGTTAATTAATTAAACACTTCTCTTGAAGTATTTTATGGATAATCAAAAATGCTTAGAATATAAATCATCATTTGTTCTTAAAAGCGCCTTTTAACTTTTGAGACAAATGAATTAATTTAAATAGCAGCAGAATATGTAGTGTATCATTCATTTTTTTTTTTTTTTTTTTGCATATAAAATTTGAGTTTTCAACACTCTATCTATTTAATGGCTAACGAAATAATTCATGACTCTCACTTTGAGTATAAAAATCAAATTATGAGGGTGTTAAATAGCACTTGAAATATTGATAAATTTTCCTTGGGACTTTTCCAAACTCCTAATTGAATCCGTTTCAATGTTGTTGTAGCAACAATTCATCATACAAGGCATTTACGGGTATAAAGTAGACATTCGAGTCTATAGAAGCTAGAATCTTTATATTTCACACTAACAGCTTTTTGTATAGCCTAAAATCATGGCCATTGGGAAATTTGTGGTCCACACTTTAAGGTTTCTATAGAGAAATTGTATTATGAGACCCATTCACATCTATGGACTATCTTTCTGCTTTGAATTGCAAGGCTCAGAGTAAGGATTTTCAAGGACCGACAAAATGTCTCATTCTCAATAGTACAGGATTTTGATCATGGTAAAATAAAGCCGAAGGTAATGAACTCGATCAAAGTTGACCATTTCGCATTTCTTCAAAAGAGTGGAGCACAAAATAGGATCCCATTGTTTCTTCAAATTAGTCTTTTAGTGCTGTTCATTTTTATAAACAATATTTAGGTAAATAAGATCAATAGACTTATATTTGGAGAGAGAGAGAGAGAGTGACGTAGACACTTAATGGAGGACTAGTTATTTGCGGGCTTTTCCTTTTTAGAAAATGATGAAATGATGCAACAAAGATCACATCATGAAGAATGCATAAAGGATGAAAAACAGGGGTCAAAGAGTCAGGGCTTAATTGAACATATGTGCATAAATAATTGACACGTCAAAATTAATTTTGTCACTTTTTTTTTTTTTTAATTAATGAAGGGGTATAAATGTGTTGAATTATTAAACTAATATTGTCAGCAGATGTGTTACAAAAAATTACACTAATGATATTTGTAGTTAATTTCTTTAGTCTGTACACAAACAGTTTTATTGTGAGCCACAAGACAATGAGGACGCATTCTTTGTATTTATAGAATATAGATACATATCTAATTCGTCTTTTGGAATTTGTATGGTTTCCTAAGATGGGTATTTCATGGATGTGTCATGATTTTCTGTTTCTTCTTTGTCACTCATGCTCAAAGGGATGACAAAAACAATGCTAGGACCTACTATACAAACCATGTATGTACATTAAAGATAAGACATCTTTGTCATGACGTGTCTATTCAATCTATCCCTCACTGCTTTGGTAGTTGAATAACTTTGGAGTATTCTTCTTCGATAGCTTACGCCTTGGCATCGGCAAGTACATGTAATGTTGATGATTAAGTCATGAGCAATAATAATAATAATAATAATAATAATAATATGTACCCCTTCCCTTATCACACAAAAAATACCCCGGGAGTTTAGCATCCTGTGCAAATTTATGATTAGAAATGCGTGATCAAGGGAAATTGTACTCACTCCTCTACGGCATGTGAAGAAATTAAAATTACAATTACGAGTATCTCATTGAAAATGCCTAGTAAAAGTGGAGTTATTTTTATAAGTTTTTTTGTTCTCTTGGCTTTCATAGCAGGGATTATTGGGGTTGTAGTCTTGGTGAACCTCCAGCATGGTAAGAGGGAAAGTTACACACATACACATCACGTGCTCTTTTTTATTATTAATACAGTGTCTTAAAATAGACTTATCTTATGTACATACGTATATTTTCTTTTCTTTTCTTTTCGTTTCTAGATCCAGGACTTCAACCAGACTTATTGACATGTGATGACCCCTATACCTACGATCCCCTTTCCAAAAAGTGTCTTAAGTTGATGTCAAGTGTCATTAGTCGAAGAAAAGAATTTGGACTAGAGCTATGTCATGAAATCAATGGTAGTCTCATTGAGATTCTAGATGATGAATCTCAGAAGGGAGTGGCTGAGTTCATGAGGGATACGGAGAAGGATATTTGGCTAGGGATCATTTTTAACACAAGTGTATGTAAGTGTCAGCTAGGATCCCAGCTATTAATTACGTATGTACATTCCTTTTAGAATGGACTATGGTACTGGCCCTTTGCAAATGAGATCGCCAAATATAAAAATTGGAATAGTCATCAAAAGGATGATGAGTCAATGAGTTGTGCAATTGCAAGGCATGAGAATGACTATGCCTGGACTGACTCGGATTGTGAAGTAAAGGATGAGGTCTATGTACTTTGTGAATATGACCCTATTATTATATAAAAAAACATGAGGAATATAATTTTTTAATAATAATAATTTTGTATGTGTTTATTTTCTGCCACTAACTTCTTCTTGTGTGAGGGAAAAGAAAATAGTAATTCATATAAATTCAACAGTATACTATTTACTATTATTATATACATAGTTCGTAATATAGGCTGATCATCAGCTAATATAGAAAATTAAAGGAAGAGTATTTATTAAAGAAAGGAAAGAGAAAGAGAGAGAGAGAGAGAAAAAGAAAGAAAGAGACACATACACAGAAAAGGAGAGAGGAAGAGAGAGTGAGAGTGAGAAGAGACGTCAGAGGCTGCTCGTAGTCGTGAGAAGATGCTTTTCTCAAGGATTAGAGGACTATTTCGGAATCCCGGTGTGGCTTCAACATGTGCCCGGCATCAAAGTACCTATGTAGAGGGTGGTCAGACATTTATGCTCATCGACAAGAGGCCAAAGCTCTTCCGTGAAAAACCTCTCACGTTCCTTAAAGTCCTCGTTGTGACCCTGGGAGGGATTTACTCCGGAGCCATTGCTGCAAAGAAGATGGCTAATTTCCTTGAAGACAATGATATTTTTGCGCCGGACGACGACGATGACGATGATTAGTTTTTCTCCCAACAACTTTTATAAAAACGATTATTTCTAATCCTTTCCTTAGTTCTGACTCCACTTATACTTCCATTTCTCTTCCTATTCTATACATGTTATATAATCTTAATAATCCAACAAACACTGAGCAGTGACTAGTCAATTTATCAATTATGATTCACATCTCTTTTATTAAATTTTATCATATTTTAACTTGAATCTTATTCATATAAAAATTGGGAAACTTCCTCTCTTATAAAAGTTGTTGTTTTCACAGTTCAATTTTATTTGCGAATAAACTTAACATATGTACATATGTGAGAAGTCGATTATTTATTAGTATTAGATAACATATGATTTCATTAAAGAGATCTCTCCTCTGGTTCTCTGTAATCAAAGCTAATGTAGTCAAATATATCTTCTTCTGAACTAACGGGAAGTGGCTCCAGGGGAAGTTGAGCCTCATCTATGGGTCTCAGGCAATGCTCATTCAGAGTGAATCTCTTTTCCAAAGCATGGGCTCTCATTTTCTTATTAAACATATCACTCCCTGTGAAATAGAGCACTCCACAGTAATACTGATCCTTTGGGAGCAACAAAATGTCAAGTCGGCGATATTTCGAATCTGGTGTGAGACGACAAACGCCCATAAATTTTGTTGGGCCATGCGAAAGGGTATCTGTTATAAAATTGGCTTTTTGAAGGGCACTAACGACTTTTGATAGGTACTGTCCTTTCTTTTGAATTTCGGAGGAAGAAGATGATAGATATGAATCATGTGTGAGGAGAACATCAACGTCTCCACTCGTGGGAAGGCCTCTTAGATAGGATCCACAGATTGTCATTGTATAAGTCTGAAAAAAATATAAATATAATCGATATGATCCTTTGATTTTGCTGGAATAGAGAGAATGTACTCGATTGTGAAAACACATAAAAATAAGTTTTATTAAAAAAATGGCAGTTTCTATCTCCTTAAAGGTTAGGAGATCAAATTTTCAAAACACATTGCATTTTCAAACAATAGATGGCGACTCTGATGGCAACTGATGCTAAAGACTTTTATGATTAAATTACAGTATCTTATGATGGAAATCCATGTATATTTTAAAATGAGCTTAATAAAGGATATATGAAATATTTTATTTCATATTAGAAGTCAATGAGAGAAAATACCAACTTTCGAGCGAAAAAGGACATTTTTACATACATATAAAATGGAAGAATAAGTGATCAATATGTATTAATTATATTGGTTCATCTAGTATCAGGTTACTCATATTACAAGCTTAAAGTATTCTCTTAACATTGTCTCCAGAAGAGTTCTTAGTGAGCTCACACAAAACTATGAATTAGATAATTAACCTCATCAAGATCCCTGATGTAATTTAATAATAAAGCTTCAATTGCCTCAACTTCGCTTCTTGGGATCCTCTCTTCGAAATCATTAAAGTGCTTTAAGCCGACTTTTTGAGCATGGGTCAACTTTCCCTCTATGTTGCGGAGTTCTTCAACTGTATGAATACCTTCGTTTTCTACCAATTCCCTGGCTTTAACGGGACCGATCCCAATCACACGAGTCAAAAGGCTGATAGCATTCGCTTTGTCATCTGTAAATGAATAAGTTATTTGATTCAAGAGGTGTATATAAACGTCATCATTCCATAATTAACTATTAACATAACTTGTCAAGTCATAAGACGACGAAGACTCGAGTCATTCTTGAAACAATTAATCAAGACATACCTGTACGGATATTCTCCAACTTTCTCAAGTTCCCAGTCTCAATAAATTCGTCAATTTTCAATGCAATCTTAGCACCGATACCATTCAACTTCCTTGCCTCATCCCCAGAGGTGATCCGAGTTGGATGTTGTGACAATACATTCGCTGCCTTCCGATAGGCATTTGATTTAAATTTGTTTCCATTGACATTTGACTCATAGGTTGCTAATTCATTCAGTAATTCACAAAAGTCCGCATTTATATTATTAGACGCCTTCTTTGGGGACACTTTACGTTTGCTCATGATGAATGAATTGAATAAATAAGGTGAGTTATTTGCTATTTCATCCTTTTTATATCTGACTGAAGCACGTCATTGGCCCTATACAATGGTTCAGCTGACTTTTCCTCATATTAATGTTTAAATGGTGTAATATTATGTGCGTTGTATTTATGAGTCATCTTACAAAGAATTATTTTAATATAATATGTACTAGGTATAAATAATATAAATGTTTATTTTCCATGTAAAAATACGTTTCTCCGAAAATTTATAAAAAAAATAATATTTGAGGGGGTTATAATTCCAATGATTTCATGGTAATGAGCTTTGATCCTTCTCTTTTTTCCGTATTTTCTCCCTCTTTTCGTTTCTGAAAGAAATATTTTAATTTATCGAAATATATTTTAAGTGATTCAAAGGGTTGAAACCTACTTTAATGATGACATATACTTTATTACTAAAAAGGAATATGATCACAAATGTGGCGGTAAGGGAAGTCACCATACTTGATATGCCTATGTTTTTCTGTAAATAAAGGATGACGAGTGTTAGAAGTGATAGTTATTAATTATATCTCAAAAATATATTATTTAAATAACCTCAGGATGAAATCCTCTTTGATGTATGTTATCCGAGGAAATGTTCCTCAAAAATGATTTAGATAGAAATTCAATTGGCCAGCCAATACAAATGGAGTACATAGTAATATTAATGAATCTGGACTCGTTGAACTTTTGAGGTACATTTCGAGACAGAAAAGAGTATGCAGTTGTAACAACACAGATCCCTATATTGTATAATTGAGCAAGACTGGTTGAACCGGCTCCTGTTATGCAGAGTCGAACGTGACGTTCTCCGGGATAGACTGAAAAGGGTCGTGGTGGCTCTATTCCGAGCCAGATACAAACAATTATAACTTGAATAAATATAAGAAAAAATGCAGTGATGATCTGTAAAAAATATGCATAGTGTAATTCAAAAATAGAATAGATTGAAGTTAGGAGGAGGGGGGGGGGGTAATTTATATTGCAGAGTCAATATACCTGGTATTTTGGTTTAATCCACCTAAGGTTAGAGTCAACATCTTGAAATTGGCCGATGAATATTTTAAAAATTCTATGGGTTTTAAGTAAAAGAGCTGAGAGGAAAACTGTGTAGCCGATGGTTCTCGTAAATCTGTAAAGGGATGTAACAATTAGGTAACTAATTTGAGTATTCGACCTAAGTCATGCAGCAAAACCTTTCAATTGAGCAGGAGAGAGTTCCAGAAGGAGCAAAGATTATGAAAAAGGTATTTAAATGACAAATCAAAACACCGGCCCATATAAAGTAGGCCATCTCCATAGAAGCACTCTTGAAGACTGGATGCTTCCTGAAGCGGACTCCAATATAAATGACCGAAAAAGTAATGCATATTCCTACTGAAGCTAAAAAAAGAGATACAATGATCCATGGGTCTGACATGGTCAGTCCAGCATCAATTAAAGGATAGCATGAACGATAATGATCCGTTGCGTTGGGCCATTCTCCAACGCTACATTCCTCTTGTTGTCCAAGAGAGGGGCGAAAATGTCTATAAGATAAATGTGCGCAGGAATAACAGCAATCAGAGACAGAATGAAAGTCTTCATATAGTCCATCACTAAGATTACACTTTGGCCTACACTGCATCCGAGCAAATGTTGCAGGAAAGGTGTTGAGCATGCCCACTTGATCTTTATCATGGTGTGTACTCCCAATTTTCTATTTGAAAATAAATAAATACATCGAATTTAAATGTTTCAGACAATTAGATATTATATGTAACATATTAATCCCTGTTAGAAAGAAGTGAGTTACCTCATACTCTCCGTATTTATTGAGTCTATAGACTGAGTAGGCAACAATGCGATCCCCCGTACAAGGCTCAAACTGAAAGTTCATTTTCGATATATCTAAAAATGTGTAATGTAACATGTTATGTTTTATGAATAGATATAATCATATATTTCATTTTTTTTTACCATCATATTCATCGACCATCACGTAATCCCAAAAAAAGGATCTCTTAGTGAAATCATCGTTTTTGCCCCTTTCAAAGGCATTAGAATAAACTAGGATTGTGTCTGCAGCAAAGTCTATCTTGGTATCTAATTTTAAACTCTTGAATTGTCTTTCCATGCAATCTCGATCCTCTTTGCAGGGTGTCGTATAAAAATCATCATAAAAAGCATTCATCCAATTATTTCCATTGGCTTCTACTTGTGGAACATTGTCATAGTGAAATTCCTTATAAATTCTTTCTCCAAGAGGAGCCTTCAATGCAGAAGTCGGAGACTCTGGAAGAACGACATAGCTGTTTTCAAATATTCGAGACAATTTCTCAGATGGCTTAAAAGATATGTCCCAAGAATCCGTTCCAATGAACCGAATATTTGTATAACGATCAGTCTTTATCAAATTCAAATGATCAAAAATTGCCTGCTTTGTATCAGCAGTTACAAATCCAATAAATCCATCTACTTTTGAATGAAGAATACGATAAATTATGTCATCAAAATGGATCTTATCTTCAAAATTGTCAATTGACTTGGGGAATCTAAGTACACATTTAAAAAAAAACGATATATATTAATATGTATATTCTGGATATATCTCTAATTAAATCAAAACATACTCCTCGACTGAACAAATGTGCATTTTTTGAGTACTCAATTTATTGGCCTGATAAAATGCATCCCTTAACGATTCTGAATATTTACTTCTTTCCGACACAAGGATTGTCACAGAGGTCCATCCTAACTCCTGAGTCAAATCAAATACAACTCTTGCCTGGGCCGAATCTGAGGGTAGTGTGCGGCCAAATAAAGGGTGATGAAATTTGTTAGAGAGATCCTTGGATGTTGCTGCATATGAAATCATGGAAACATTATAAGCTTGAAGAATTTTTGAGACTTCCACTGAGGTTGAGCTATATGAGCACCCAACAAATCCACCGATTTGACCTCTTGGAAAGCTGTTGATAAAATGAGCCGTTGTTCCCACTGAAGATATTTGATTTGAACAAGTCGAGTAGATGACCTTGGATATATAGGTATAAGAATATAAGTCTAATGATGAGAAGTTACATGGACAAGCATTATTTTATGAACTTACAGCGTCAATAGCCACACTTCGATTTCCAGACGCGACCCTCTCATTAACTTTTTCTAAAGCGTAGAGCATTGCTCTTGCTCTTTGAAGTCCATTATAGTTTTTGACACTCAGGATTTTCTTACACCCAATTTCATGAATCGGAAACATGGAGAGAAGTGTGATTGTCTTCTGGGCCTTGACACCACTTTTGTAGATGAAGGGAGGATCGTCATATTTAGGGAGACCCTTTATTTCTGGACAACTACTCTGTCCTAAAGTCAATGAATTCCCTTGAAGGAAGACGAGAATAAATAAAAAGTGTTGAATCATCCTTTCTACTTCACCAACTTTTAAGAAAATACTAATTAATACTCACTTTATGAAGGAAATACACCTTATCATATTATATTACTTTAAGAATTTTATTTTAAAAAAATACATGTGTGTTGTCTTATCATATCCTGAATAGTTCAATTATTATAAATAATGAATTAAATGGCCCTAAAAACCTTAATATTTTGTTAGCTTCTATAATAATTCAGGGCCATGATGAATTTATTATTTATTTATCATATTATCCAACCATCTCCCGACCACTTATAAATACCTGATGTGATTAATCAATACTGTGTTATTCGCATTTTTCCCTCACAAAAAATTCATGAGAGTTAAATAATTAATTAATAATTGATACTTTATTCAGAAATTAGGAGAAAGACATATATAGTTGTTTGAGAGGATTCAATGCGTCATGAACCTCTTTTTCCTCTTGAATATTTATTTTTTAACTAAATCGGTTTACTCATTATCGACACAAAACGATCTCATATTTATTCCAAAGGACTATTACAAGTCACAACCTCCACCCGTAGCTACTTCTGTGGGCCTCAGCTTTGATGTCTTAGAAATTCTCGACATTGATGACTACAAACACATGATTACATTAAAAACCAAAGTAAGAATTCGATGGACTGATTCTAGACTCCGCTTTAATACGAGTAGTTCCCGAGGGATGATTAAAGTGGACACTGAGGAGTTTAGAAACCTCATATGGTTTCCGCAATTACTTGTGTATAACCTGGATATGTTTGAGCCCATGTTTGGACCTTTTAACAAGGATGAAATGCTCATGATTTTAAATAATGTGGAGCTTTGTTATGAGGTTAAAATTTATACGAGAATTTCGTGTCCAATGGACTTTGACAACTTCCCTTTTGACTCTCATTATTGCTATTTTCAAGTGATTTAAAATATTTTAAATATGTTGCAAAATATACCTATCTCATATTAATACTTCTAGATTGAGTCTAAAATACCGAATACCCACGTTTCCCTTAACTTGGACGACTTATATGGATTTAAAAATGGAAGCACATTTTCAGAGTATTCCATGAAATTATCCCCTCTTCCAAAGTTTAAGAAGCAAATTTTTAAGACAGAAATGAATTCAAGTACTCTAAATCATGATGTCACTGGTTTTAGCCTAATATTGTCAAGGAATCCCAAATCTTATGTCATCAATTATTTTTTCCCGTCTGGACTATTTGTCGTTGTGAGTTGGATAAGCCTTGTTATTCCACCGGATAGTATTCCTTCAAGAATTGCCCTCATATTCACTACATTTATTGTACTTGTGAATATTTCCATTACAATCTCTGCTACTTCCCCACTCAGTTCAAAAATGAATTCGATACAAGTTTGGATCCTCGTTTGTCTTGTATTCGTTGCTGCAACAGTTATTGAATATAGTTTTATTTTAATTTTTCAAAGAGCAGTTAAAAAAGAAGAGTTGGATACGAAGTTGAAAATATTAAAAAGTAATGTTTGCATGATGAAATCCCGAAATGCTCTTGTTGGAGCAACGGAAAATGCTTTGAATATTATACTCACATATGCAGATTTTGTCGGGTTTATTGTTTTACTAGTAGCTTTCTTACTTTTTAATGTATTTTATTGGTCACTGATGGTAAGTTAGGTTTTGTATTCTACATATTTGATATCGTGTTATAATATTAAATTATATACTATTGATTAATATTTCATAATAAATAAAAGTTATACAGAATATGAATAATTAAATTTACTCTTTGATTTAAAGCTAGTAAATGTTGATATTAGGATTAACTTTAAAATTAAATACATGGAAGTTTTTATTCCAAAATACTTTCACTCAACCTCTCCATTATTTCTATTTACACAACAACTGCTATAATTTGAGCAAGAAAACCGGCTGGAGATCAGAAATAATGCATTCCCGAGGATTCCTACGTCCTCAGGATGATGAAGACGTATTCTCTTCATGGAAAGTGGATCGCTCTGACTTGGATCCCCTTAAGGAAACATCCTTCATATACAACGCAACTCCATCTACCTCAATTCAAGCTCAAAGAGCCAAACTTCCAATCTCCAAATATAGAGATCACATTCATTATCTTTTATCCCAGAATCAGGTGAGTTAGTCTCTCCAATAGTTTGTAGATCCATATCATGTATGCATATACTTTTTTTTAGACACTTGTTGTGGTCGGGGAGACGGGGAGTGGGAAATCAACTCAATTGCCTCAATTTCTCTATGAGTCCGTTGAAGGAATCGTCGGAATCACTGAGCCTCGTCGAGTGGCTGCTACCACCCTTGCTGATCGTGTAGCCTCTGAAGTGGGAAAACCTGGAATTGTTGGCTACTCTGTTCGCTTTGATGATCGCTCTCGGAACGCAAAAATCAAGTACATGACGGAAGGAATTTTGATACGAGAAATGATGGGAGATCCTTTATTGAGTGACTATTCCATTCTTATCGTTGATGAAGCACATGAAAGGACGGTTCATGTAGACATTTTAATGGGACTTCTCAAGAAAATTCTCAATAAGAGGAAGGACTTGAAATTGATCGTTTCTTCTGCGACAGTGGATGCTGAATTTATTAGGGATTTCTTTGATAATTCAGCCATTTTGACTGTTGAAGGATCCAGCTACTCTGTAGACGTATTTTATTTAACAAATCCTTGTCCAGATTATGTGAAAGAATGTGCTGAAACGGCAGTGAAGGTTCACACAATCGAACCACCTGGAGACATTCTTATTTTTCTAACAGGAATGGAGGAAGTGGAGAGGTGCACAAGTTTCTTGAAGGATTATGAAGTGTCAATTGGAAAGTCAAAGCATGGTCTCAAAATGTCTATACTCCCAATGCACGGCTCACTCCCATACGCGGATCAGTTAAAAGTATTTAGACCTAGTCAAAGGGGTCTTCGCAAAATAATTGTGGCAACAAACATTGCTGAAACCAGTATTACAATCGAAGGAATCGTTTATGTTATCGATTCCTGTTTTGTTAAGCTAAAGTGGTATAATCCGGAAACTAACATCGATTCACTAATCGTTACTGAAGTCTCTCAAGCCTCTGCGGAACAAAGAGCCGGTAGAGCAGGTAGGACAAGACCCGGAAAATGTTATCGTCTTTGTACAGAAAGTGATTTCATGAAGCTTCGAATTAACACTCCTCCCGAAATGCAAAGAACGGATCTTGCTTCAACCGTCCTTCAGTTAAAAGCCCTTGGAATTGACAATATCGTCAAATTTGAATTTCCATCTGCTCCTCCATCAAAGAATCTGATTTCCGGCTTAGAGCTTTTATTTGCTCTTGGAGCAATTGATGAGAAGGGATCTCTTACATCTCCCCTGGGAGAAAGAATATCAGAATTTCCCATTCATCCTAACCTATCGAAAATGTTACTAAGCTCAGAGAACTTTGATTGCTCTCAAGAAATATGTGCCATCGTTGCAATGCTTCAAGTTGAAGAGGTGTTTATCAAGAAATCAAGCAATGCCAACGATTGGCGGATTGCTAAAAGGAACTTTGAGGTCTTTGAGGGTGACTTACTCACCCTTCTCAATGTATTTAACGCATTTAAAAAGGAAAATGAATCCCGGGGATGGTGTCAGAGTCACTTTCTAAAATATAAAGTCCTCAAACGAGCGAGTGAGCTCTATGACCGTCTCATCAAAACCCTTAAACGCTATAAAATCACAATCAAATCAACAACAGACACACAAACTCTACTAAAATGTATTGTCTCCGGATTGTTTCCAAACGCAGCATATCTTCATGTTTCTGGATCTTACCGCACTGTACGAGGGGATATAGAGTTGTCCATTCATCCCACTTCCGTACTATATACGGTGAAACAACCCAGTTGGGTTGTATTTTCCGAGTTGACGGAAACAAATAAGGCCTACATGAAGGATATCACGGTTATTGAGCCAGAACTGTTGGAGACCCTAGCGCCTCATTACTACGAAAAAACAACACTTCCCCCCAACAACTAAGCAGTCGTCTTAATATTTATAATTATACTATATATAATTCATTGTATTCATTGCATACTTAGCAACATATTTATATACATTCAGATTAAATAACCTTTTTCTTTCAAGGTGTTGTTGTTTTGAATTTTTGATGTGCATTTGAGGAATGTTTCTATATATATATATATACATAGCTGTTCGTATTAGTTGACGTCTACATACAGTTCTTTATAATTAGGTAGCCAGATATATCCCTACATTTTATACACATTAAATATAAGTATTTTCAATGAAGAGGTTTGAGTGTGTCTTCTTCCTTCCTGAATGTCGAAACAATATGTATGCTTTTGACTTTCAAAAGTGGGTATTGAATTTCTCTTGGTATTTGACAATCAATACTTAGTTATTACTTACATACATACTCCTTTTTGTGAGTTTGAAAAGAGCAATTTCTTTTATACTACACTATTGCATCAAAAAGATTTAAAAAGTTTGTTTGTTAAATATGATCTTTTTAAAATAATAATGATAAATTATAGCACATTATTAATTTATGTGTGTACGTACGTAGGTATGAATGAACTTTTACAAATAGTTTATCATACTATGTAAAAATTATTTTATTATAACTAATAGTTGTATACATATATGTATTTGTATTTTTGGATATTTTTCCTATAGCTCAATCCTTTCTTTCTTGGAAATAATATAAACTTTATGCCTATAAAGATCATTTGTTCAGGTAATAAAAAAATATGACAGTTTGTGTAAATGTTGTTCACACCTAATTAAATATCTTATAACTACCTACTACTATTACTATATATGGCAGTTGATATAGGTGTATTCGTATTTTCGTAATATTCTGCATACAAATTACTTTTATCATTTTTTTAATGATATACATTTGTTTTTTCTTGTTGCTGAGCAAGAAGCTGTTATAAATATCAAATTCTATGTAGACACATGCCTTGATCTGCAGTTTTGAGTGTCATAAATATTCTATATAAAAAAATGACAATAATTTCCGAGGACCCAATACATTTTATTCAACTCGAAGAGTGTATGTACATACATAATTAATTTATTGCTGAACCTTTGTGTACATATATTTAGATATCTAAAATATATATATATATATTTGCTTATTCCCGTATTGAATTTGAAAAGGTATGATGGTGTTAATACATATGTACCTACTACACATGGGCACATTGTTCTGAAAATACTTGATTCATTTTTGAAAGGGAGGGAAACTCAAATATATTTAGAAATCGTGGACTATTAATAGAGTTTCTCTCTGGAGAACAACAGTTCTTCACATATCGCTCACACAAAAAAGATATATGGGTCTTTTATATATGTACAGCTTAAACCTTCTTCCTCCTACATATATACATACTTGAAATGTACTGACCTACTCCTATATGCATGTACATGTAAATATGTTTGTACTTAGGTACAGAGTAAGTGCTTTCGAAATACAGCAAATAGTACTTCATAGAATACTTGTATTTGCACTCGCCTTGGAGAACTTTCTAATTTTATTTAAAAACACTTCCGTAAGAACATTGTGTTTCTCAACGTTTCCAGTCTAAATTAGTTCATTTCTACTTATTTTCAGATGAGGAATGAGTGGGACTCTCAGCATTATTTGTTGTCTACTCTTTCTTCTTGGACCTCTTCCCCTCCAATCCAAGAGATCAAGGCCCTCCTCTGCCCATGGAAAGAGTACTGAGTTTGCGGATTTGGACGAGTCGGAAAATGCTCTTGAAAATTTCATTGCCGAAAATGAAGTCTGTGGAATATATTTCTACGATAAACAAAATTTAAAGAGCACAAGGACTCTTAGTAAATTGGAAAAATCAAATTTGGGATCTCTTCTTCCTTTGGCAAAGATTGACAATGATGAGGAAGCCTTGGCCTATGGACTTAAAGTAAGTCAACTTCCATCATTGTTCATGTTTGAGAATGGGATTCCGGAAGAGTATTCAGGTACCCTTGAGGAAACTGGAGATGTTATGAAATGGGCACGGGAGGAATTGGAGAATAAGGATGTTGAAATTATCGATGCAGATATGTTGGAAAAAGTTGTAGACACAGGTAAATATATCAATAAGAGCATCTTGGTTAGAAAGATAAACACTACAAAAATATTTTTTACTTTTAGGCAATGCTATATTAGCCCTATTTTTACAGTCTGATTCAAAGGCATTTCCTGGAGAAGCAGATATTTATGGAGTAGCTGAGAGATTCGATATCAATCTTGTGAAAATTCAAAATGAAAAGACAGCTTCCAATAAATATGGCATAGATGAATTTCCAGCTGTAATTTACTTTGAAAGAGGATTACCAACGATCTACGAAGACTCAGTTCGATCTTTAGAAACTCTTTCGGAGTGGATTGAATTTCAAAGGAGTTCAGATACAATCGAAGAAGTTTCTGACGAAATATTGCAGGCTTTAATTGTGGATCAAGAGTACTTGGCTGTATTTTTCACTGGTCCTTGCGATGAAAGAGCATCCACAGATCAGGAATGTGAAAGGGTTTTAAGAGATTTGGAGAACATTGATGATGAATTGGATGAGTATGGAATTACTTTGGTCACTACTGAAGATATTTTGTACGCTGGAAACGTTCTCAAAATTCGTAAATTTCCAGCTCTTGGAATATTCCGTAATGGAGAGTTTCTTCTTTACAAGGGAAAATTAGGAAATGAAAGGGAGTTATTGAACTGGCTTTTAGATAAAGAAACCTTAGAAATACCTGGAAGGATCGAAGAAGTTGGAAAAACCATGCTAATGAAATTAATTGAGGAAGAATCAGATCTGGTAGCTTTTTTGTATGATGATGACTCATCCGAGAACAGAAGAAAAGCAGAGGAAATTATCAAATCTCTCGAAAACATTGACGACAAGTTAGAAAAGAATTCGATTGAATTTGTCAAGTGCTCTGATGACGGAATAGCTGAAGGTTTTGGATTTTTTGATCAGATGCCCATACTTTTGTATTTTGAGAATGGAATACCAATGGCTTTTGATGGAGAGAATCTAAAGGATGAGGGCGAAATTTATAAATGGTCACAAGAGCAATATGAAACGAACGAAATCCCTGCTGTCGATTTAAATGTACTTGAGAATGTGATCGAGAGGATTGATAATATTCTAGTTATCTTCTATGATCCAAATAAGCGACGCCATACAAACCTTTTAGGTGAAATAGAAACTACAGATGATGATGCTGAGAAGTTGGACATATTTATGGTCAAAGTTGGAGATGTAAGCGTAGCCAAATCTTTTGGGATTTATACCCTTCCAGCTCTCGTCTACTATGAAAACGGAATACCTAATGTTTATGACGAAGAGCTAACTCCAGATGAAATGCTTCGTTGGTTGGAAGATCAAAGAAGTGGTTCTCATATAGAAAAAGTGACCGGACTTCTCTTGGATGGACTCATTAAGGAAGTAGAGTATGTTGGTGTTTTAATCATGTCCGATTGTGAAAAAAACGAAGAGGAGTGTGATTCTGCTCTTAAGGATTTAGAGAAAATTGATGAGGAATTGGATGCACTGGGAATTGCCTTCGTCTATACTGATGACACACAGTACGCCTCTTCTAAACTACGACTGAACACGTTTCCAACTATTTGTTTTTTCCGAAACAAAAATAAAATAATATACCAAGGAAGTATATCAAATGAAATTGCCATACTTAAGTTTTTTACAGCCCTAGAGAACATCATCATACCTAATGAGATTGAAGAGGTAAGTATTAAACTCCTAATTCACCTCACTCAGATTCAGTCCAATGTTTTTGCGTTTTTGTACAATGAAAATCATCAAAGAGCATTGAACCTCCTCGAAAACTATGAATCTTCTCTTGATCAAGAAATGGAGAATGAGAATGCTCTGTTGGTTAAATGTTCAGATGATGATGCTGAAAAAGAATTTGGAATTGGATTTATTCCTCGACTAATTCACTTTAAAAGACGTGTACCCATAGCATTTCAAGGAGATGAGACAGATAGTGAGGCTATACTTGAATGGATGAGAAAGTCCATTAATGATGAGACAATTCAAACGGTCACAAAATCTATTTTGGATAAAATGATTGAGAGAGAGGAGTCCATTGGTGTATTTTTTGTAGATGATGAAAATAAGCAGGAAATGACTATCATAAAGGAATTAGACAAAGTCCACAACAAAATTGTGGAGGATGAGCTCATGCTTGTAATGATCGATGATGCGAATTTGGCTGACGAACTGGGATTAGAAGATCCTCCAACGCTTGTGCATTTCTCTGGTGATATTCCTAGTATTTACAGAGGTGAAGAAAATGTGAGAGATATTTTAGCTTGGCTAGATAAACTCAAAACGGAATTTGTGATTGAGGAGATCACTGCTAAAATTCTAGAGGATTTGATTGATACAAAAGAGTATGTAGCTGTCCTTTTCAAGGGGCAAACTAACTCTGACAAAGTTCAAGAAGTGAATGCAGGATTAGAAAATATAGACGATGATCTTCAGTCAATGGGCATTACATTTGTTCAAATAAGTGATGAAGAGTACCCTTATAATGAGCATGGAATATCACATTTTCCAGCAATAGGACTCTACAGAAATGCTGTGTTCAAACAGATTGAAGGGATTGAATTAGAAGAGGAAAATGAATTGCATAAATGGTTCTTAGATCCCAATAATATTTACCTTCCGGAACAGATCGAGACTGTGAATAAGGAGATGCTAGCATTTATCTACGAACACAATGACAATTTTGCTGTTTTCTTTTATGATGAGGATGATCGGAATGCGGATGATATTATTGAGCAATTAGAACTCATCGACACAGAAATGGATGCAATTAATATAACATTCGTTAAAATAAAGGAAGATGGAGCAGAAGAAGATTATGGGATTCTTGGAACACCAAATATAGCATATATCCGTGAAGGTATCCCCAATATATACGATGGAGAATTGGGGGATGAGAAAGCCTTTGTTACATGGATCCAGGAAGAGAGTACTACAATTCGGATTTTAGAAGTTTCAGACGTTCTTTTTAGGAAGTTACTTGACAAGTTTGAAAATATTGTCGTTGTGTTTTTTGATATGGAAGAGGATCCGACAGTCGATGGACTTCAAGAGATTGGAGACGAGTGTCAGGATAATAACATTGCACTTGTCAAAATAAATGATCAGGATGAGTGTCAAAAACTTGGAATTCAATCTCTTGATATGCCACAGCTTGTTTTCTTTCATTCTAAAATACCGTCTTTAATGATGAATGTAGATGTAGACAAGCCTCAAGACGTCTTGGAGTGGATAATCAAACAGAAAACAACGTCCATAATTGAAAGAGTGACGGATGAAATCTTGGTACAATTGATTGAAGAACATGAGTATGTTGCTGTTTACTTCTCAGGACCATGTGATGATCCTGAAGGGCCTGATTGTGAATCTGTTTTGGCAAAGCTAGAGACAATTGACGATGATTTAGATGAAACAGGAATACTCATGGTAACGATTTCCGACACACGTGTTGCAAGTGAAAATGGTAAGTTTAGTATTTTAAGTTTATTGGGAGTAACTTTTTGACTAATTTGCATCATTTAGGTTTGCAAGATTTACCTGGGATTGGATTATTTAGAAATACTCATTTCCTTCAGTATGAAGGCGATGAATCAAATGAAAAGTCAATTTTCAAATGGCTTACGAATGAAGAAACACTCAAAATCATTGGTGTCATCGATGATGTTAACATTGCTATGCTGGAGAATATTTTAGAAGATGAAAATCATGCATTTGTATTTTTCTACGAGAACAATGACACCGACTCTCATACCATTCTTGAGGAATTGGAATATATCGATGAGAAATTAGACCAACAGGATTTAACTTTTGTAAAAATATCTGATCTAGGTTCTGCACAGGCTTTCGGAATTGAAGAAGTTCCTGCACTCGTGTTCTTTGAGAATGGTGTTCCAGAGTTGTATGATGGTAATTTTTTGAATGATAAAAGTATTTTGAAATGGATGAAGTCCGAGCTGCAGGAGAATGAAATCAAAGAGATCACGAAGGCAATGCTGGACGTTTTGGTGGAAAAGGAAAAAAATATGGCAATTATATTCTACGATCCAAATGATAATACGGACTATACAATTGTTGATGAAATGGAGAAAATTAGGAATTCTTGTGAAAAATATGGCATTGATTTACTAAAAATAAAGGATATCGAAGAAGCGAAGAAATATGGAATTCTAGAACTTCCAGGCCTTCTCTACTTTGAGAAAAGAGTTCCTTCTTTATATGATGGAGTTCTTGAGGACGAAGAAATCCTTCTTGAATGGCTCATAACTCAAAAAATGACAGATACTATTGAGGAAGTCACTGAGCAAATCCTTGAATCTCTAATTAAGGAGGAAGAATATTTAGGCGTATTTTTCAGTGGTCCTTGTGACGATGAAAATGATGAAGATCAATGTAACTTGATTTTAGAAGAATTAGAAAAAATCGACACAATTTTAGAAAATCACGGGATCATGCTAGTTACAACGGAAGATAGAGATATTGCTAAACAATATGATATTCGAAGCTTCCCTTCCATCGCTCTCTTCCGCAATGGGGAACCTTTAGCTTATGAAGGTGATTTAGATGAAAAATTGGCAATCGTAGATTGGATGACGGATAAAAAGAACTTGATACTTCCTGGAAAAATTGAAAAAGTGAACAACGATTTTCTTCAGCATTTATTAAATACAGAGTCTCATGTTCTAGTTGTTTTTTATAGAGAAGGGAACCTGCAGGATGAGCAATTCATTGATATTCTCGAGAAAATTGATGATGATCTAGAAGAAAAGCGTCTTAATTTAATCAAATGCTCAGACAAAGGAATTGAAAAAAGATTTGGTTTCAGCGGGCTTCCCTTATTAGTTCATTTTCACGACAAGGTACCTAATGTTCTAACGGAAAAAAGTCCTCAGCCAGAGGAAATCTTGGAGTGGATGCTAAACAGTATTAAGAAACAAGAAATTGAGGAAGTTAACGGCCCAATTCTAGATTATTTAAAACACGATTTGGATCATTTAGCAGTCATATTTGTTAATGAGGAAAGTGATGATTTCTTGGATGGAATGGAACAAATGGACGATGAGTTAGACAGCATATGCGTTCCTCTTGTGAAAATTCATGATTTAAGTAAAGCCTTAGAGTTTGGAATCGAGGAATTTCCAACTTTAGTTTATTTCAAAAATAAAGTTCCAGGGCTTTTCGATGGAGATGAATCGAATTTCAAGGATATTTTTTCATGGCTTTCCACACATAAAAAAGACAGCGTTATGCAACTTGTTTCCGATACTATTTTAAAGGATATTGTCGAAGATTTGGATTTCCCTTACGTCGCTGCTCTCTTTCAAGGACATTGTAAGGATGAAGATTGCAAAACAAATTTACAAGAGATCATAGAAGGTGTTGAAACTATTAATGATGAAGTAGAAAACATCGGTATTACTTTAATTACATCTAAGGACAAACGGGCTGCTAAACTAGACTTTGGCGTAACAAGTTTTCCGAGTCTGGTTTTCTTTAAAAACGGCCTCGAGGACCGTGTTTTGTACACAGACGATCTTAAAGATAAAGCTAGTTTATATAATTGGTTGTCAGATACTGATAACCTTCAAATCCCAGGTAAAATTGAAAGTGTAAATGGTGAACTATTAGAACATTTAATAGACTCTGAGGATGATGTTTTTGTGTACTTTTACAACGAAAGAGAGTCCAAACCGATCGATGAAAATGAAGTTCTTACGGCTCTGGAAAAGGTTGATGATGATTTAGAGAACGATGGAGTTCAATTCGTCATGGTTGCAGAGGATGAAGAAAATGTGATCGAAGAGTATGGATTGACATTAGTTCCTTCACTAGTGTATTTTGATTGTGGCATTCCATCAGTTTTTCCAGGAAATTTGGAGAATTATGATTCTATATTGGGTTGGACGACTAAATTACTGAGTGAGCAAATCATTATAGAAGCAAATGAAGCCATACTTGAGTCACTCCTCGAGAGGAATACATATGTTGTAGGCTTATATTACAATAAAAAACACGCCTTAGATAATACTGTACTCAAGAGTTTAGAAGAAATAGATGGAGAACTGAAGGATAATGATATCAATATCGTAAAGATTTCCGATGACAAAAGCTTCACTGATCTTGGAACAGATGGAAATACTCCAATCATAGTTTACTATGAGAATGGGATTCCAAGTTTGTATCCTCATCCATTGGAAGCAGACGTTACAACTCTCTTTCAGTGGTTAGTTGAGCAAAGAAACACGGCCTCAATTGAATTCGTCACTGACGAAATGCTTAATGAACTCATTGAAGAGGAAGACTACGTAGCAGTGTTATTCATGGGCACATGTGCTGATGATGATGAGGAGGAAGAATGTAGAAAAATTCTAGCTGACATGGAAAACATTGATCATGTATTAGATGAACATGGAATAGTATTTGTTGCCACGAATGATACAGCAAGGGCTAAGGAGCATTGGATATCCAGGTTTCCAGCCCTTGCACTATATAGAAATGGAGATTATTTAAAGTATAACTTGGGTGAATTAACTGAAGAAGAGACTGTTCTAAAATGGCTCACGTCAGATAAAACCCTCTCCATTCCGGGACAAATAGAGGAAGTGAATGAAATTATGCTGAATAAAATTTTAAGCAAGAGCGAAGCAAATGCCTTCGTGTTTTTCTACGAAGAGGAAGATATGTTTGCACAAAGGATTCTCAAGGAACTTGAGGAGTTAGATGGAGATCTAGAGGCAAGTGGAATCAAGTTTTTGAAAATTTCAGACGAGGACATTGAAGAAAATTATGACTTTGATGATCTACCGGCTTTGGTACACTTTAAGGAGAGAGAAATGATAGAATTCTTTGGGGACATTCGACAAATGAGTGCAGTGACAGAGTGGATTCATGAGGAATCAGCTGATAGGAAAAAACTAAAATTAAAGAAGAAGGGCAAGAAAAAGAAACAAAGTAGCTAAAATGAGTTACATGTTATAATTAGAGATATAAATAATTCATTATCTCTATCTATTAAATTCGCTCTGTAGTTTCATTCGGAAATGACATACACAATTCCTGTGAAAATATTATTTTTGTATCTTAATTTTTAAAATATTCTCTCAAAATGACTCAAAAATATAAGTTCAAACTTTAATTAAGGCATTTTAACATAAAAATATAAATTGAAACAGGCTACATAATAAGTATCAAAAATAAACTTTATCTGAGTTGGTAATATGAAATATCAATCTTAATGTAGGAATTCCTCCAAAAGGAGCCATAACACAGAACGTAAAAATATGTATGTATGTATTTATGTATGCACATATGTCAATGATGAGATCCATGAGTATGTCACAATCACATTTTCCATATATAGCATATGAGGAGTCAAAAGTAAAAAAAAGAAAGATCTGTCCGTTTTCAGAAGATCAGTAAGGTGGAAGGGATGCTCATTATAGAATGGTATTCCTTTCCACACCACATGTTTGAGATATTCCAGGGACTGTGTATGTGACAGTCGTTTTCTTCCTGGGTATGGAGAAGAAGAACTCATTTTGCATTCCAATGTATGTAGAGATCATAATACAGTCTGCAACAACATCATAGACAAACCCTGGACCGAATCGTATGTTTAAGTGATAAAAAGGAACCCCGAATGAGGATATAACATTAAAAAGTGCTAGTTGCCCGCCAATCACGTATAATATGCTGAATTTGGCAACTTTACCATATGCTCGAATTATTCGAATAGGCTCCAATGGTTCATAGACCTTCATTTGACATAGCCAAATACATGAGGTAATGCATCCGAATATAAGAATGAGAAGTCCAACTAAACGTGGAGCCAATAAGAGAAATCCAACATATTTAAGATCATTTGTTTGCCAAATATCATGGATTTTTCCTCCCAAGAGCTCATCTTCTATATCAGCCACGATTTGTTTTTTGGCATCTCGTATTATGTCTCTCAGAGGTCTTAAAAATAAAATATAATTAGATTATAAAAGGAATCACATCTCATCAGGATCTACTTACTTGAGTACCTTTTCCGTTTCGTTAAAAAACTTATTGACTGGGTTGACTAAAACATTAGATTCAGCAAGTACTTCATCAAAGGTAGCATATGGAAGGCATTCATCATAAGCGTCACTTTTAACTCTCTTAAGATTCTGCTCATAATCGTTGAAATTAGTGAGTACACTTTCAAGCATACGCCCAAATGTTCCTTTAGGCTCACGATGCATCTCTAATTTTGGATGAATATTCGCCAAGTATCCAAATCCACAAGCTATTCCACAGAGCAATATGGGAAGAACCCAGTTCCAACCACTGATCCTGTCCTTTTTATATTTCAGCTGTGTTCGTTTCTCATATTTTGCACCTAATGGCGTCTTTATGACCACCAACTCCCGTCTCTCTACCTCTCTTTTCCAGTCCAATTCCTCGTTTGTAATGTTTTCGTGATCTTTCTTAGTTTGATAATAAAGAATAATAGTAGAAATGAAGTATGACACAACTGAAGCCATAGCAAGTCCACTCGCAACCATAGAAAGTGTCCAACCTAGTTTCCTCTCTAATGTCACTGTGGCTAAAGGTATGTTGTTATTGAGAAGGGAAGTTAATTCATCAACAATGGCTGTATTTATGAGGACAGAAAATATTAATGCTCCAAGACTTAGAAACCAGGTGTGAGCAAGTCCCTTTATGGTACGAATCCGTTGAGATCGTGTAAAAAATAAAATTCTCTTAGGCCAAAAACACGCAAATAATACGTAAATCCCAAGAATCACTGGAGGAAGAAAGGGTAAAAGTTTTGTGAGTGTAACCGAATTATTGGCCAAAACAAATTTTTTAAGACTCTTCCCAGTAAAAACGGATAATTTCCGTACAATACTCATGGTTTGCCACATCATATTTAGGGATTTCTTCAACTTTTTAGCAAGATTTGTCAAAGCATTTGCAGCCCTAACTCCATAGTATGCTGACCTTGAGCCCATGGTAACAACAGATGAGGCTCCAGGAAAGAAAGAAGCAAAGAGCGCAGCAGCTGAGCCAGCACCAAGAGTTTTATAGACATCTGCACATGTAAATTTTTTATCAAGAACATTGATTATTTCCTTGAGTACATTTTTAACGGGTCGAAATGAGACCTGAAACACTTTACAACCATTCACAATATCCTTTACAATCCCTTCTGGATTAAAGACCAGGTCATACTGATCTACAAAAAGGGAAGTTATTCCAAAAATGAGTCCTGATAATGCAAATAAACTTCCTGCTGTGTCAAAGAATCTAATGATCTTCTTATTAATCCCCTCTTCTTTCACATTCAAGAGTAAAAAGTTCCAGCAGCCGACAACCTTGTCCTTGTAGCAGTGTCTCCTTACAATTTCAATTGAGTATAGGAGGAATGCAAGTATCATGAGAGTCGGCCAAAGAATGGCTGTAGACTCTCGTGCATCCTCGAAGCTTCTTAGTATGAGAAGGAACTCTCCTTCAGTATATCCAAGTTCTCTTTCCAGATTGGTATCCATAAGGAATTTGGCAGAACATGTTAAAACATAGGGAGCGACAAATTTCCATACAAAGGGCACTTTTTTCTTAGAGTCAAAATTCGTTAAAATACAAAGAATGACATTGTAGGACAAGCTAAATAAAGTTAAAAAGGACAATGAAATCGTTCCTCCAACGACAAACCAAAACTCCGGATCTGCTGAATTTGTAGAACGATATACAATGGTATAGAGAAAAAGAGTCAGAGCGACTATGTTCAGAGCAACGATGAAGATACGATCTACCCAATTAAACACGGCATCCAGTATGATTGTTCTCTTCTTGATCGTCTCATCCTTTATTTTAACCGGTTTTTTCCACTTATCCCCCTTATCCTCAACATTCTCATCGTTGAAACGATCGTAGAGCCAAGCAACTCCGTGCCAAGGAAACTTTGAAATGATATAACCCAAAATACTTGATATCACATTACAAAATATGAGTCCAACATACCATCGAACGTCATATGGAGGCACTACCAACTTTGACACTTTTAAACTGATGGCAGAAGAGATTATAAAACCTGTAATGAGTCTCCAGGCCCATCGAGATTCACAAAATAAAAAGACAATGGAAGTAGCATCCGTTTGGGATTGACAAAGTTCCCCATACTCTTTCCATCGGAATGTAAGTGTAGCTATAGAGTCGATCATCACCAGAATGGCTACAATAACGAGATAAATGATCTGGACCCAAGATGCAGCTAAAAGTATTCCAGCGACCGGCACATTTTCCTCTTTAAAAATAGTACAGTAGGACGCGGTTAGCTAAGGATGTTTGTTTATTTATTTGGAGTGAGCTCCGAAGGCATATTACGATCAAGAATTTGATTAAAATAAATTACAATTAATTAATGAGATAATTTATCTATAGAAAAAAAATGACATAACCGCGTCGTACTGTAATTCAATTCATCATGCCAGAAAACAGAGAGTACGATCCCAAAAACAGCACAAACTGCACCCACATAATTCGCTAACCGTAAAAAACCCACAAATGTATTCATTTTGGGATTGGGTTTGAACTCTGTGGGACTCGTAGGTAACTTGCCCTCCTCTCCATCATCAAATGTGATGAACTTGACTTCATCATCTGTATCAGAGTCAGACGACGATGATGAAGAGGAAGAAGAGGAGGAAGAGGATCCCCTTTTAGAGTCACTGCTGAATCGAAGGGTCTTCATATCCAAGAGTCTTTCCTTAACTTCGTCAGGGAGGGGCTCTGGAGCCTCTCTTTTCCTTCGACGGATTTGTGCATTGATTTCGTTTGCGTTCAGTGCACAAGTTCCGTTTTTCACTTCTTCCTCGATATTTGTATCACTATTAGTATTATCCATCATTCTAAATGTAACTAATGAGGTTTGATCATACTTCCATCAATACTAACTAAGAGTAGGATCCGTCAAACTAGCATCGGATTAATTATAACTATTCGAGACATGTTAGAACGACAGAGCACTCAATCACACATACACAGAAACTACATTGATATATGTATATTTTTAAAGAGTTCTTTTATTTTTTAAATGAACGAGGGAGCGCCCAAATATTATGTAGACATACATACATACATACCACGTAACATACTACATATGTACTTCATGTGCGTTTAGGTGGTTTCGGCATGCTGCAGCATGATTTGCTTTACACATACATAGACGCTCAAGTCAAATAATAATAATAATACGATACGAATACGTACAAAATAAATATACATACTTAATAGGATGTGTCTCTCATACAAAGAAGCAATACTAGCCTGGATTTTCAAAAAATATACATAGTATGTTACGTTGAGACTATAATTTCCTCCCCTTTGCAGCCTTTCAAATCCATTCAAAGCAGAAACTTTCACAAAATTCGCCAATGAAGAATACGTTTATGTTATTATAATTTACTAATCTTTCTTTATAATAATGAATCAATCCACCTTAACTGTAGTAGGGTCAGATTTCGTGATGGAGAGGCGCAAGGTTTGTTCTATATACAATAGTAATATAATATGTATGTGCAGGACGATTTTTCTTCTTTTTTTTTTCACATCTAAAAATATCTTAAATAATAATATTATTTTCCAAAAATAGTAATATGTATTTACTCAAAAAAATAAAAAAATATCAATAAATATTTTACACTGAATAATATGTACATTCTATGGACAAAAAAAAAGTTCTAAGATATAATTAATGACTCATTCTTTCAAGTCATTATTATGCTATTTGTAGTAACTTCCCCTCGTTACATAGATAATCTTGAAGAATGCATATGAATATACATATATTATGTATACGTATACTGCCTATTCAAGATTTCAAGGGAAACAAGAGATTAAATATAATTATTATCCTTATAAATTATATTTTATAGTTGACATCAATTGGACAGGGTATTTAATAATAGTAATAACTGTGGAGTTGAACCCTAATGTCACCATTTTAGATATTGAGCCTCGTATCAATTGACACAATAGAAAAGGATCTAATGATGATGTCATCAACTATACTGCTGAAAATGACATAGCTATTGAATGACTATCTATTATATATATACACTACTTCCCATTTTAAAGTCGATAATACTTTTGTACTAATACTAAAATTCAAATTAAATTATTTTTTTTTGTCAATCGAATCTCTTATATTTATTTATTTCCAGTATGCGTGGGACGTGAACGCTTCCTCTTGAGAATTAATATATGTAAACTACAATTTGATAGCTTGCTATAAGTAAATAATTAATATAATATAATTTGAATGAATATCTTTACATTTAATCAAATCTGATGTAAGGATATACAATTATCTTGAGTCAATAGCATTTATTTTTAAAATTGTGATAAGATAGAAGCATGGCTGATTGAGATTGATTATAAGTACTGGCCTGATTTGGCGGTTCGTTTCTTAGTGTTGAATCAACTCACGAAAAAAGTTAATTTAAATTTATAAATTATAATGTCCTTGCTCCTTATTCAAGTTTTTGTTCTTAGTTTGTCAATTATCCGCTACGCCTAAAAGGCGTTGATGTACCTTGTAGAACCTTCTTATTATTTTTTCAATTTGTATGAATTCACGTAGTAATATCTATTTTAATAGACTATTTCATCTCCAGAATCAATTCCCTTACTTGATAACAAAAACTATTGCTCTATGTGAAAGAATCATTTTCCAAAGAATCAAGATTAAACAACTATTATGATGATGCATGTATCGTCATTTCCTAGAGCTTCTAATCCTACAAGTTCCACATTGTATTTTGAACTTTATTCCCTTCTCAAAATACAAAGATAGCTTAGTCCATATTTCCGGACATAAATAGTAAGAAAAACAATGATATGAAGCATCTGGAATGACCTTACTGGCAGTATTGTCTATTGACCTTACTGTAACTCCAAGATAGTATGAGAACATCTACGCCAAATCATCTATGCAACATTATATTTATTTTACACTTCAAGTTTATGCGAATTATATTTTTAATATATATATATTTAGAATAAATAAAATCTGTCTTGAGTAAATTTGGACATGATATACTCAGATCCGATGTCATTTATCTCTCTTTTAGTCATTTTGATTTTTTTTCGTCTTCCAGATTTGATACAGATCTTTTGACAAACACATCAATTGAGCTTTTTTTAGCATTATTATTTCTACAAATATTTAATATATATTTTGCAGGATTTGTATAATAAATCAATAAAATGATTCTTTTTTATTTATTTAAAACATACAACTCAAACTCATTACAAACAACCCCCCCCCCCCTCCTCAAATAAAGAAAGAACTAGAAATGACAAAAGGAGATGGGAGTATATACACGAATTGACAAAAGTAATTTGTCTCGTATTTGAATGGTTTGTGCTCACTTAGTATTGATATCTTTATTTTTTACAAGACTAAGGTCTAATGAAACTAATGTATTAATGACTCGTATGTCAATATATTTATACTACTAGACAATTTCATTTTAAAAAAACTATGAACTTTTAAAAGTATGAATAATTAATAACACGGAAAATAAGCTTTATAAGGTATTTAATTGTGAATACACTAGGATATACATAAATTCCTAATTATTCCTCACCCCTTTTTTTTTCTTAAAAAACAACAACTGCTGAATGTACGTATGATTAACTTACCGAACTGGTTATTTTGAATATGCAACATCATCATTCAAATCATACTCAATAGTACCAAAGGGAAAATGTACATTAAACATTTGAATAATAAAACAGTTGTGAGGAATGATTCTTGTCGATTCCAAGGTCGGAAGTCTAAAGTCATAAACGCCTACATAATATGTACATTTCTCTAAACTTTTTAAAATAATGATAAATTATTTAAATAATAATAATTATTATTATTATTATTATTTAATTGACTTAACGCTCATTGACTCATCCTTCTACAAAAGAGCTTATGTAATGGGGAGGACGAGTTATTATTCCTTCTTTATTTGTCTTGGCCATTTACATATATTATGGACTTTATATCTGAGTGGTGAAGGATATGAGTATCATATATTAAACATATTGGACACTAATACATACGACATAATATTATTATCTTGATACTAACATAGATATGTTACAATAAATTCGTCTTTGTGAACTGACTGATGGATGACATGTAAATTAATACTAAATTGAAGAAGAAGAATTCGTGAATTAGGAGTAAGGATAAATGAGTTGGGTAACATATCTATGTATCTATTACTTAGTGAGTATAAGGAATTAAAATGACAGTACAAATATACACGACGAGTTTTTTGGGATACACAAAAATACTTAATATATTCTCCCTTCAGCTGATTTTCGTCATTTGACTCTTTTGATTTAAAGCAGCTGACCCTATGTATTATGAACTCAAAAAAGGGTATTATTATTTATGATTTTGATATATATATATAATATATTAAATCAAGGATTGCGCGCCCTTTTTTTGAATATTATACAAGTATTAAATATTGATTTGTATATTGGTAGAATTTATCAATGTATAGTATATCTAAATAATAAGTTCTGCCCAATATTAACAAATTGGCAACAAGGAAAATACAGAAGGCAATGGCTACCAGTTGTTTTTCCAAATTTTTCCTTTCCCTTTTGTGAGTTGAGGTTGCGGGGAATGGACAAAAAAGCTCGTCGTGATACATATAACAGTGTTATTCTACTATCAACAAAGCTTACACTCTACTTTGTTGTATTTAACTCTCGATTTGTTGACTTTTCTTCCCTTTATTTGTGTTCTGAATGTTGATTGATTGAATAATTTGAATTGTCTCTTCCCTAGAGTTTATAGCTAATCTCGTTTATTAGGAAAATTAAGAAAAATTCCACTTTTGGAAGAATAGGTCGCGACTGCTACCAGTTAATTTTGAGTCCTTTTTCTCCTTCTTTTAGGGGGGGGGGGAGGAGGAAGTTGAGTGGGTATCAAGATAATGACGACGTAATAGGGATGTTGAGTTTTAAACTCCACCAGTAGTAGTGAATAAATCAGCTGCTAACAGCTGAAAAAAAAGTACATATTAGGAGTCAACTGATATGGTTTTTTTAGAGTCAATAATAATGAGTGTTTTGGGAGTTAAAAAACCCCATAAATTATTACTCGTACGATTTCTTTTTTAAATTAAGTTTTGAAATTCCAGTAAAAATAAGCATACAAAGATCCAAATATGCCCGCTTCATCATCCACAGTATAGTTTGTATCCATTTGCTAAGATTTAGAGAAATTACATCCCAGAGTTTTCAAATTGTAGATTTATGATATGTGGAGCCTTATATATTTATAAGATTGTTTGTAGGTTATTAATTTTTCAACAATAAACGGATATTCAAAGTACTGTCACATATATGCACCTTAAATTACATTGATTGCTAGGATCAAAAAGTCAACCAAGAGTGAAAGAACCTTTCAAAATGGCCACGCTTGGATTTCCAAGGGTTAAGTAATTTAAACCTTTATATCTCTTTTTTTTTTTTAACTAGACAATGTTGATTTTAAAAATATGGATCTTTGTTTTTTTATGGAAATAAAATATCGGTAACTTTAAAATAAAATCAGTCAATTGAATTAGCTTACCTATAGATCGGTCGAGTTCTAAACCATACATGGGAGCTGTTGATATTCTAAGAAAAATATTATTATTTTTTTTCACCGACTCACTACTCAGTCTATTTTTCTATCGGCGTTTTGGATATAACTTGCTAATCAAATTAGGTGTAATTATTTCTTATTCATCAAATTACCAATTACTTTCAAGACATATTTATTTTTAAACTATCAATAACAGTCATATATATGTATTTTCTTGTCAGCTGCCGATACTTTGATTTTATTAACTTAAAGTAAATCTTGTTAAGCTACTATTAGATAGAGAATAGTTCAACAACGGGAGATAATTGGCTAAATACAACTTAGTTCCTTTCAAACCTTTTTTCTTTCTTATTTGGGAGGAAAGGTTGAGAGACTCCATGAAGATTGCCATGTGTTAAGTATGAGAGAAGCAATAGAGAAATATCCATATAATATGCTATAAAACTCCTCCATATTGGATTTCAAAGACGACAAATATTTGACAAAGCTTTGAACACTTATATGTTTTGAATGATATTTTACACACTTAGAGAGGAAGAGATTAGTATCTTATATTAAATCCTCATAATATATTCACAATAAGCAACATGTCCATAGTATCACTAAACCTCTTTTTTGAAACGAATAGGTAGGAAACACAAGTTAGAAGGAGTATTTCATGTTAGACATCTTCTCATATAACTTTGGATATTTTGACAGGTTAGACATTCAAAAAGTCAAGTTTAAAAACTCCAAACATCATTTTCCTTTTAAAAAAAAGCAACAGCGAACAACATTATACATATAGGGATTTATGACACTAATGGTTAATATCTCTAGCTTCTATGATTCATGGCAATCCCAAGGGCACCTTAAAAGGCCTCTCAATACTTTTATTAACTACATTTGTTTGTTTTTTTAAATTCTACAGGGTGTCTCTCCTTCTGGACCCGTAGACGGACCATATTTACTTATGTTTTCAACACCAATTAAATCCTCCTTACATATTTCATAGTGGTTCACAAATTAGACCAATGAAGATTTCCTTCGTGGGTAACATCATTAAAATAAAAACATTTCTTAGTCAGTTTCTTCTTCGGAATTCAATGTTTAGTCATGTTAAAGAAACGTGTATCTAAAAAAAAAAAAAAAAAAAAAAAAAAAAAAAAAAAAAAAAAAAAAAAAAAAAGAAACGTGTATCTAAAAATATACATATTACATAAATAATTGGTTTTTATCATGAAGTTTTTCAAAATATTTCATGAAACAGTTGTATGTAAAACTCCAGAGAGTAATTTTGACATATTTTTAGGAGAAGTATTAATTTTTTTTACAAACTATATACAGGGATGGACCAACTTTAACTGAGAGCTTTTTTAAAATCCCATGGGATATTTATAGCCCATGATAAATATATATATATTTGAGGGTATTCAATAAGTAGGAAAAGTAAATTCGTCACTTTGTGTGTTTCCCTTAATTTTCCTGATTTTTGAATACATACCTGTGAATAATATTCTTTGAATATTTAAATATTTGTTACATGGTTAATCCTCTTTTTTTAGTCACTTTTTGTAACAATTTTTATCATTCATAAAACTCTAAACTTTTCTTTGTATTTAAATACATTTTTTTGAGCGGGGGGAGACTGTTCACTCAACAAAAGAGTGTATTATTTTAGTAAATATGTATATATCTACAAAATATATAAAAACAACAAAAAAATAAAAGCAGTTTTAATCTTGTCGTGAGCGCACATGTTATCAACTATCATCACATAAAGCAATTGAATGATAAATATAAATCCAACAATGGATATTAATATAATATTATGTGTACAGACAACTGGATAATAGGGATGTCACCAGGGATTTCATCTTGAAAAAAACCTTTCCACAATGAAAGAAAAGAGAACGTTAATTTTTCCCCCTTGATACCGCATGACCACATTTTCAAGAAGGAGAGTGAATTTATCGGGAATCCCCCTCTACCTTTCAAAAACAATATATAATATGTTATAAGAATAAACACAATAATAATATATCTATTATTTGTGAGATCCAAAAGGGTCGCCCACTCCCCCTTATATCTAAGGCTCACTCATTTATCAGCAGAACTTTACTCCATATTATTAAATATTTCTAGAATTTATTTAAAATAATTAATTATTGTTGTTGCTTGGAGATATATTATATGTATATATGGGTATAATTAATTATGGAGGTCACGTCCCTACATTGTGGAAGTGCATTATCCAAATAAACTATTTTTTTATATCCTTATCTATAAAATCCAAGGAGCACTTCTTTTATTTATTATGTAGGCATATTTATTATATTAATTATGATAGGCCTTTGGGTTCATACTAGAATAATAGGATCTATAAATAAATCTATTTGGTTATAGACAATGATGAATTTAGTCATGGAGGTAGGTGCGACTCCCTCATTATCAACATCATTTTACGGAAATTAGAGGGATGTGGGCTGAAGATACATGTTCCCCAAGTCTCATGATAAACATTTATTTTATTAACAGTGTGTTTTTTTAACAAAAAAAAATTTCAAATTTTTCATCTTTAAACCCTTACTCATTTTTTTTTACATTTCTAGTTAATAAAAGATTCTCTAGACAGATTCAGGGATGTAGGTAGGTTTAATAATAATTAATACAAGGTGTAATAAAACAGATGATGTCATTCTTTCATGAGTCTCAATTCCTTGGATCATATAATAAAGGTAAACAAGAAAGTCTCCATGAACCAAGTCTAAAGTCTTCGGTTTTTTTAGCCTAGAGTCGAGTATCATCAAGTATTTGCTCACAAGTCCTTAAATAAATTTATCAAAGACCCTTATAATTAGTATTCAAGCCAAGTAGAACCTTGAAAACTCTCATTGATATTGGGCTTGATTCACATTTTTCTTTTGTGTTTGGCGAATCGAGTCTCAGTTCCTCAAACCCATGATCCACTCTCAATCCTTTCTCTACGTATCAAATGAGATCTAAGCGACTCACACATTGCTTATACATAAATCAAATCAAAGAATCTATTCAATGCAATCGAAATTATGACAAATTTAGATTAGAGCACAGTACTTATTTATAAGTACAAATTATGATCTTCTTAATAATGAATGATTATATAAATGGGCAACCCATTTCCATTCATTCTTTCACAAAACGTGTTTCTATACACATGTATATAGATTTGATGAATCCATTCTGCTTTAGATAGAGTTAAGTCCAGGGGATTTACCTATCGTGACTCTAAGTGGCTCATTGGTAACACACTTAGTGCGTCATTATTCTTCGAGATTCTCAAACATACACATTACGTAAGAACAGGGCTTTATACTAAAGGTAAATGGATCAGAAGGACCAAAAGAGATGTGTAAAAAGGGGATGTTTCACATATTGTTGCTAAGGCTGTGTTTTCCTACAAAATAGAAGCCGTATCATTGATTTTGGAGTAAAAAGATAAACAAGAGGCATACTTTCAACACCCTCGATGCTCTAATGACACCATTTTATAAATGCATTTTGTGTATAATATGTAATAATATGTTGAATTGTAATAAAAAGTTGATACACCCGACGTTTCATACTATATGTATGTAATATATGCTTAACGTTAATGCATTTAAAAAAATAAAAGAAGTATAATATGCTCCCTGGGTTTTGTAGATAAGGATCCCACTCCTTGGTAGTATGTAAACACTTAATGAAGTAATTTATTATACATACTCCACTAAAGAAACAGTTGATTTAAGTAAAAGGATTCCAGTTTTGGAAGACAAAAATAGGCTTCAATGTTTTAACTTGATAAGATTGGTTATGAGGTAGATAATCCCAGGACACTTTGCAACACTCTATAAATGAAATAGGGAGTCTTTATGTGAAGGGATTTGTTTTCTAAGTCCCCAAAATTGGAGATTCGGTTACTTTTTTATTCCAAGGAAAAATCCTTGGAATTATGTTGATATTTTCGAAGAAATGAGCTATGAAACAAACGATCACTTTTTGTACAAATTCACTTGTCTGAAAGTTGACTTTTTTGTTCGTTAGAAGTGCTGAATTACTCCATAACGAACAACGCAACCTCCATGAATTAACATTTTTATTTCAACTTCAACAAGGTGAACTCTCTGAAGGAAAAACAAATATAAATATACCTATATGTATATTATATACTTTGAATGCGACACCTTGCGGAAAAAAACTTTTCTAAAGACTGAGAAATACCTCTGAGCCAACGTGTGCGTTTTGCTACTTTTTTTATAGCTTTGACCCTTTCTTTTTCTATTTATAATAATGAAGTACATACCTTACAAAATATCGTTTGAATAATTAATTAGCATCTTTTGGCTCAGGATATTCATTAGTCTACGACTGCTCTAAACATTATTCATAGCCAGGGCATTTCTATACCCAACTAGACCATACAGCCCGAAATTATTTTGAGAGGATATTAAAATAATATTTTGAGCAGTACCTAGTAAGTTACAAACTCTTTATGTTCAAGGACACCTTATCTGAGAGCACAAATTTGAGGTATCGAAATTTGGAGTCAAGATCATACGTAACAAAAACAAAATTTTAAAAAGTAGTAAAAAAAAAAGCTCTGTGGTTCGGGAAATAAACATATTATAATTTTATAGAATTGAAAAATATAGGAAAATTTTTGATCTTTTTTTTTATCATAGATGAAATGTTAGTTGAGTGGTTCTCAAACTTTTTCACTCCATCTCAGACTTCATGAATTTTACCATGACTCTCCTTGACTTTCCCTCCAAAGACCATTAAAAATAATAACCATCAATATAGATAATAATAGAATAAAAGGTCCTTGCTTTGCTACATAACTAGTTCATGATCCCAAAAAATTAATTATTAGCAAGGCTCCTTTGGTAGCGAGAAACACTCTTCCTACCTGCAATGGTCTTGGTATTGCAAAACAAATCCAAGACTTTGAGGAGTCAAAGATCTTCAAAAATTGGTATGAATTAAACAAACTTTTTCATTGTCAATGCTGGATATGCATATGGATATATTCCTTCTTCCCACTTATGACAACACCAAGTATTTACTAATACATACATTTCATATACCCAATTAAAACAACTGAAAAAAAAAAAAAATTCCAAAGACATATCAGATTTTTGAGTTCCTTATGGGGTAGACTCTGTATATTTCTTCTGAATTATAAGGACGGATTAGAGAACGAATTTTGGAAAAAATGTATGTATCTATTTTCACTGCACAAGTTTATTGTTGAATTGGAGATGATATTGTGGAATCTTATGTAATTATTTTTATATAAGCACATTGTTTTTTTTACATACTATACTCATTAGTCATTAGTGACATTAATTATATTATTGATAAATTTTAAGAGTCATTCTCCACCAGCCCCATCCGAATAAAAAGAATAGATTCTGCCCTTCAGGCACATAGTTTTAAAATATTGTGTGCCTCATGTTTCTGGCAGATGAATATTTTAAATAATTCCAAATAAAAAAATGCTCCAATAGGAGAATAATTTGTAACAAAATTTAAACCTTTGTACGCGCCTGAGTATTAATGGTCAGGGGTTATTTTTGGGCTGTTTTTGGAATAATTTTACTCACACGACAGGCATAAAGATGGATGTGTCTGAGAGAAAATAACCCCTGTACATCCAGACACATTTCAAGTCTGGACTTTTCCCTCACACACTAATAAATAGGGGCTACATGTAGTCCCTGAATAGTCTTTTGCTTTCCAAGGACTACGAGATATGTAATAAAGTTAAAGGTAAATCATATTTTTTCGATTTTTCATTGTCTGAATATGTACAAATGGTTGTTTATAGTATGGTTCAATGCCTTTTCCGTAAAATTAATCATTCTGAGCAAACAAAAAATTTTGAACTTTAAATAATATAAGGATCAGAAAAAAAGTGAGTTCAAATTTGATCATTTCTACATAATACAAAAAAAAAAAATGATTTGAATAAACCTACATATATATATTTAATATATATGATCTGACATTGAGAGGTTTCTAGCATAACACCTATATAGTGTCGTAGTAAATCCAGTTTTTTAAGCCTTAATTTCACCACATACTTTATAAGAAATGTACATAATACATGGCCAAAAACTTCTTTTTTTTTTTTCTAACTAGATGAATGAATCATTCAACAAATGACTATACATATATGTAGAGATGAAAAGAATTCAAAAATTATCATGAAAACATCATGGACTTCACAAGAAGTGGGCGAGTCTCTATACAATATAAAATACGACACAACTATTTATTATACATATATGTATGTACAAATAATGTACATTGTACTTGCCGGCGTTAAGCCAAGGCGTAGAATTTGTTCAATTCAAAAAATCATGTTACACACAAAATACAAATGTAGTCACATCCAAATTGCAATTTTTACAACATTAAGGACAGGGAACATTTGAATAACGAAATATTAGATATAAATAATGAGGGATGCTTCAAATCTGGTCCAAGGGAATATATATGGGCCCAGAAAAGAGATTCTTCTCTTTATAAAAAGATTTTGTTTTTTGAAGGATCGTTCACAAGAGAGAAATTCATTTCCTTTCCATGGATAACAATGAAAAAGGGCCATTTCCTCAATATGGAGAGACGTCACAGATTGCATAATAAATCGCCAAATATATATATTGGGGTCATGGATTGTCCATTTTATCAAAAATACTAAGGAAACTTCATTTAATGGCTTTAAAGAGAAACAAAAATAAACAACTAGATACCAAAGAGCCCACACTGATATTTAAAGTTACATACTAAAATTAATAGATACTTAAATTCCCTATAAAGTGACTAGACCATTAGAAAAGGAAAAGTTAATTGAACGTATGTAAATGTATAATGAATCATCTAATAACATGTTTTTAAACATACATATAATTAGAGTCTCAAATATTATACTTATTATAATGAGAGAGAGAGAGAGAGAGGTATATATTTTTGATGGAGAGTAGAGGCCCCATTGTGACATCCAAATGCACGGAAATAATTATTTAATTCACCATCATTTTATTAATAAAATAAATAAATAAAAGGGTTTTTATTCTAATAAAATTTGATTATAATATATGTATCTTCTCCCAAGATGGCCAACTTACATAATGATGACTTCCCTTAAAAACGTTTTTGTTTGTTTTAATTTAATGTTAACAAATTTTTGAGGACTATAATTGAATTGTTAATGCCTCCTCCTTAAAGATGATGACCGACTTCCTCATACATGACGTCATTACGTATCAATGATATTCGTAGTCATGATTCATTTTGGGAAGAACGACAATGCCATGTACTCTGATGTAGCTATGATCCCTGAGTAAAAAAAAAACCAGTTTTTCATACAACTTTAACATTGCCAGACGAGTCAAATGCCAAATACAAAAATAGAAATATAAGTACACTTTTCTAACGGTAGACTCAAGGTCTTTTATACGAAATAAATGAACTAAAATCTATGTTTCAAATGTGTTTTTTAAGACCCCTGTGAATACATTGATTGTCAAACGTGCAATTAGGCACTTCCCACATCAATCTCATAAAAAAATCAATTAACATCTGGAAAGTAATAAATTAATTATTATGCTCTATATATGTACGTATATGTGTCTTCAAATAGAAGGAGATAAAATACGTTTATTATGTGTTAGTTATATAAACAACATTAATGATAATTATTATTATTATCAAACATTGCCTTTGACAAGATTTTTAATAGATCTATTAAATTAAAATTATGTTTTTATTGTGTGCACAATACTTGCTCAAAAGCATAATAATATTTATTTATGCATATTTTTAGGGTTTTTTCCTCAAATACATAAACAGGATTACATACATTATATCAAAGATAAAAATGTTATGGCATGTTGTTACATTTTTGGCCAGTTTGTCAAACAAATGACCTATTTAACATTATTTTTATTATTATTATTTGTTGTTGTATTTTTTGCATATAGTGCGCTATTTTTTTGTATCTCGCAATCTTTCCTCCTAAAAGATGAAGGGGGGGGAGGGGAGAGAGAGAGAGAGAGAAATGAGCCAATTCTTCCCAACTATGGAACTATTCTTCATTTAAAGTAAGGAATTGTTCATAGCTGAACAAATGAAACAACTTAGAGGGTTTAATCCATCAACATTTAAAAGATTAATGAAGGAAGGAGAAGAAAAAAAATCAACAGCTGACAACAAAATACTGTGCACTTTTCGTAGTTAGAGGATAAATCATACTATTATACATAATATATATAGTAGAACTTGACATAATATTTGGAGTTAGACGGTAAAAAGTCGATACAACTTTTTTATTCGAGACGGATTTACATGACTTTTATTGATAAAATACCTTTCCTGCATTGGTGACATGCAGGAAGTTAGCGTTAAATCAGAACTCAGCTGTATCGCTTTTTTGACACCCCTGTCAGAACGAACTATACCTTTTCAAGTTCAATATGGGAATAAGCAATTGAGTGGGTGCATGAATGCTTAAGAAAAGCAAAAGATGTATATGGAGGGCCAGTAGTACTTGTTATTGATAATGCTCCGGCCCACTTCAGGATTGAAGATGTTTGAATGAAGAAGAGTTTTCAATTCACAAAATTTTAAAACTTGGGCCTTACAGTCCTATGCTCAATCCAATTGAGCAGGAAATAGGTTTTGTGAGTATATCTATACAAATAAATATTGCGAAAGTGCATAAATTATAATTTTGAAGATTTTAACAGGGCAAAAAGATTCAACACCTACACTAATAGATTTAATTAGATGCACTGATTATCCATTTATCTTTGGAAAAAAATCATCCTACTCACTTTTCGAAGGTTTTTTTTTCTTTTTTGCTCATTTTTCATATATTCTAATCAAAAGGATCATTTCTATATACTCACTATATAGACGTACACCTTTTGCAAAAACTTCAATTAATCCATCAACTTTTTGACGCAGATATTAATTATTTGGCAAATAAGGAATCAAATATTTATTCTATTTGATTATAAAATGTATAGTAAGTATCAATTTTTATTCCACATTCACAGGCATATATTTGACTATAATAGTCAAGTTACTTTAATAAACTGATTGCCTATCAAATAATTAAATTTAACTCATATCACATTTTTGGTGAATGAATAATGCTTTAAAAGTTTTATGTTCTAAAAGAGTGAATCATGGTATCAAAAGACTGAATCGAACCCTTACCTACATATTTCTTAACAACAATCCAATGGAAGGATATGTTAATTTGTTCAATAATAATTAATTAATCTTCGTTTATTCGTAGTCCTTTTTGAGGAGGTAGCTATTCAGAAAATAAAGACATATTGAGTCTCTTTTGCTCATTAACCTATCCAAAAAATTAAAGGAAACTATGTTACATGTGTTATGACAGGAGTTTTCAATCTTTTGGAATAAGAGGACCATATTACCTAGCAATAATTTCTTGTGAAGGGCTATGTCATTAAACAATTGTATAAATTATAACTTTTCTTTTGTAACCAAATTGCTTTATAAAAAAAAATTGCCTTATTTATTATAAGGATGGGCGTTTTGTTGAGGTGAGATAGCATGCTCGCAATTACTATCCAGTGTCTCTACATTTTATTTCCTGATTGTTATTTGAGAACATTGAATAATACACAACAACTACTTATAATTGTAGACAGTTCTCACCTCAATGATATCGAGAAGACTGAAATTAAATTGATTATATTAAGGTAGTGGATCCAACTGATAAATTTCTTTTCTTCTTTCAACTCAACGCAATCTCAAAATTTTGTTCATGTCCACTTATTTATAACAAGGCATTATCTGCACAATATTTTGTTGTCAGCTGTTGTTGTTGTTTTACTTTTTGTATAAGTGCTCTGTCCAATAGTTTCTTGATTGTTAAGCTGGGAACAATTAATGATCCACTTTAAAACACAATGGTATTTTAGAGTATCGACAACTCCTATGTATTTTTTGTCAGCTGTTAATTTTTTAGTTAATTCCCTTTATTATTATTTTTCTTAACGTTGATTGGTTTACCTCGAATCGCCTATAGCTCAACTGTGAACAATATAATTAGGTGCCTACTATTAAATGAAGAGCATTTCCTTAGTTCGAAAGAATCTTTTAACAACTGAAAATTCATTTTGAGCTTGTTTTATTTATTTTTCATTTTGCAAAAAGAATCGTTGAGAGATTCAAACAAATTTCCCTTTATGTACACAATTGACAAATCATTCCACTACCAATTGGTTTTGAGTGTCTTTTTATTGATGTTTCTTTAAGATAAGGAAAGTTTGCGAGAGTTGAATTAATAAAAAGGCTTTTGTGTGTATGTACATGAAAAATATATATTTTTGAAGGTCCCAAATGAACTCTCCTCGTCAATGGGCAACCTCTGTCTTAAGATATATGTACATGTACATAATATGTACTTTATAAGGCTTTCATTATTTGGAGAACAGCCTTTTCTTCTCAATAAATATTTTTTTTCTTAGTGTGGACTATTTTTTTAAATCCTAGAAGGTTAAAATACACAATATATTTATATATGTATACATATATAGTAGAACTTCGTGTGTACTTCGTGTATACATTAAAAAATCACATTATATTTTATATTTATTTATTCTATATTTTGACATTTTTCCTATTTTGTATGGTGTATACTAGACCAGTGTATCCCTTTTATTCAATGGGTAAAGAAGAGTCGAACAAGGAATAATAGCATTTAAGTGATTTATACAACTTATGTAGTTACATACAATATATTATACATACACTCATGACGTTTCGTCTCACCATTCAATAAATATTCAATTGAACATGTATGTACATTATTGAAACATGAAAAAACGAATAATTTCTTAATTTCATCGACATTCAATACAAGGTCAATTTTATTTATGTTTTTTCCATTATTTTTTACAACCGATTATAATGACATAAAAATGTAAGTTGTAATATTTTACCTTTCTCTGTCTTGTTATTATTATTATTTTATTTTATTTTTTTCAATATATCTCCTACTAGGTCCTACACTCTTGTCACGAATTCATTTATGTCTCCAGTATCATCGAGGGCTCATCGACCCTATTTTCAAATAATTTGAGAACCTTTCTTCTGCTTATAGTTATACATTCATAGGTGGATCATCATGAGTGAAAGAAGTCCCTCCATTGTTGTTCTTAATTCCGACTCTCGGCGGAGTTCGATGATGTCCATTAGTTCGGGAGATTTGAGTAGTAAGCTCTTAAAAAAGCGTCGAAAGTCCTCTGTACGTGTGAATACGACTAAGAAAAAGCATAAAAAGGAATCAGAGGCAGGGCGGATGAGAAAAAACGTGGCCTATCAATTGGTTAAAAAAGAAGTGGATGCGAGGAATAGAATAAGGTGAGGGGATTTGATTACAGGAGTCTCAGTTAAGGAGACCTATTCTGCATTATTCTAAGTATTGTACATATATCTCAAACTTAAATTGCCTTCGCAATCCATTTAATTGATTCTCCTAGGCAAAAAAATCGAGACAAGGCATCTGAGGTCTACTATGTGGATCGGGATCGAGCTGCTGCTGTTGTACTTGGAACTAAAGACATTCGAAAGGAATTTCGGGTAAAACTCAATTCAAACAAACTCCCATTTAAATTATCATCTTTCCCCCTTTTCATGTACTATCTAGAACAAAAGTAGACGTGACAAACATCAAAAACTCGAAAACAAGGATGAGGAAGAGGAGATCGATGTCCACATCCTAGTTCTCCAAGGACAACATGAACTCAAGTATGTAGCCATAGATAACAATGTGTCAGTGAGGCTTGTTTCATTTCATACATCTCACGACGTTTATGTATTTGTATATAGGTCAGGAGATCCTGCAAGGGCTTTGAGCTATTTTAGTAGAGCCATGGAAGCAGAGCCCGACAACATTAATTTAAAAGTAATGAAGAGTAATTGCTTCCATAAAATGGCCTTGTATGATCAGGCAAACTACGTAAGACATATTATATCTGGATATAAATATCGTTCATTAATTTCTTTTTATGTCCTTCCTTAATTAGTATGCCTCAGAAGCACTTGAAGCGGATCCAAGTTGTGTTCGAGGGATTTTAGCTAAAGCAGAAGCTCAGTATCAGCTTGGAAATTTTGAACATGCTTTAAAATATTTTTACAGGTAATCTATGGATATTATGTATCCTTTCTTCAATGATTTTAATTTAATGATTCTCTGTTGATTGTTTCCTATGAAGAGGTGTGTATTTAAGACCAGAATTAAACTCCTTTATTGTTGGGATTCGAAAATCCCGTGATGCAATTTGTAATTGCCTCTCGAGGAAATTTGGATTTAATTTTAATTCTATGAAGCATGAAATCTCACAAATTGAAAAAGAAACTCGAATTATTGAGATATTTCGAGAGAAGGAGGCCAATGGTTGGGACGAAGAGGATATTGTTAAGGAGATTATGGAGAACGAGTCAAGGAATTTTCTTAAGAGAGGAACTTCGGGGGATGATTCAACAACTACTCCATTTGACAGGGGATATGATAGAGGCGGCTCTGATATCTAGTAAAACAAATTATACTCATGATACGGGGAGAAGTCAGAGGTGGGGACTCGAGTCCTTATTTTGAAGACTTGAGACTTAACTTCAAAGACAATGATTTAATTAAAATTAAAAAGTTTAATTTTTTCACGGAATATGTATAAAATACTCATTTAAGTACCTCAAAACTCAATTCGAGTCAGATTTTCTTTTCTTACTTGATCCTGTCTTTTATGACAGATAATTATAATTAATACATGAACCATGAATTAAGGAGTCTCTGGCAATGGGCATGCTCAATAAAGTTCAAATCGAGGAGATTATATACAATATCTATTTAGAATTAAATGTTCACAAATACTAGACATGACTTTATGGTAGGACTCTACTCGGACTTTTCAAAAATAGGACCCCTCTTCCCACCTCTCCAAGAAGCTAGGGAATTAAATATACATAGATTCATTCTTTTTTACAGTCCAAATGCTGATGATACTGAAGCTTCAACACTCCTTGATGTTGGGGATGATATCCTTCTTCGTGACTCGGAACATAAATTATACATCAAGGGTGGGGAAGATGATGTTTTCTCAACCTCAAGATACGCCTCCACCTCTTCTCTCTCCACACTCTCGTGTAGTTCACTGAGTGAGGATGAAGAAATTGTAGGCTTCGTGACCCTCAAGAGTCTGGAGCCTAAAGTCATCAATATACCAGAGCTAGAGTACATCAAAACTCATCCAATGATGTTTAATAAAGGAAGGAATGCACTTCAAATCGAGGCCCTTAATTCTAACCCTATACCTCCAGATCTTAATCCAAATGCACGAAAGTTATCCATTAAACGGCGAAAACGAATGTTAAAACAGCAGGCGTGAGTAGTAGTTGTAATTTTAATGGTAGTTTCCAAGCTTTCAATCATTTACTATGTATGTATGTAAATTGACTGACTGAAATGATGTCAAGACAATTGATTTGTGGATTTGCATTCATTTTCAGGATGGAGAAACGGGAGAAAAGAGCTAATCGTTATTTTCTAGGGAAATTAAATGATGATAAAATGTACCTAGAGAATCTGATGCGAAGCAAATCACATGCCAAGGATGCTGGAAGTCCAAATGTTCCTACATTGATCTTGGATGATGGGGAAGATGAATTGAATTTTGAGATGCAAGAAAAAATTTGTCGAGAGGCAGAGGAAGCACTCAGCTTCCTAAATATGCGTAAAGACTTTTGGCAACAGCATCAACCCCGCTATGCCATCAAATTCTTCCTTCAAAAACGAAAAGAGGAAGACCAAAAGAAAAGATTGCACAGAAGGACGAAAAAGTCCCAAAATAAATGAATATTCTCTTTGCTTATCATTGATTCATTGAGTATTTGTACAAATACATACATAATATATATCCTTCCAGGATTTGTGCATTTTTGTGTCTAGACATATAAATGAATAGTTTATTGCATATTTTTTTTAGCTTTAGATTTGATCCTTAGGAGCAAGAAGCTGGAATCTCAGGGGTATAATTTATGTTCATAGAAAATGAATTTATGATCAATTATCAGGAGTAAAGCCTACTACCCAGGCCTATAATCACGGCCTTGTGTTAATAAAATAATTCTGTGTCTCGGATTTCTCTTTGAAAGAAGATATTCTTTATGTATATATTTTGAAATTACGAAAGGAGGCCGTTCAAGTATGTACATATGTACATTCCTAGGCACTGTAGGGCGAATCGATAATTATTACGCTCTCATTCTTTTGAAAAGGATTAGGAAAAGTAAGGGAAGGGGCTGAGGGCCAAACATCAAAGTATAAGAAATAAAAAACATATATAAACCGAATGAAAACCTGAGTTTTCTTTTAGTAATGATGAACTCTTTCCATCTCTCTATCCTGTCATTTCTAACGATCATTCTTTGTCAAGAGCTCCAAATGTGCAGAGCTTGCACGTCATCAGATTGGATTGAAGGTTCAAACAAGAAATATTTGGAGGCTCACCCCAAAAATCAATTTCCATATGTCGTTTTTGTAGAGCCAAAGGTACAGAAATTTCATTCTCTGAATGAAAATATCATTTTAAACAATCCTTATTATTAATTATATTATATTATTTGTTCTGCATAATAATTTCTTCTATTTATTTTAAATTTCAGAAATTATACGATATGAACGTAAGATTTTAGTTAATAAAATAATTTATTTAGAAAACTATTTACATATATATAAGGTATACCTATGAAAGGACAATATAGCCACCCAATAAAATCCATTTTAAATAAAAAAGTTTTATTCTAATTTCAAAATTAAGATTAGGACTCCACTGATGATGTATCAGGTATCTGATTTAAATGTATACCTTTGATAATCATATCATAAATATTGTATGAAGGCCCAGGAGTATATGAAACGTGTTTTTCCTAGCTACGTCACTGCATGTGAGATTACTTTTAACTGATTACAACTTATAATTTTGATGATTTATTGAAAATTAGTTGGGCATTTCAACTTTTTAAAAAAACAAAAAAAACTTGCAATAAATTTCAGATATCATCAATAAAATAAAACAACTTTGTGATCTATGCAACAATCAATCATTCTAAATTTCAAAAAAGGATGAGGAGACAAATTTTAGGATATCAGCTCAAAATCATGACGGATTATATTGTGGTCATTCTTGGGTCTTCGTATAATTATTCCTACTGGATTTACAAGTGTTACTTTGAAGATTTAAAAAAATTGACCGATAGATCCGTCTCTTACTCCCTATAGGTTTATAGTGTCTTTGTCAACTTCAATTTCAGCCACTCCAATTATCTATAGAATGAATAAGTGGATTTTTTTGGTTTTTATCATGAATCGCAGGAGTGTACAAGGTTATTAGGAGGTTTCATGGATAGAAAAGAACGAAATATCATGATTTGTACATCCTTAAAGTAGTCACCAGGCAAAATAAGAACCTGTATATACAAAAATAGAGTAAGACTCACTCATAACTGCTAATAGAACACTAGACATCCAATATTTTTTCTAAACCCATTCCTTTTCATTTGTAATTTTTATTCTCATTTTCTTTATAAAACTTATATAAGGTTTTATTCAGCCAAGTGGTAACATTTGGGAGGTCTAGAGTCATGATAACTCAAAGTTTTATTTAACCTTCTTGAACATATGTATAAATACGTTTTAAAAAATTACCAGACTTTGGCCGGTTAAATCTGCTGATATCCGGTATTTAGTACCCCCTCCAGTCACAGTGTTTGGTGAAATATCACTTTATGCACGACTTGCATTGCATTAAAATAAGTAATTTCCACGTGTCATTTCAGTCTATTAGCCCATGCGAGGCGATAGATTAATACATATATTAACCAGTCTCTTAAAAAAGCACTGAAAAATCTACCTTGAGTGGGTTAAATTGGCTAAGATAGGGTTGATTGATCCCCGTCTCCAGTGTGCCAGAAGAAAAAAGTTTCTCTGTACAGAACCGAATCCAAACAATGCAGCGTAGTTGCATGGGAGAGAAACAAGTAATAAGTCTGATGTGCATTGCAAGTTGGATAGAAGCACTCGTCACCTTTCATTTTAAATCAGCTGGAAAGCATTTTGGAAAGCATTGCTATTCTCATGGTTTAAAAGAACTTTCGATGAGAGCTCAGTTTGATATAACCTTCTAAAAGAAAGCTGGACTGAAGAGTTTGGAAACTACAGAGTAACAGCACAGGAAGAAGGCCCAGACTTCGTTTTGGGAGTGCTAGCAAAGCTCAATTCATTTTGGAAGAGTGTTGCGAATATAAGTGAGCCTATTTCTTTGGAGGCTCTTCCCTTAATGGGCTGGCAAGAACCTATACAAAACAATAAAAGATTTCATAGTTTAAGGGATACTTCTATTAAACAAAGACTGCAATATATTGGAGAGGTCTTCAATATTGGATTTAAATGGACCCAGAGCCAAGATCGAGGAAAATAATTATAAAAAACATTAATTTTCATAAACGGGAAATAGGGGCTAGGAATTCTTTTTTTAATTTTGCAAGAGGATTCAATAATACGGCAATAAGATTTTTACAAGTGGAAGAATGGGATAAAACCCATTAAGTAAACCAGATCCGTAGAAAGAAATATTTGGTGAATAAAAATGCCTCAGTAGATAAAATATTGAGTGCACTGTCAAATGCTAAATTCGACTACTTTATGTATTGATTCAGATATAAAGTAGTGACCAATACACTCACAACTGGGAATATCTATGGCAAAACACCAGAAGAGAAACTCTGTTTTTATTGTAAGGAATATAAAGAAACTGTGCCACACCTACTGGCGGAATGCCAAATAACTAAAGATATAAGAGATCAAGTGTCGATTGCAACCTATCGAAATTTTGGCATATTTTTAATGTCAAAGCATTTTTCTTTTATCTATATAGGCCAGTACCAAAAAAAAATTAATGTTTATCTGTATAAAAATTAGTATGATTTTATACAAGTTCAGAAGCACCAGAACCCCCTTACCTGTTGATATTTTAGAACACGTCCAAAAAATCCTTAACCGACCTATTCAAGATTGAATATTTTTTTACTGGTTTTTATGAATGTTTAATCTCTTTGTTATAGTTAACTCTTGTATATCTATGTATTTGTTAATGTGTTTGCTGTTTTACCGATTGTTATTTTTCTCTTACTAAAAACATATGAGTTTTCTAATTATAATTTTACAATGTTAACTAATTATATTAAATAAATAAGTAGCGCGTTTGTGCAAAAAAAAAAAATTGTCTAGGAGAGTATACATTACACAAAACTTTAGAGTTACACTTTATACATACTCAATGAAGCAAAAATAAAACTTGTTTGATTCATGATTATGGATTATATTGCGTCTTAAGAAAAGGATACTATGTTAACCCATTCATTAAATTTAATATAATTAATCATTATTCATAAATGATATTTAATTTTTTGATCACGAATATCAAGGGAAATTCTTTTTTCTCTTATACAGTTGTACATATTTCTGAACTGGGCCGCCTTAGCATTATCTATAACTCTTTCATTTATTCTAGAGACCCTAAATACTTTTTACACATATTAAAAAAGACTTATCCATTCTTTATCCTCTGTTTTTACACACACACACAAAAAAAAATATTTGCTTTCAAAATTGGAATATTACAAAATTTCCCAATATTAAATTTAATCATAATTGTCTTAGAGCTGCTAAATGATAAAAATATATATAGAATTTTGTAAGATATGGCATAGGGAAAATTTGATATCGTTACAAACCTAAAATCATAACATACACATTGTTAATAGCCATTGATGTGCTATAAAAGTTACATAGATGAGGTTTAGTGTATCAATTAAAACTTTTCCATTAAATTTTTTATGTTTCTAATTAATGATTATTTACATAATATTTTTTATGTGTAACAATTTAAATATTGTATAAATTCAATTTATGAAGCAATTATTCGACAACAAAAGACTGATTTAGAAAATATACTCGAAATCTTATTAACTAATATTGATTATAAATATTTTCTCCTTTAGGCTACAAGGAAACAGGTAAATTTTTCATTCATCCATGAATTAATCATTTTTTAATAATAATGTATAGATGTAAACTGTCGGTTTTTGCAATAATTATTACTTTAGTAAATTCGTTTTTCGAACCATTTTTAATGAAATTGAACATAAAAGATCTCAATTTTGACTTCTATTCATAAGAAGAAAATAAAATAAGTTTCATTTCTGAGAAAGAACTGAAACCGATAAGTTGTTTTAATTCTTTTATTGACTCATTGATTCATGATCACGTTAAAGATTTTATTAAATATTATATAACAATAATAACAAATATTTATAGATTCGGGCTACGACTCACCAGGTAAACATTTTTAATTTAGTAATTAAATAATCATTTATTTTTTTTAATATGAAGAACTATTCAACTTTAAATTTAGGCATCATTATTTGGTAAATTTGTTTTTCTAACCACTTTTAATATGAAAAACAACTCAAAGGAAGTCAATTTTGACTTTGGTTATCTATTTAGAAAATAACAGCAATAAATTTGATTCTTGAGAAAATAACAAATCAATTAATTTTTTGAATAATTTGATTCTTCATCAGAGGCTTGATAAATAATAATTATTATTATTTATCCCAAACGTACATAATATTAATTCATTATTATTTAACTAATAATGAGTATTTATATTTCAGGATTTGGGCAAACAGGTAAAGTTTCAATTCTTAGATAACTTCAAAGTATTTGAATGTATTTTTTAATTAATTCAAAATTAGATTATAATTTGCTATCACATAAAATTATAAATTTAAGTTATTTTTTACCTTCTTTTTAAAGCAATTGTCACAAGTTAAAAAAAGTACAGAGTTATTGAAAGCAATTACAAATTGGAAGATCTTTGTGTATGATTTTTATTATTATATTTTTCCCCTACTTATTTCCTATTCAGTCAATGTTGAAGAATGAGACTGAATCTTTAATATGCACTTTTGAATATCAAAATTTAAAAAAATCAATTTTTTAATCTCAAAAAAGCAAAATCCATAATACTTAACATATATACATTATGAATATTTATATTTTCAGGCTACGAGCAAACAGGTAATATTTTAATTAACTAACTTTCAATTATTAACAATTATTAACCTTCGATTTTGTAAATTCGTTTTACTAAAAACTTTTATTATTTTTCATACTTTTTTAGAGTACTACTTAACAATTATATATGAATATTTTTTTAGATTAAACATACAAAAAAATTTCATTAGTTAATATTCTTTGACTACTGTTCAATAAATAGCTATCAATCTTTGGTTCTCGAATTAATTATTGTTTAAATTTGTTAAATAAATATTACTTTTAATGAAATTAAACAAAAATACAAAACATTGACTTTGGTTATATAGTTACATATATATTTATATGAGAGAAAGTTTTTATTTTATGGAAAAATTGAATTTACGAAATTTACGAGAAAGCCTTTTTGAACTAACAACTACAACAAGTACTTTAATTATCATTAATTATATATAATTATATTTTCAGGCTACGAGTAAACAAGTAAAGTTTCAATTTATTAATTATATTATTCATTAATAATTAATTATTCACTAACCTTTGGTTTTTAACTCAATTTTTAAGCAAATTCGTTTTTTATCTACATGCACTTTTATTTTTAGAGCTAAATTCTAAGAACTTAATTTTTGTCCTTGTTACAAAATAATAAAATCAGTTTGATTTTGAAGAAAAAACAAAACAAAAGTCATTTAATCTTTGTAACACATTTGTCATGTACCATAGGTTTTTGACTTGGTTATAATATCCTAATCTGTATACAAATCATTACTTATGATTTTTTTTCTTTTCTTTTTCACAGGTCACAAATATACCGGTAAATTGTCCATTAATTCATAATTATTAACCCTGGTTTTGTATGTAATAAACTTTTTGAGAAGGAAAAAAAAATTCTTCTTAATATTTTTTGAATAAATAGTATGAATTTTTATTTTTTCGGCTATGAATCCACAAGTAATTTTTTCCATTCATTTATTTATTTTCCATAATTTGTCTTTGTGAAGCTTTTAAGCGCATATTAGTCAATATTATCTATTTTTAAATTTGTTTTTTTTTCCTTATAGGTTACAAGTAAACAGGTAGATAAATTAATTATCCATTATGGCATTAACTAATTATTTTTGAATATATATATATATATTAACCATTTAAAAAACACACACACTCACAAAAAAAACAAAAACAAATATGATTTAGGTTAGGGTTGAATTCGGGTCATTCTCATACTTGAAATATTAAAATATAAAGAACCTCGCAAAAACTTACTTACTCATTATTTGACAAGAAATATTTTTTTTTAAAGTAATCAAATCTTTATTTATTGGTGGGTATCCGTTTTTATATTTATGAAACCTGTCATATACTCTTTGACGAGTCTTTGCATCTTTATATGAGGTGCTATTAATTGATAGGCCAATGAAGTAGTTTCTAGTTTTTACTCTAAGATATACATAGGTAATAGGTATTCTTTTCCGTATTTCAGAAATCAAATATAATATATGTATGTATATTTAAAAATAATAGGTTTTTATGAAGAAAAAAAAAAACTTGAAATAACGAGGCTACAACCATCTTACTTTTTCACTTATTTTAAATTTAATAAGGATAAAATATCTTTACTATTTTGGTGAGAGAACTTTAATTGATATTTCTTGTATTTGACTATTCAAATATTATATATTAGAGTATATTTTTTGAGACATCAAAATAATATTTGACCATGGCAAATAAATTTTTTTCAAGAGTGCCATAGAGAACAATATTTAAGAGTAAAAGATTAACAGCTTCTTCATGCCCTTCCTTCTTCATTGAAGAGTCAAGAGCATGTCAGTTGATATACATAATGTATAACAGTGTTACCATATGTCTTATCATGTCATCTCAAATCTGGTTTTTCCATTTCTGATTAAATCCTAAGTCTATAAGTAAAGCTATGCTTACGACTACATACTTCACAATAAATTACAAACTGTTCTATTTCCCATCACTAAATTAATTATTTTTCTCAAAAGAATCAGACATTTCTGTACCTTTAACGTATCTTTGAGATATTAGGTAAAAACGGATTAATAATTATTAATAGTGTTGTCAATTTTATATTGTTATTGTTCAAATCCACATATATATATCTTTTGAACTATAATGAATTAATTATAATTGACTAATTCACCACCAACACTTTGTATATTTTATCAAAATTACAAATTCCCTCATTCACTATTTCACAATTGAGACAATATTTTTACCTTCGGTAGAAAGGTGTCAGTTGTTGAAAGTAGTCTTATTAAATTATCCAAATATATTCAAATGAATCATGAATAATCATTTCTACCCGAGTACAAAGTTTAATTACACCTATCTACCCGTAAAAAAACTACACGAATCCTATCCCTAATTTTGATATCTATTTTTTTACAATAAATTAGACTTTTAAAAGAAAAAAATTGAATACTCTCCATATTGTATATTGCTTTCTAAATAGATAATAGCCTTATTATTACTTAAAATTTAATTATAAATTTTTATTTTTTTAGACTACAAGTAAACAGGTAAAGTTTCCTATTTATTTTTTATATAACGTAAAAAAAAACCTTCAAATTTGACAATAGGTCTCTAATTATACATATAAAACAGAATTACGTTTAATTTTTAAGGAGATTACTTGTTAATTATAATAGTTTTATGACGTATTAATTACTCTAATAAGTAAATTTATTATTATTGATATTAGATATTTATACTTTCAGGCTATAAGTCAATCAGTAAATGTTACATTTATACATTAATTATTATTAATAATAATATTAAAATTATCCAATTATAATGAAGCTTTGGATCTCTTATTTTTTATTTGCTTTTTAAGCATTTTTACTAAAAGAACAAAACTCAAAGAAAGTCCATTTGGACATTGGCATAAATTTTATTTATTTATTTAAAAATAACAAAATTGATTTTTTTTGAACTTTTTTCAAGTATTTTGAAGCTTAATTATGTTAACAATTACATTAATGAGTATTTTAATTCATTCACACTCAATATTATTATGGATATTTATATTTTCAGGCCAAAAGTAACCAGGTAAAAATTCCATTAGTATAATTTATTATTATTATTCAATAAACTAGTCTTCGGTTCTTGAATTAATTTATTTCTAAATTTGTTTTTCAAGACAATTTTATAAAACAAAATTCAAAAAAAGTCAATTTTAATTATTTATTTATTTATAAACAACGGAAATATATATATATATGTATATATATATTTGGAAAAACAGAGTCGAGACTTAAGATTATTGAACAAAATATACCTAAATATTACATTAATATTAATTAAGATTTTTTTTTCTTTTTAGACTACCGGGGAACAGGTAGATGTACCTTAAATTAATTATTTTTCAATATACTGAGAGCTATTAACCTTTGGTTCTTGACTTAATAATAAAACTTATAAAAATTCTTTTTTTTTGTTTGTCATTGTATATCCGTTTATAAATAGTAGATTTAGTTTTAATTTTTAAAGATAAACCAAGAGCCTTTTTTACAATTTCATGGTGTACCAAAGGATCTTTGATTAAAAAAATTACTCAAAGTATTTAATAAATATTTATTAACATTTAATATAATGAATATTTATTTTTTTCAGGCTTCAAGTCAACAGGTAATTTCAGAATTAATTCATTGGTTAAATGCTTTTGCTTCTCAACATTATCCACTTTTTTTCTTTAGGTTACGAGTAAACAGGTAGAATTTCCATTAATCTATTAATTATTTTTCAAAATACAGAAATTAATCATCGGTTTTTTGATTTAATTCATAAATAAATTTGTGTTTCTAACAAATAACGAAATAAGACATTAAAAACTTCATATCCATTTGACTATAGTCATCTATTTATACCTAAATAGCAGATTTTTGTTTAATTTTTGAATAAAGAATTACTCAAATAATTATTAACATAACTATTGATTTTGGATATATATTCTTACAGGCTACTAAAAGTGCATCGGTAATTTTTACTTTTCTTTTTTTTTCGGACTATGAGTTAATTCAGAATTAATTTGTTTTTTTTTTGTGTTTCTTTCTTATAACTTATGATTATGAAATTAAACTTTTAAAAAAACGATTAATAAATGTTTGATTTTAGAGGAAATAATTTACTTTTAGGATATGAGTAAAGTGGTAAATTTTACATTTATTCATTAACTATGCTTATCATGCAGTTATTCTTAACCTTTGGACTTAATTTATTGAAAAATCTCACAACCTTGACTTCGATTATCTATAAATTAACAATCAATTTGATTTTTGAGACAAGTCCGAATTAATTTAATTATTTTCTGTAGTGGCAAAGGCTTTCTAAGTAGGAGAGTCTGATCAATCAACAAATGAAAGAACAGCTGATATTCATATCACCAAAATTAAAATCAAAACGTGTAACAATGAGAGAACTTCAAAGCTCTGATCTCTTCAGACAGCCTTTTGCCACTCGAAAAAAAGACTAATTGATTAAATTTTTTGCCTCAAAAATCAAAACTTACTTTTAATATATGGATATCCAAGATTAAGGATGTGTCTTGGTTTTTGCTTTGTAAATAAAAAATATCAGTTGCAATTATACATATTAATTACTATTTCAAATTAATTAAACATTTATTAATATTTATATCTTTTGACTCCCAATGAAAAGGTAAAATCCTCTTTTTTCTCTTGTCAAATTGTTTTTCTCATCACTTTTTATTTTAAAAAATCAAAAGAAGTCAACTTTGTATTAAAATATTCATGTACATTATAATTTTACCTCAAACATGTTTGATTTTTGAAAAAAAAAAAAAAAGCCCACAGAACTGACTCATTAAGTTCTTGTAATAATTTTTTTTACAAAAATAAAAAATTGGATTTTACCTAATATTACCTAAAAATTAAATTAATAATATCACTGGTCAATAGTCAGCAATCCTAAGGGGTATAAGTATAATAAAAGTTATTCAGTGATGCACGCTGATTTCAAATCTGTAATATTTTTTCTCAAGAGTCCAATGGTTTTCGAGAAATTGAGCCCTACTTATTGAGCTATTTTGGCCCATTGTTCAACTTCAATTTAAGCCTAGAAGGATACTCATTTGATGAATTAAAAAATAATAATTCGCTAGTGTATTTAATGCAAACTCTATTTCTAGTCTTTGTTTTGACCTAAGGGGGATTCTAGGGGCGTAGGCTAAAAAGTCATCCAAAATAGTTGTACTTAAATAATTACTTGAATATTACATGAAATGCTTTAATAAGGAAAACATTCAAAAGCTGAGACTCACAGCTTTTAAAACGGGATGTCAAACGTTCGATAAGAATCCTTAACTAAGAAGAAAACCGTCGGACTTTCGAGAAAAAAAATTACGGATTTAAAATTAGCGTGCAAAACTGAATAACTTTTATTATACTTATACCCCTTAGGATTTTTTACTATTGACCAATGTTATTTTAAGATTTTAATAAAAAATTAATTATAAATGTTATTCCTTTAGGCACCTGCAGAAGAGGTAATTTTACTATTAATTAATTATTTTGAATATACAGTTTTAAAGCTTAGGTTTTTGACAAACTACATTATTAAGCTCGGTTTTAAAGTTTTTAAACGCAGTAATCCTAACAAAAAGTTTAAATTTATTTTTATACATGTAAAAAAATCATAAATGAATTTTGAGAAAAAACATAGTTAATTAATACTTTAAACATTTTGAAAAAAAGTACTAAACATTTTATACCAAATAATTATTTTAAGATTTCAATACAACATTAATTATAAATGTTATTCCTTAAGGCACCTGCAGAAGAGGTAATCTTACTATTACTTAATTATTTTTCAATATAAGGTTTTAAAGCTTTGGCTTTTGACAAATTAAATTATTAAAGTTTAAATTGATTTTTAAACATTAAAAAAACAGATTTGAATTTGGATTTTGAGAAAAACATAATACCTTTAACACTTTGAAAAAGTGTAACAAACATTTTAATACTAAATAAATATTTTAAAATTTTAACAAAACATTGATTATAAATGTTATTCTTATAAGCACCAGCAGAAGAGGTAATTTTACCACTAATTAATTATTCTAAAGCTTCGGTTTTTAAAAAACTACATTATTCAAGTTTAAATTCATTTTTTATACATTAAAAAAAGAATCACAAATGAGTTTTGAGACAAAACACAATTAATAATTTTAACACTTTGAAAAAGTATAAGAAACATTTTTTAACTAAAATATTATTTTAAGATTTAAATAAAACATTAATTATAAATTTTCTCCCTTTAGGCACCAGCAGAAGAGGTAATCTTACTATTAATTAATTATTTTTTTTAATATAGAGTTTTTAAGCTTTGATTTTTGATATACTAGTATATTATTAATTTTGTAAATGCAATAATCCCCACGAAAAGTTTATACTCATTTTTATACACTAAAAAAAATAACTAGAAATGAATTTTGAGACAAACACAATACTTTTAACACATTGAAAAAGTGTAACAAACATTTTAATACTAAATAAATATTTTAAAATTTTAACAAAACATTGATTATAAATGTTATTCTTATAGGCACCTGCAGAAGAGGTAATATTACTGTTAATTGATTGTTTTTAATATACATTTTTTAAGCTTAAGTTTTCGACAAAATACATTATTAAGCTCGGTTTTAAAGTTTTTAAATGTAGTAATCCTAACGAAAAGCTTAAATTTATTTTTATACCTTAAAAAAAATCACAAATGAATTTTGAGAAAAAAATAGTCAATTTATACTTTTAACACTTTTTAAAAGTGTAACAAACATTTTTTGACTAAATAATCATTTTAAGATTTTAATAAAACATTATATGTAAATTTTCTTCTTTTAGGCACCAGCAGAAGAGGTAATTTTAATATTAATTAATTATTTTTTTAATATAGAGTTTTTAAACTTTGGTTTTTGACAAACTACATCATTAAAGTTTAAACAGATTTTTTACATTAAAAAAACAGAAATCAATTTGAATAAGAGAAATAACAGTGTCAATTAATATTTTAAAAACTTTGAAAAAAATACCAAAGATTTTTTGACTAAATAATTAATTTAAGATTTTAATGAAATATTAATTATAAATGTTATTCTTATAGGCACCTGCAGAAGAGGTAATTACAAATTTTACTTATTTATTATTTTGATGTACAATGATAAATATTAGATATTGACTTGTCTCTTAATTAAGTTCGTTATTAAGTTATTAAATGAAATAATCCCCACGAAAAGCTTAAATTCATTTTTTATACATTAAAAAAAGAATCACAAATGAATTTTGTTATAAAACACAATTAATAATTTTAACACTTTATAAAAGTGTAACAAACATTCTTTAACTAAAATGTTATTTTAAGATTTTAATAAACATTAATTATAAACTTTTTCTTATAGGCACCTGCAGAAGAGGTAATTTTACAACTAATTTATTATTTTTTCAATATAAGGCTTTAAAGCTTTAGTTTTTGACAAACTAGATTATTAAACTTTAAATTGACTTTTAAACATTAAAAAAATAGAAATAGATTTGAATTAAGAGAAAAAACAGAGTCACTTAAACACATTGAAAAAGTGTAACAAACATTTTGATACTAAATAATTAATTTAAGATTTTAATAAAACATTAATTATAAATGTTATTCCTTTAGGCACCTGCAGAAGAGGTAATCTTACTACCAATTAATTATTTTTTCAATATACTGATATAAAATATTAGATTATGACTTCTTTCTTAATTTAGTTCGTTATTAAGTTATTAAATGCAATAATCCCCACGAAAACTTTAAATTGATTTTTAACGATTAAAAATCCGAAATAAATTTAAATTTTTAGAAAAAACAGTCATTTTTGACTAAATAATTAATTTAAGATTTTAATGAAATATTAATTATAAATGTTATTCTTATAGGCACCAGCAGAAGAGGTAATTACAAATTTTACTTATTTATTATTTTGATATACAATGATAAAATATTAAATATTGACTTATCTCTTAATTAAGTTCGTTATTAAGTTATTAAATGGAATAATCCCCACGAAAAGTTTAAATTCATTTTTTATACATTAAAAAAAGAATCACAAATGATAATTGGAAAAAACACAATTAATACTTTTAACACTTTATAAAAGTGTAACAAATATTTTTTAACTAAAATATTATTTTAAGATTTAAATAAAAATCTAAATGATAAATGTTATTCTTATAGGCACCAGCAGAAGATATAATTTTAATTTTAATTAAATATTTTTAATATAAAGTTTTAAAGCTATGGTTTTCGACAAACTACATTATTAAAGTTTAAATTTATTTTTATACATTAAAAAAACAGAAATCAATTTGAATTGAAAGAGAAAAAACCGAAATCAATTTGAATAAGAGAAATAACAGTGTCAATTAATATTTTAAAAACTTTGAAAAAAAGTACCAAAGATTTTTTGACTAAATAATTAATTTAAGATTTTAATGAAATATTAATTATAAATGTTATTCTTATAGGCACCTGCAGAAGAGGTAATTACAAATTTTACTTATTTATTATTTTGATATACAATGATAAAATATTAGATATTGACTTGTCTCTTAATTAAGTTCGTTATTAAGTTATTAAATGAAATAATCCCCACGAAAAGCTTAAATTCATTTTTTATACATTAAAAAAAGAATCACAAATGAGTTTTGAGACAAAACACAATTAATACTTTTAACACTTTGAAAAAGTGTAACAAACATTTTTCGACTAGATAATCATTTTAAGATTTTAATAAAACATTAATTATAAATTTTCTCCCTTTAGGCACCAGCAGAAGAGGTAATCTTACTATTAATTAATTATTTTTTTTAATATAAAGTTTTAAAGCTTTTATTTTTGACAAACTACATTATTAAGTTTTTAAATGCAATATTCCCAATGAAAAGTTTTAATTTATTTTTTATACATTAAAAAAATAATCACAAATGAGTTTTGAGACAAAACACAATTAATACTTTTAAAACTTTTAAAAAGTGTAACAAACATTTTTTGACTAGATAATCATTTTAAGATTTTAATAAAACATTAATATTAAATGTTCTTCTTTTAGGCACCAGCAGAAGAGGTAATCTTACTATTAATTAATTATTTTTTTAATATAGAGTTTTTAAACTTTGATTTTTGATAAACTAACATTATTAAGTTTTTAAATGCAATAATCCCAATGAAAAGTTTAATTTCATTTTTATTCAAATGAATTTTGATATAAAACACAATTAATACTTTTAACACTTTTTAAAAGTGTAACAAACTTTTTTTGACTAAAATATTATTTTAAGATTTTAATAAAACATTAAATGTAAATTTTCTTCTTTTAGGCACCAGCAGAAGAGGTAATTTTAATATTAATTAATTATTTTTCAATATAAGGTTTTAAAGCTTTGGCTTTTGACAAATTAAATTATTAAAGTTTAAATTGATTTTTAAACATTAAAAAAACAGATTTGAATTTGGATTTTGAGAAAAACATAATACTTTTAACACTTTGAAAAAGTGTAACAAACATTTTAATACTAAATAAATATTTTAAAATTTTAATAAAACATTAATTATAAATTTTCTTCTTTTAGGCACCATCAGAAGAGGTATGTTAAAATTACTTAGTTATTTTTTAATGCACAGTTATAAATTATTGTTTCTCGACTTATTTCTTAATTTAGCTCGTTATTAAGTTTTTAAATGCAAATACCCACACAAGAAGTTTAAATTGATTTTTAAAGATTAAAAATCCGAAATGAATTTGAATTTTGGGAAAAAACAGAGTCACATAATATTTTTAACACTTTAAAAAAGTATACCGAACATTTCTTGACCAAATAAATCTTTTAAAATTTTAATAAAACTTAATGATAAATGTTATTCTTATAGGCACCTGCAGAAGAGGTAATTTTAAAATTAATAAATTTTTTCTTTTTATACAGTTATATAATATTAGTTCTCGACTTATTTCTTAATTAATCTCGTAATAAGGTTTTTAAATGCAATAATCCTCACAAAAAGTTTAAATAGATTTTTATACATAAAAAAAATAATACTTCAGGCACCTCAAGAAGAGGTAATTTTACTATTAATTAATTAGTTTTAATAAACAGTTTTAAAGCTTTAATTTTCAACAAATTACATTAATAATCTCTTTTTTAAAGTTTTTAAATGTAGTAATCCTCACAAAAAACTTAAATTGACTTTTATACATTAAAAAAGTAATCACAAATGAATTTTATTATAAAACACAATTAACACTTTTAACACTTTGAAAAAGTGTAACAAACATTTTTTAAATTTTAAAATTTTAATAAAATATTAATTATAAATGTTATATTTTTAGGCACCAGCAGAAGAGGTAATTGTACTATTAATTAATTAATTTGTAAGATACAGTTTTAAATCTTTGGTGTTCGATAAATTACATTAATAAGTTCCTTTTTTAAGTTTTTTAATGCAATAAAACACGCAAAATGTTTAAATTGATTTTTATACGCTATAAAAAGGAATCTTGAGAAAAAACAGAGTCAATCAATATTTTTAAAATTTTGAAAAAATTAACCAAAGGTTTTTGGATTATATATTTATTTTAGGATATGAGAACTACATTATTTATATATTTTATTCCTGCAGATGAGGTAATTTTACTACTAATTAATTATTTTGAATATACAGTTTTAAACTTTGGTTTTCGACCAGCTACACTATTAAGCTCGGTTTTAAAGTTTTTAAATGCGGTAATCCTCACAAAAAGTTTAAGTTGATATTAAAAGATTAAAAAAAACAGAAATTTATCTATTTTTTGAGAAAAAACAATGTTAATTAATATTTAAACACTTTGAAAAGGTTTATCAAAGATTTTGTGACTTTTTTGTGATTTTGTAAATAATTATTTTAAGATTTTAATATAACATTAATTATAAATGTTATTTCTTTAGGCACCAACAGAAGAGGTAATTTTACTATTAATTAATTATTTTATAATATAAAGTTTTAAAGCTTTGATTTTTGACAATTTTTACAGTAATCCTCACGAAAAGTTTAAATTCATTTTTATACATTAAAAAAGTAATCACAAATGAATTTTATTATAAAACACAATTAATACTTTTAACACTTTATAAAAGTGTAACAAACATTTTTTGACTAAATAAATATTTTAAAATTTTAATAAAACATTAATTATAAATGTTATATTTTTAGGCACCAGCAGAAGAGGTAATCTTACTATTAATTAATTATTTTATAATATAAAGTTTTAAAGCTTTGATTTTTGACAATTTTTACAGTAATCCTCACGAAAAGTTTAAATTCATTTTTATACATTAAAAAAGCAATCACAAATGAGAATTGGAAAAAACACAATTAATATTTTTAACACTTAAAAAAGTGTAACAAACATTTTTTGACTAAAATATTATTTTAAGATTTTAATGAAACATTAATGATTAATGTTATTTTTTTAGGCACCTGCAGAAGAGGTAATACTACTATTAATTAATTATCTTTTAAAATGTTATTATTAACCTTTGATATTCAACTTAAATCTTTAGAAAGTTTCGGTTTCTAAATATTTTTAGGCATGAAAAAACTTTTTTAAATTATGCCAATTTTTTATTGGTTTTTTGTTCTTCAATTAAGTTAAATGGATTTGATCTGAGATAATTTATTAAGTTAATTGTTGTTGATACAAATAGTACTTAGGGAATAATGGCATTCTAAAGTATACAAATTATTTATCAGTTATACAAATTTATTTTATTTTTTTAGGCTTGAACTACCACGGTTATTTTTCTATATATTCATTAATGATTTTGTTGAATCCAGGACAATAAAATTCCTTTTATCTATTGACTTTTTCATCAATTTCAGAGTTCTTTATAAATATATTTGTTAATTTACTCCATTTGGGTATTTAAACCAAAATTTTGGTCTACGTCTTAATAATTTTATCTGTATAAAAATAATGATGATTTCAATGGCCCATAAAGAGTCAATTTTTTTATTCTTTGGATATTTTTTTAACAATGATGTCAAATACATCACTTGAAAAATCCCCCAACGGAAAATTATCTCACATATATTAATAACTAATTAGTTGATTTAAAAAAAAGTTGATATATGTATTTTAAACTGAAAACAAACTTTAGATTTTGTATTCATGGCTTGAGTTCCGTTTAAAAGTAAAAGATATTTTCCAAATTTCATATACTATTTATTTAAAAAAAAAAAAAACATTTAAATTTTATTCGGACTAAAAGCTTTAGAAAGTCTCATTGGACTGATAAGATCACGTGATTCTTTATGCTACATTAAATATGTTTGATGATCGATTACTGGGACTTTTATCGATCTTACTTAAAAACTCTTTATTTCACATTGATACATTTCTTAATTGAAACTCTACTTTTGAGAATAAAAACTATGTCAAATTTGATGTTTTTTCATTTATTTATAATAAATCTATTTGTAAAAACAATTATGAGACTTTGATATTCAATTTATAAAGCATCTTTGGAGATAAAATTAAAGACTCGTAATAATTGCACTAGTAGGTATAAAATACGGTTAAGTTTGTGTTGGCCATTCATTGATGATGGAGAATTAGATCGGTTCCACACGTTTTGTCCAGTACTCTTCCGTCTCTCTTATTGGTTCTTGAAGAGTGTTCCAAATTAAACAGTATCATTTATAGGTTATTGTTTGCATAGTTAATAGGTAATGTATAACGATAAATGGAGGCCCACATGGACAATAAAATGATAAATTGTCACAATTTAGAGATTAAACAGTTACATTTAGGTACAAAATAGTGTAATTAATCTATCTAGGACAGCGTTTCTCAACCTTTTTTCCCTTTCGGAACCCTCAAAATATATCCCATGTCTCACGGAACCCTAGCGCAAAAAATGATTGAGCGAAGTTGGGAATCCCAAATGTAAACGATTAATTAGTTCTCTTAAGAGCCTGGCTTAGCAATAGGTCACTATAAAAAAAGTCAAAATTCTGGTGACAAAATTTTACCACACTGTAGAAAAAGACTGAAAAGTGTAATAGCTTATATAATCTCATTTTTCTCGCAAAACCCTTAAAGACCGTCTGCGGAACCCTAGGGTTCCGCGGAACCCCGGTTGAGAAACGCTGATCTAGGACCAAAAGAACCCTAAAACAAAGGAACAAGGAAATAAAATTAAGTTAAGAATAAATTAATTAAAAGGAAATGGGATTTTTTGGAGGGGTACTTTGTACTAGGACTCGACCAATATGTGGATAAGCCGATTAATTTGATCGATTTTAGATAGTTTTATTGTAGAAAATACTTAGACATGGTGAGTGCAGTCATTTGTGAACGTTCTTTCACCTTCTAATAATATTTCATATTTAATTTAGATAGAATGACATCACTTTGAAAGATCATTTATTTTTTAAATCTAAAAACTTGCATAAAATAAAAAGAAATTTGAAAGTTATTCTCAGAAAAAAAATTATACTTTGTCATAAAGGTATCAAAATATTGGCAAATGATTCATTTGCTTTTCTATGGTAATGAGAAAAATTATGCATAAAACAAAGTGGCCGATTTTGCACTTTCCTCTGATTATTTCCACAAGAACCTATTATACATATCTATAAAAAAATTAATTAGAACGGGAAAAAACGAATTTAATCCCCAAAAATTGGTTTATGCCCTTAAAAAAATTCATATTTGTCAAGTCCTACTTTGTACTGCACATCATGCATTGAGATTATAAACTTGTGGTTTTCAATTTTAAACTTTTTTTAATTATAATTAAAAGATGTCAGACAATTTTTCATCATAATAAGATTTCCTAGAAACAAATACGAATTCATTGCATTAAATATTATATGCATAGCAATGCCTATAATAGCATTTGTGTTTATAAAACCATATTTCTTTATACTCTGACTCATTGGGGCAGAGTTTTTTTGACACGACAAGCTTTTTGAAATAAATAAAAACACTATATTGTATTCTCCCTTTAGCTGTTTTTCATCAGTTGACTCTTATTATTTGAAGTAGCTGACTCTACGTTTTATGAACTAAAAAAGAGTATTATTATAATTATTTATGATTTTGATGATATATAAGAAATAGGTTAAATAAAGGATTGCGCGCCCTTTTTTTGAATTATTGAATAATAAACAAGTATTAAGGATTGATTTGTATATTGGTAGAAGTTATCCATTAATTAATTATTATATATCTATATAATAACTCAACCCAATATTAAAAAGTTGGCAACAAGAAAAATACAGAAGGATAGCTACCAGTTGTTTTTTTAAACTTTTCCTTTCCCTTTTGAGAGTCAAGGTTGCGAGTGAACAAAAGAATTATTTATAATTATCTTTTATGTCTTAGTTCAACAGATCTGATTACTGTTTCCCAGTCGTATACCTTTTTTTTTTTTTTTTTTTTTTTTTTTTGTAAAATGCAATTTCTTAACTGAGACACTATTGTGTGTGGAATTTACTGTCCAGTAAAAGAGTTGTATTATGAATACATGGAGTGAAGTTACAAATACTTATTTTATTTTATATTTCAGGAAACATAAATCAACATTCATAAATTAGATCTGTATTTTATTCAATATACATATGTTAATATATATAAAATCTGTTGTATTTAATTGTATAAATACTCCTCTGTAGTTTTAGTATGAACATTGGAATACATTAATAAATAATTAAGCTTATTAGATTATTTTTATTTAACTCACATTTTGATTTATAATTTTTTTTTTTTTTGATTTTTGTTGGTCATACATTCCTCAATATAACAGAAATACAAAGATGTTCAGATAAAAGGCTTCTAAATAAATCGGTGTAAAAGACAGATTAAAAAAATCACAAACTCATCAAATTTTTGCTTTTAAGTTCATAGGTAGAGGACAATTGTTGTAATAAAGTTTTGAAGTGAATGAATATGATTAATGAGGTTTCGTTAGCTTTACTTTTTGTTTATTATTATTGATTTTAATACCGTGTGTGAGTCATGACGTTTATAACTATGAAACACATGATATTGTGACGTCACAAACTTAGTTTGTTTACCTCACTATACATGTTAATATTACTCTCGATTGAATGTGGATATCGTTATTCGTTATGCTCCAAATTTAATTTTTATGTATTAATTAGTTATTATCACTGTCGAAATGCTGCATTCACGATTTTTAGTTCGACATTCCTCTCTAGCAACACGCTTTTTATCAAGTGTAACCACAACTAGTACTGTGCAGAAGCCTCAAAAGATCATCGTCCAAGATGAGTCCTTTCGTTCCTCTATAAACTCTCGAATGGAGGAGCTTCGTACAACTGCATCTTTTTACGGATCGAATCAACCTCTTTTAAAGCTTCCAACTCTCCCAAGAGCGCCTCCCATTATTGATCCTACTCCTCAAATTATCAAAAAAGGTGATCCGGAATGCGATCGAGAGATCCTGGAGGATCCTTTAAGTGCTAATAAGACCGAAATAAAAGATCCCGAAAAAAGAATTAAAGTGATTGAATTAAAACTTTTGAAGTCATTGAGTCTAATCTCATTTTATTTATAGAAATGGGCCCATCGTATGCTTCGTATCCGGAAACGGAAGATGAAGGTTCATCAAAGGAAGAAAAGATGGCGGAAGAACAAAGTATTTTACCAAACAAGGATTTTCAATCGTATCAAAAGTCGAGAAATTGCATTTAGAACTGCACTCCTGGATAAAATTCAATCTGCTGAGGCCTTCGATCCTGAAAGCTACGTCAAGGAGTACCTTGAAGACTTTAATACTCCACTCATTCCTCTTACCTATCAAGGAAGGAGACTCCCTGTTTGGCTTATTAAGGAACTAATTGTTCAGGACGAGCTTAAGAAGAAAAGAGAATTGGATTTGCAATTGAATATGCTCTCAAAGGCACCGCTTGTACGAGAGGGAGAAACCGTTCAAGACTTTGTTAAGAGAATACAGCCAGAGTTAGATCTGTATAAAGTTTAGAAAAAATACGCAGCAGCCCTTTTACTCGTTCCTTCCCCATGAAGAAAAAAACATTTAAGTCACTCATGTGAGAAAACTGGGAATCCATAATAGTAATAATATTAACTCTTATTATACCTATTTATATTAATAGATTTTTGTAATAAAAATTGAAATTTTGTTAACCAGGAATCCTAAATTCTATTAATTATTTCCGTGTCTCCGTCAGTATAAAAAACTTTTCCTCATCCAGCAATTATTTTCAAAGAGAAATTTAGTAGGTAGCCGAGAATCTTCCTCACTCATCCTTTATTGCTTCCTTAGTCAGTCATACTCATATCCATTCCGTATAATAGATAACCATGGTATACATAACAAAATGCTGCTACTGCATTAATTTAAGATCCGGTGTTTTACTCTACGCCGTCTCCCTCATCATCCTTTCCTTTCTTTCCATTTCACTCACTCTACTATTCAATGAAGGATCGGCACGCATGGGACCCCACATTATAACCATACTTACCATGCTATTGCTAATATATGGAACAGTGAAATACAAGGCTAAAGCTATTTTAGTATGCATCATATTACTCACTATTATATTTTTTTGGTTCATCATTGACACCATCGTGGTCACTTCAGAGTATATGCATAGAGGAATTAGTATCTCATCTGTCATTAGTTTACTCCTCGTAGGTAAGGTAATTTTCTTTGTTTCCTAAAGAAGCAGCTCTTATCTTATATATTTTAATTACAGCACTTCATCTATATATGCTTTGCATACTCAAGGCACTTTATGATGGGTTTATTCGAGGAAATAAATTTGATGTAGAAGAAGAGTCTGTATGATCAATTAATTACTATAAACTAATGTGAATACTTCTTCTTTTTTTTTTTCTTAAACAGTAACTCATGAGACTCATGAGAAAAATTACAATATTGCATATATGTAGGTAAGAAAGTATGGACTTGTTTTAGAAATTCATTAAAGGTTAAATTACTTTAATATAAAAAACAATTTTTTTATGAAGTATATGTGAGTGATTTCTTTTTGTTTTGTTTTGTTTCTAATTCGAAATGCCTGGCATCAATGTATGAAAGACTAACTAAAGTATTTATTCATTTTTTTAAAGTAGATAAAGTAACAATATAATGGAGTCCCCAAAAGAGACAATGAATTATATTTTAATATATATATATATATATATGTGTTCACGTACATATATTTATGGAAAAAGACTCCTTGAATCTTTAAGAAAGAGAGAGGGAGAAAAAAAAAGAAATAGAGAAATATGAGCTACAAATTGGAAATATCTACATAAAACCCAAAACAAAGTTTGCACCTACCGATATTAATTCAGGGTCTTAAGTGCTGCATTACAAGATTTTTGTAATAAGTCTTTTTTTTTCTCTTTAATAATAATTAAAAAAAAGAAAATGATTTAAAGGATATGCATAATACATAGGAAGTCATCTCAATGCTCACTTAAAATGCCATATGAGGAAACAATGTTTTCCAAGAGATTTAAAAAAGGGAGGATTATTGTGTAGGAATGAATAACCGATAAACATAGAGGGATTCGAATACTTTTTCATCGCCGAAGATCCAAGACAAATACAGTGCCATCAGAAGCTGAAGCTCCGACTTTATCACCTCGTGAATTCCAACACACCTCGAAAATGCCTCCTGTACCCTTGTAGCTATGTACTAATTTGCCTGTGACCGTAGACCATATGTGCACACACTTATCAAAGGAGCCAGAGGCTAGAAACTTTCCATCTGGGGAAAATGCAACTGAGTACACGGGTTCTTTATGTCTTGTTAAGGTGTGAAGGCATGATCCTCTTTCCACATCCCATAGACGAACGGTACTGTCAAAGGATGCAGATGCTAGTACAAGATCTGCGTTTGGATTATTCGTTCCTGGTCCCGTACACGACCATTTAATGGTATAAATTTCTTTGGAATGAGCTTGTAAATCGTGTACATGACTTTCTTTATCCATGCACCAAACCTTTAATGTCATATCATCGGAACAGGAGGCAAGAAATTTACCTTGAGGATCCCATTTGATTGCGTTTACCTATAGAAAATATGCCATTACAAATATTATATATATATATTAAATATGAATATTACCTCATTGGTATGTCCATAAAAGGACTTGATAGGCTTTTCCACGCCCAACTTACACACATGAATGCATTTATCCGTTGAACAAGAAGCAAAACTCTCATCCGTTTGCCAGTCAACATCTAAAGCGGGAGCAGAATGGAAAGCAAATTGCTGCTTATGATTTCCAGTCTGCGAATCCCAGATAATGGTTGTCCGGTCCACCCCTATTATATAAAGTCATTAGATCTAGTTAATCTATATCTAGTGTATGATTGAACTCTTTTTACCTGCACTTAAAATGTAATTTCCACTTTTATTCCATTTCAATGCAAATATAGGACCCTTGTGTTGCCCCAAGGTTTTTTCAAGTTTTCCAGTTGTAGACCAAATTCTAGCGAATCCATCGTAAGACCCTGTGGCTAGTAAACTTCCACTACTATTCCAATCCAAAGATGTAACATCCTTATTGCTAGGTACCTAGAACATGATTAAAAGAAAAGGATGGATGTATGTAATACATTATAAATAGGTATTTTTGCACGTGTTATTCTTACTTCTTGTCCTCCTCGGTGAATGCAATGCTTAAGAATTATTTCCCTTTGTTGAGAATCTTCCATGTGCCATATTCTAGCAGTGGAGTCCCCAGAACCAGAGGCCAATAAATCTTGCATAGGGTTCCAGGCGCATATGAACACTTCTGAGTCATGCCCTTTCAGAACACTGGCTTTTTCAGCTGGAATTTCAATATTCGTATCAATGTCCATAGGATGTTGCTGTTGTGGGTGATCGTCAGAAGGAGCTGAAGCAGTCTGTTGCCGATCCTCGAGTTTTACAGATTCTACGGGAGATGACTTATGATCAGACTGCTGCTGCTGCTTTCGAGAAGCAACGACATCCGGCATTACGGCATCGATGAGACTCAATCCATCGATTAAACGCTCACTCCCGTCCTCGCCCGTAGAGATCTCTGCTTCGACATACAACAATCCCTGAAACAAGTGTATAATGAAATCTGGAGCTTAATCCTTCGAATGAGAAGTTACCTTTTGGATGATGTAGATGAGGGCTCTAGGAGGAACGAGAGCTCCGTTGATGTTACTCTGAGATACATGCGACTCCTGACCAAAAACGAAGGCAGAATGAGAAAATCCTGCCTCTTGTAGATAGCGGTAAACTAGAAAATTGACTTCGTCCGTTGAAAAGCTCATTATGTTCGACTACTCCAACCTTTCCGCTTGATTCATCAACACACATCCAATATGAATATATATATATTAAATACTATAGCTAGCTAGAGAGCCAGACAGAAGTCCATCTATTGAGCAGGGGAAAGAACCAATTTGCTGCTTCTCATCTTCTGCTGGCTAAATCGGCCACTCACACTCAAATATCAGAATTCCCTCTCTTTCATTCTTCCCTTCTGTAGTTTTGCTGCAGCTTCAGCTCGGCTCACAAATCAAGCTTTATCTCTAAAAGCTCCTTTTAAAGAATATTATCCATATTTTGTACATCTATCTATCTATGTATGTATATTAAACATAGATACCTATATAATAAAGGTATCTATATTTAATATAGTATATATCAGAGCGGATCCATTGATTATTCAACTTTTAAAAATGAGTGATGAACATTAATCATGGATAATGGTATCAATTGGAAGAGAATGTATTTTCATAACCTTTTGACTTTTGACTTTTAGAACACATAAGAAGTTAATAAATAATAATGTTTATTATCACAATTACTCTAACAACATAAAAATGGTTAATTCCAAATATTTTGTTAGTAAGTCAATTCCTAGAAAATATAACCGACAATCCCTGTATTATGCGAATAACATTTATTTCTTTGATAAAAGCTCTCGGTAAATGTCCTTATCCTTGTTCAAGAAAACACAGAATATCACGGCATCAACCTAGGAATAGAAACAATGAAATCAAACTATGTAGCCATCTATAAGGATAACTTCAGGGTATGAATTACCTTATCGCTATTACTCATCAAAAAAGACCTCACCGTTTCCAGAGCAATGGCTGCTGCTTTATCAGATGGAAACCCATAAATCCCTGTGGCAATGCATGGAAAGGCCTAAAATGAGAAATACAAAAAATGAAAAATAAACCATCTTAATCCATCCATTAATTATAACTCACAATGGATCTTAGGCCTTTAGACACCAAAAGCTCCATTGACTTAAGATAAGCACTCCTTAGGATATTAGGATCCTGATTTTGAGGGCCCACAGTGTGGATAACATCTGTCAAATGATATATTTTAGTATTAGGTGGTACGAGAAGGATGAGTCGTCCTATTACTCACGCTTAGCAGGTAATTTGTATCCTGATGTTATTTTGGACTCTCCAGGAGGACATCCATTAAGACTATTGCATTCTTTTTCTAGATTTGGACCTGCAGCTCTATGAATGACACCACATACTCCTCCACCTGCTCTGAGACCAGAATTGGCAGCATTCACAATGGCATCAATTTCCAAATTCCGGATATCTCCCTGCCACATTCCAATCTTATCATTACTCACTGCTCAACATACGAAAATTCAGGAAATGAATTGTATACAACATTAAATATTAATAATGTATCATCATCTACCGTCCGGAATCCAGTCCTTTCTCACGTCTTCCAATGTCACGAACTCTGCACCGCAAAAGTAACCTTTTCGCCTTTCTTCCATTGTAGAGCTTTGTCGAAGAGGAATGTTATGTCTTGGTTCAATATGGGTAAAGCCACTCCTCAAAAGTCGCAGGGGTTGGATCAATAGCAAAAATAGGCTACTCTGTAACATTAAATATAAATGAAGCCATTTGATAGGGCGCGAATGCAGTTCAATAATTCTAGCTGATGATAAGTGATGGGGGCCTACCATTCATAATATTCGTCATAGAAAAATAGTTTTCTATGACGTAACGTGGGTTTGTTCCAATACGTAAATAAAATAATCATTGATCATCAACATTATTTATGTAGTACATATTAAATTATATGTATAATTATTATAATAATTTAATATGTAGTACTTGTACACAATAGACATAAAGTCAGAATCAGAGTATTATTAGTACCTTTTCTTGCTTGTAGTCAATACTCAGTTAATTATATTATTTGGAATCAAACAATAGAAAAGATATATTTCAAAACGTACTGCGGTATTATTGTTGTCCAGTAATTACAGATGATTCATGTATATTTAAATGAGTAATTGGAAGCATTTAGCTTATATCAATATGACATGTCACATGTATAAAATATCAATGACGTTACATGTTGATGTCGTATAGTTAGGAATGTAAATCATATGCAATTCGGGCGTGTGATAAAAAAGTGGAGTTGGCTCTTCAAACAGGTTTTTTTGTTTTCCAAAGCTGTTATTATTTTTCCAATATTACTGAGGGGAGAACATCTACCTGATAGTAAAGATGTCGCATGAAGGAATACATGCATTAAGCTTAATAAATCAAATAAAATGTAAACAAAAAGGGCTCAAGTCCTCGTAATATTATTATTAGTTAAAAATATATAATTTCCTGACATTAATTTCAGTTAATTTTCTTCCTCTCATCTATAATATTATTTATTGTTGTATATATAATGGAGAATAGCAGCTTGTAGCTCAGTAAAACGTCATGACAGCTCAAGCTGCTTCCCCCTCGGCATTCATTAAATTGTCAGGGTTGCCAGGTTGATTTTCTCTTTTTTTTTATATAACACGCCCGAATTGCATATGATTTACATTCCTACGTATAGTATAATTAGCAATGTAAATCATATGCAATTCGGGCGTGTGATAAAAAAGTGGAGTTGGCTCTTCAAACAGGTCTTTTTGTTTTCCAAAGCTGTTATCATTTTTTTTCCCTTAAGAAGGTAACATCAACTTTACCTCAACATAATGTTTTACAAGAAAAGAACAGTCTGCAAAGATTATATCATGGAGAGAGAGGAACAAAGGAAAAATTAAAAAATGGTTATCATTCATTGAGGAGAATGGAGTACATGATATTTGTGAATATAATAATGAATCTGGAGTAACGTATATTAATGTTTGTGGTTTGATGTTTTCACTTGTATACATATATAAAGGAAAATAGCAGCTTGTAGCTCAGTAAAACGTCATGACAGCTCAAGCTGCTTCCCCCCTCGACAATCATTAAATTGTCAGGGTTGCCAGGTTGATTTTCTCTTTCTTTTTTTATTACAAGCCCGAATTGCATATGATTTACATTCCTAAGTATAATATATATTAATATGCATTGTCATTGAGATTAGATTTGGAAATGAGTCAGATTTAGCAATAGAGAAATGAATAGTAGGAAGGCACCGATGCAGGTCTTTTCATTTAAATTATTAGCACGATTACCTAATAAGGTAATCATAGGCTTATGGTCTTGATCTTCACTGGAAGTATCAGGAGCAGATTGTTTATTATCTGGTTTAACAATGACTAACGAAGTGAGAGGGGTTACGAACTCGTATTTTAAGGAGAGATAGAGAGCATACTCTAAGTGATCACAAATGTAAATGTCTTGATCGCCGACTGTCTCTAAGATTTGCTCAATGTCTGTATTCTCATCTTCTATAGACGAAGTAGATCTTTTGGCGACGGATGAGGAGTTAAATGACTCTGGGCATGAAGAATATTCGCCTCGAGATATAGCTTTGAATAAGTCTTGAATTGTTAAATAGGCCCACAATCTTTCAAGTATATTTGAATGAATGGTACTATTATTCACGACAAAGTCAAGTAGAATTGTATCCGTTTCTACAACTGGAGCAGTCTGAAATATATATGTATGTACAAGATATACAAAAAATGAATCATGCGTCAATTGTAAACTTACAGCATATAAGTATCTTCCATCGATTTCATACTCTCCATCGGCATCGTTTGCAAGAACCTTATACTCTATTTGAGCTTCAACAAGTTCACTGTGAGCTGGGGACATTAGATGACCTGCAACAACCATTTCACCACCTTTGTAGTACGAATGGAAACTCGTCGAAGTGAGAGAGTTTTGAGTAATACTATCATTTTGATAAACGAATCTTACATTGCGCAGCATTGGACTACTGATCTGAAAGAAGAAGTTGGTAAATAGTAATAACTAGTAACTAATATATACAACATAAAAAGAACAGCAAAGCTTTTTTAGGTCCCAAATGGAAATACCTACCTCTCGGTAAAATCCCTGAAGCTGAAGTGATGCATCTGCAGCCACATAGATTTTTCGAGCAAATCCAAAGTTTCTCAGTGCTATAACTTTAAGTGTATCAAAGTCTGCTCCTCGGCCGAAAGCCAAGGCAAAAATAGGAACTTCATAAATATTTGATTTAACGACATTCTCTAAAATTTCAGTCGTATTCACAACACCTTGAGTAGGATTGCCATCGGTGAGAAATATGACCATGGGCTGTACATATACATTTTCCGCTTCCTCTTTTTTGTATCGAACCATTTTTAAAGCTAAATCGAATGGATTTTATTAATTAAGATGGATAAATGCTTTTTTAAGCTTAATAGTTTGATTACCATCCACGATAGCGGCATTGATATTTGTTCCACCCCCTGCTTCTAATGAATCAACATAGTTCATGGCATCTTTTTTAATGGTATCACTAATTTTTACGTAGTGATCATGATAATGGTCCCATACATTCACTTTGGTATTGAAATCGATAATGCTAATAAAATCCTGATTATTTAACTCCTTTATAATGGTTCTCATTGCATCTTTTGTTTGTAGGATTTTTTTACCTCCCATAGAGCCAGAGGTGTCCAATACAAAGACTACATGTTTTGGAAGGGGTCTTATGTTCTCTGGTGCTACAAAATGAACAAAATATCCATCAACTACAAGAATTTCCCCATCATTGGGTCTTTCAACATCATAGTTCACACTGAACTGAAGAGCATGTCGTGACTTTAAAAGAGATTGAAGAGAAAATAGCTCAGGTGTATAAGAGACACGGACCTCTCTTGGAGATATTCTTTTAATTTCTGTGTCATTTTCATTCATACTCTCCGAAATACTTATGTCATGCTTTCTTAGTTTAGGAACTTCAATCATACTGATTTTCCGTTGCTCCATGATCCTCATCTAAAAAAAAAAAGATTGATAAGCAAGAAGGTTATAAACTACTGAATCAATTTGATATACCGAAATAGAGAAGCTCCCAAGTTTTTGACGAGGTGTAATATTAATTACATGATGATAAAAGCCCTGTTTACGCTCGAGCAGTTCCTCGTATAAAAGGTAAAATGTAACAATAGAGTTTGCTTCTGTATTAACGGATACACGAAAATTATTAGAATGCCTTGCAGAAACACCCACATGACCAGCCGTTTTCCCAGAGTTCACTGCGTCTTGATATACCTTCAAAGCTGCCTCCTTTTCCTTGACATAAGCCACATAGAGTTGTCTATCAACCTCTATGGCAAACCGTGAAATAAAGGCTGTTTCAGGAAGGATAAGAGTCAGATATACTTCACGAGAAAAGTTTTTGGCATTGTGGACTTTATCGGATATAAGGGTAATGGCGTATCTAAATGACTCATTATGAATACTTTGAGGGAGAAGGGTTCACTTGAGGAGGAACTTACCTAAAACGAATATCTGTTTCCACCTTTATGTTATGTGCCAAACGATGTAATTTCTTTCCTGTGGAGTTTTGTTCAGATGCTAACTCATTCTCATTCAGTTCAGATGGATCCACTGACCTCTTTTTTATCCAATGCTCTCTTTCAAAAGAAGGCATTTGGTTTTGAGGATGCAAAAGAAGACTGTGAGATTTGAAAATGGAACTTTCAAATCCCTTGACATCCCCGATGTGAAGGAGAACTTGACAAATAATTGTCAATGACAGATAAAGGGATTTCAACATGATGATAAAAAAGTTTACATAGTTCCTTGACGAACCCTGAAATGATGTAGAAATAATAAATAAATGATTGAAATGATTATATGAATATGATACATAACTAGTAAATAATAACAAAATTGATAGGACAATAGTACAAATAAGTGAATACTGAATAGCTATTTATTAATGTATGTCATGAATCATGATAGCTTACTCCGTTCCTGAGCTAGCACATGATAAATAATATATATTATTCTGTTGAAAGGAAATTTGATGATAAAATTATCAAAATATTTTCTATTTGGGGATTTTATCAAAACCTTAAAAGTCAAGGTAGAGACTCACTCCTATAATACAAGAGAAACACCTATATTGAGTATTTCTCTCACTCACAAACCTGATTAAAAACGACACAAGGACTTCATTATGTATGTTGTATAGGCGCCTAGATCTTACAATGTATTGTATGTACCATTCATTTTGTATACCTAACTAAAGATTGTTCAAAGAGGAGCCCTGATAGATTTTTCATATTATTACAAGACTTACATCAGGTATATATACATATACATATATATATATATATATTAAATCCACCTTGTCTAGACACAGATTGAATCTTAATTAGGAGAGAATAAATAAACCGAAGGCTCACACTTTCCCTCCTCATTCAGAAAGAAAAATAAATAAATATGTAAATACCTACATTCAGTCATATGATGTACATAGTTGAGTCCATGTCGATTAATTATTATTGGTATTTTCATGGAATGATCTAATATTATGTACTATGTAGTTTGAGTAATGGAGTAAGAAAGTGTGTGTCCAACATTTTGTTATCAATTCTCATACTTCGGGTACTCTTTTAAACCAATATTAGGTTGGGTCTCTGTCCGAAATAAATACATACAATTTATGAATATATAGAAGGGTATTTTTACATATAAATTATGTATATCGTAACGTCTATAACTATCATATCCATGCGTGAATAGTAAATATATGTACATATGAAGAAGACTCGGTGCTGAAGGGTGTGCCGAGTATTCCTTAATAGGAGAGTAACAGTCATATTTTTTCATAAGTAACCGAGTCTTATAAAAATGAATGAACTAAGAGCCAAGAGATCTCGTAAATAGCCAAAAGTGCTATGACGTTAATTGTATTCATATATATGTATACATAGATGGGTATCCGAATTTTCACCCATTCTACTATTTATGGACTATGTACGGGAGCCACAGGAATAGGTTTTGATGTGAATACTCATGATTTCTTCAATTTATATCCAAACATCCCTTGGCACAATACATATATATGTTGTCTGTAGGTTGTAACTTAAAACAGCAGCAATTTGTATGGATATTAACGTCTTATTTAAATAGTCATAACACGGGTTATTTTAATGATGATGACCCAAGGAAACCTTATCAAATTCCCAATAACTCCTCCTATTGCCTTAAATTTACTAAGAATTTACTCTACAGAGCTTAGTGCCAGTATGACCCATCCTCCATATCTAACCCTCTAATAAGGAGCTATAAATCAATGACTTCAAATATTTTTTTTTTTTTTTAATTGTATACACTATTGTCCTCAATTTTGTCAATTTTGTCCTTGAATTAAAAAAAAGCTTTCTAAACTGGCCACTAAATATTATGTATATTATTTATATTAAACTTGAAACACTTTTAAGAGCAATCATCCAAGAAACTACAAACAATCTTCTATGCAAAATGTGCGAAACTTCAACCATACTATAAACAAACTGTAGCAAACATTCTTTATAACCAGAGATGAATACCTACCAGGGTATACATATTTGACTTGATAAAAATATCTCACAAAAAGTAAGGAGATAGACAAATAAGTACATGGGTACGTACATACCCTACCTATCTACATACTAAAATGGGACTCAGTCACGAAAAAATCAAATATCATTATTTAACTACATATATGTATAGCTGAACGTATGTATGTACATTAATTTAATTAATGGATATTTGCAAAACAAACGCAGAAACATTGAATTTGTGTTTGTTGGGTTACAAAACGGAATATTTGAATTGATTAAATAATGTACACTTATTGGATCGAAAATGGGTTGATAGTCATTAAGATAAGCATATGTATGTATGTATATCTACTTAGTTATGCTTAGTTATATATGTGTAATATATTTTATGGTGAAAGAAAGGAAAGATAAATCACTCGTAACAAAGGCCATCTATATAATGTACAATTTATTATAACTTTATGTGTTATAATAAGTCACAATATAGTCTTTCTCCTGGATTTTAAATTAGCTAGTACTCTCTCAACTTGATGTTTATTTTTCCTCTTTAAAAAATGAAATAAATAAACCTCTTCAAAAACTAACATGACTTTTAATGGACTTAACATTACATATGTACATAATCATATATGGTAATAAAATACAAGACACAGATTGAGTTAGTAAATCATATGAATTCAGAGGGGACTGAGGAAGTAATGTTCTCAAATTACACGCCGCATACCAACTTGTAACTCTTCATTCAAATGATGTAGGGTGAAAAAGAAGGACTATATCGTTATATGTAATTTATATTATATTTACACAGAGGAGATGAGTGCATTAAAATCATGGAAGCCCAAGTTGATGCAAAACATATTAATTAATTGAGGCCTCTAATTTAAATCCATTGATATACTATGTAAATATACATAATATTATTTAACTAAGTCAAACATTTATTTCGCTTTTAGGAAGGAAGCACACCAAGATCTCTCAGCATGAAGCAACAATTCCAAGCATTTCGTACAAATACGTGCACTAATCTTCAATGTTCGTATGCTCCATGACCTTTTTTTAAGTGATATATGTAAGTATGTAAAAAATATGAAGTATGTATCTCAAAGCAACTAGCTATGCCTGGCTATTTCTTGTATGTAATGGGGAGAAGGAGAATTTATGAGTATGACTGAGAAACAACGGCCGTAGAGCTATAAATATACATATAAGACCTGAGATTAAGGGAGTTCCAAGTTTAGTTTGTACATAGTCTCCGCAAAAATATACTTTAACTTATAAAAGGATTGTGTTACTAAATATATGTATGTATCCTTATTTCTATTTCTTTCATCATCCGGCTTTACTTCTACCATCATAGACACAATTGGTCACTCACTCAATCATTGTCATTAATCCTCCTCCTACGTATGTATATTTATATAATAATATATGCAAAATACATTTGTCAATTAATAATATTAATAAGCAATAATATATAATTGGGGCCAAATCTTCATATTAGAGGGGATCATGTGGGTGGTTGTCATTAATTTCTTTCGCAATGGGAGGAAAACAATATACTATATTATAATGCGCCTCATTAAAATATTATGTATATACTTGTATGCAACCAATGACGTAGCACATACATAACCAATGAGGATAATGAGCACTGTTCTCAAAAATGGAGTCCCTATATTATACTATATCATATATGTATTTATATATCATCCAGCTCCTCATTACCTTATGATAATTATAGGAATCAATGGATAATGAATATAGGTATTCTATATGTAGGATATTCAAGTCATTTGCTCCGCTCCGAGGAGTAGGAAGAAGCTTTCCCTTTACATGTATAGCACAAACATTAGCATAATACGCATATTTGAGATATGTACGAGATACTTTCCCCATTCGTTACTTTAAACACTTTTAAAGCATATAAGGCAGTTTTATTGTGAAAAAGAGGTACAAGATGATATAATGAAATGTAAATGAACCACCATCTACATATATAGAAACGAGAGCTATTACACTGTCTATAATATTATCATTGTGTTGCTGATTAGGGAAATATTAAAATATAATATGAATTGTTTTTGTAAAAGGAAGATCATTTATGCACAAGTATGATCATTAGCTAGAGTTAAAGAGTTAATTATTATTATTATTATTATTTTAAAATTATGTCCAACCCTCGTAAAGACATTCTTTGTGATACATATTAATATGTAATTCAAGTTAGAGAAAAGTCAAATTGTCGACACGCCTCATAAAATCATTGGAATTGAAAATGCACAAAACATACAAGTACATACAACAAGAAAGATACATGCTTCTACCTACTAAATAAAGGTCATTATAGTACAATTGACAGATTGACCGTGGACTACTGATATTAATTAAATTATTATTCTTAATAAATAAATATAAAAATAAATGGCAATCAATCAAATCAATAGTAAATGATGTTATCGTGAAGGAGTTTGTAAAGGTTGGTCTGTACTGAATAGAATTAATTAGATATTTTAAGTAACTTACTCTGAGTTAATTAAGGATATCCAAGAGGTCGACTCCCTTGAAACGTCGCTCAGAACTAACTGCGAAAAAGTATTTATTTTAGGGGGGAAGTCTCCGAATAAAATATGTAACATTATGTTTGTTCCTACTCGCATGACGATGATTATGTAAGAGCGCTCTCCTCACAAAAAGGCCGGGATTCTTATTTCCTCTCTGCATGATGATGATGATGGTAATAAATATTATAAATTATAATCATCGAAGAGTGATGGATCAAAGTACGAATCCTACGTGATGGAAGACTCATCCTCCCTTCTTCAGTCTTATCCTTCATTCATTTCTCTTTCAATAATTTTGCACTTTTTTAATTTATAAATATGTGTGTACTGTGTGTAAAACATTGTATATATTATTTGTTTATACGCAGGGGCGGCGCAGTTGAGCACTGAGTACCAAGGGGGCATGCCCCACCCCACATTCTCTCTAAATCCCATTCGTAGTAACTACATTTATTAATGAATAATGGTCATATGACTCTAATGTTTTCAATTACATATAACATGAAATTTTTACGCCCAACTATAAGCTAATGAAGGGGTCGATGGCAACCTCTTGGGTTAAGAGGCAGGGAGTCTACCCTCTCTCCTACAATGAATATTTTATAGAGTTCTAAAATGACAGTGGGAGAAGTCAAATTCTAGGTTTTCTATCCATAAAAAGAAGAAAGGAAGGAACAAAAATGCTCTTTCTTTTTAAATATCATCATTAAAAATTTCCATTCCATTAATAAACTCTTTAACAGAGTAGAAGTGCATTGCGTTGTGTTCTACTACTTTAAGCCAAGTGAGGATTGGTGCTGGTGGCGGGGGGAATTTGACTTGAAGCAGTGAGCATTCTTTTTCTTACACCTAAATTCAAGAAAGTTTTCTTAACTTCAGAGATAAGAGTGAGTGTTGGTTTTTTGAAAATGCTTAGGACATAGTGTTGCTATCCTGTTCATTCTATTTTAGTATAACGTTGTTTAAGGTTCTGGGCAGATTTAATAAAATATCCGGCTCCATCTCTAAAGGAGACCTTCAGTCAATCACACCTGAAGTTGGAGCCAAAAACCTTGTTAATACTTCTGATCGCCACACTTGTCATTGTTGTACTATCGGCCTTCCTAACATCCGTCAAATTAATTAAATATGACCGGCCTAAAAAATGACCATCCAGAGGACCAAGCAACACTGCAGTCATGGATTGCTGTAGAGGATATGTAGTTTAGTCCAAAGTAAGGAAAATATCATTTTCTTCAACTTCTTCCTTTATCTTGGACAAGATCTTGTCTAGACAACTTCACTTTGGGGCTTCATTGACTTCATGATGACGTAGCGAGACGGAACAGTTTTTCCAGTGTAGAGCTCCATAAACTTAATAAAATTTAGATAACTCACGACATTTATTCAGACATTGCAAGATACAAGTTTATTGGTCATGTCAGTAAAGAAATTAGAAGTCACAGGATTTTCTTCAATTATGTTCCTTGAATAAAGCTCTATATTCCTTACGTAACTTTGGGTTTGTTTCAATGTGTTGAATTATGACGAACTTCCTGTAAGACCTCGTTTCAAAATCACAAAGACGACATCTCATTAATCTGGATTCCTTGTTGAAATTCCAAAACAGCTTTACCTCCATTTTCCACAATCAAGGATTTCATTGTAACTCTATCATACATTTTTATAAACTTTAAATCAGAAATTAAATTAGTATTTTCTTAAATTGAAATATATATGTCTTTTTATTTATTCCTTAGATTTGAAGTTATTACAGATGAAACAAATAATATCACATTAATTTTTCGCCTTTCCTGACAGCATATTCATGTAAGACGTAACTTCTCTTTAAGTAAAATGTATTTATACCTAAGTTATGACTTATGTCCTTTGCATGTAGGCTTGCTGTCGAAAAGAATACAAATAGAGCCAATACAATGTTAACAAGTTAGGGCTCAAGTCCAATTCCTCGTAATAATAATTATTAGTTAACGAACTATTAGCTAAAAATATATTTCTTTTATATGTCTCCCTTTGTATATAATATAAAGGAGAATAGCAGCTTGTAGCTTTTTGCAATTTGCAAATTGTCAAAGTTACCAGGCTGGTTTTCTCTTTCTCTTTTTTTTTCACATACCGAAAGTTTCTACATTCCTAGTTATTAATAATAACTAGGAATGTAAATCATATGCAATTCGGGCGTGTGATAAAAAAGTGGAGTTGGCTCTTCAAACAGGTCTTTTTGTTTTCCGAAGCTGTTATAATTTTTCAAATATTACTGAGGGGAGAACATCTACCTGACAGTAAAGATGTCGCATGAAGGAATACATGCATTAAGTTTAATAAAGCAAATAAAATGTAAACAAAAAAGGGCTCAAGTCCTCGTATAATTATTATTAGTTAAAAATATATAATTTCCTGACATTAATTTCAGTTAATTTTCTGCCTCTCATCTATGTTATTATTTATTGTTGTATATATAATGGAGAATAGCAGCTTGTAGCTCAGTAAAACGTCATGACAGCTCAAGCTGCTTCCCCCCTTGACATTCATTAAATTGTCAGGGTTGCCAGGTTGATTTTCTCTTTCTTTTTTTATAACACGCCCGAATTGCATATGATTTACATTCCTAGTTATTATTAGGAATGTAAATAATATGCAAATGGGGTGTGTAAAATAAAAAGAAAGAGAAAATCATCAACCTGGTAACTCTGACAATTTGATGAATGTTGAGAGGGAAACAGCTTGAGCTGTCATGACGTTTTACTGAGCTACAAGCTGCTATTCTCCTTTATATATACAAATGAAAGCTTCAATAATAAATAATAACATTATGTTATTATTGTGTTATAACATCGATGAGGGGCAGAAAATTAACTGAAATTAATGTCAGGAAATTTTATACTTTTAACTAATAATAATTATACGAGGACTTGAGACCTTTTTGTTTACATTTTATTTGCTTTATTAACCTTAATGCATGTATTCCTTCATGCGACATCTTTACTATCAGGTAGATGTTCTCCCCTCAGTAATAAAGGAAAAATAATAACAGCTTTGGAAAACAAAAAGGACTGTTAAAAGTGCCAACTCCACAAAATCTCGCACGCGGCGTTTTGCATATTATTTACATTCCTAGTTATTATCATCAGCTTCATTTTCCTTCTACTTTCTCTGAATGAAAGGGAATAAAAAAACATTTTAAATCAAGTATTTACTTGTGACCCACCAATTGGGAACTCCTGTATAAGAAAATAATTTCAGGAGAAGACCATTACTGGTCTTAGAATATCCATAGCCTCTATTCTTTTTTAGGGAGTTTAGTTTCGAATGATATTGGGTTTTTAATTAGAAATAAGATTGCCCATTTAAAATCAAATCAAATTAAATTTTTATGATTGTATTTTTAGAAAAGAAGTTTTAACCCTTTTTTCCACATTGATCTTCATTTTTCAAATCAAATTTTGATGATTCTCCTCCTTACTTTTATTTATCTCAATGTTCTAAACTAAAACATGTAGCCGGGAGGTGAATCCAGGCACTTGTCTGCAATGCCCCCATAAATCACCACCAAAATAAGTATTAGAGTCATTACAGCCAATGCTACGTTACTTATCACAGATTTCAAGGACGTATATAGCTGAAATATGATCACAACCAAGAACTTGTCAATCAATTTAATTTATTAAAATGTTTTTGGAGGTCAAAGTATGACAACAGCTACCGTAAAGAATGGATGCCATTGGTATAAAAAAAGGTCAAAAATAGTTTTAAATAGTCTGTCTTTTAGTAATTGTGTGTTTCCAATTATTTTAAAGTGGGATTTCTTGATGGTATGACACTAGGTAGCCCTAAGGAAATTGCATGATGGGAGCTCCTTGGTGGGATTGCAAATAACATGCAATAAATGTAAGTTTCCTTTCCTCCCATTGCTCTCTTTCGGGGATCATGATAAAGAGTTTTTATCATACTCTACTTTCTACGAGTATTATCATATGATACGACATACTCTTGTTTATCGATTAATACGAAATAAACGCAAACTGCATTGAAGAAAAAAAAAGGATTTCGAGGCAAATTATTTGAATATATGCTCCTCAAATAGTATAACAACAACCATGAATTACGATACACGATAATAATAATTTACAAATTCTATTTCTAGCCATATTTATGTACTGATCATATATAAGCGTTTACTTATATAATTGATAATCTACCAATATATGTACCGTGGGTTGAAATTCAATATTACATATATGTACAATATAAATAAAGCCTCAAAAAAGTAATTCAAACCATTCAAAAAATAATAATTTTGTGGGTAAACAGTAACTGTTTACTTTAGCACACAATATAGTTTTCATAGTCAAGTCCAAAAATTATTTACATAGTTTATAGGGATAGATCCCAGCTTTTGAGTCTTAGATATAATGTGTAGGAAATTTATGTTAAATTATAATATATATATATATTAAATACGTTTGTACATCATTGATGATAATGATGATGTGACGCGAGGCCTTTCATCATTGTAAATTCAAATAAAGTTTGAAAAGGGTTTTACTCTTTGATGATCCTGCTGAGAAACACCATGACCTAGATTGTTATTGTTATTACAAAGTAAAGAGAGTGAGAAATAAGCTTGGGGGCGAGGGCCTTTCCATGATGACTTTCGGAGGAAAAAAAAATCGTAGCGAGTATAGAAAGTAGAATCGCGTTCTCTTACATTATTTTGTTTTCTCTCTTCCTCGCCCTTTCTCTCGCATAATATGATATTAATACATTGTAACATTAAAGACTACGCGTTTATTGTATTTTAACATGTGGAAGTGACTGGCTCCAAGGAGATAGGATAATAATATAAACGAAGTGATAGCAACATAATATTATCTATGTATATGGCTTAAGAAGAAGAAGGATCAACTATCATTTTCAAGAGACTCAGATTCGTGACATCATCCTACAAGAAGGAGAAAGTATTGTTTATCTTAGAGGCATCAGCCCAGCTTCTGTAAATGTTATATACGTAATATAAATATATATTTAAATTATTATCTAAGGTGGGGTACAAATCCTTTCTTCTTCAACGTTAAATTGATAAGTTGACCATGGCTGCACCAGAAGGTGGAAATTTATATCCTAATTTGCAAGGGGTCCAAGGAAACAAAGGTAGATTTTTGGATTTTTCAGAGCTTAATTTAGAGTCTCTTTATTTCTCTAGATATGGCCCTACATGGCAACACAGCTCCACCTCTGGTACAACAAGTTGTTGTGAATCAAAATTTTGGAACTGAGCCTCAAAACGCATTTTGTCCGACATGTCAAACAAATGTCAATACAAGCTTATCCACAGATGCTTCTTCGATGGCCTGGATAGCTTGTTTGTTACTCTGCTGCTTTGGGTGAGATACTCATCAGTCCTCCTTAAAGGAAACTCTAAATTGATTTATTACCTTTAGATGCTGGCCTTGTGCATGTATCCCTTTCTGCGTTTGCCAAAAAACTAAGCACAACTGTCCAAACTGCAAAAATTTCCTTGGAGAGTGTACGTCTTAATCTTGAGGTGGAATGGGGAACCATCTATTATTATTTCTGTACAAATAGATGTAATTATGTTTTATTTTGAGTATTAGGAGGATTTCAATTTCTCAATTGCTATTTATATGTAAATAGGTTCGAGAACTACGCTGCTCTATGAGGAATGCTCCTACTTGTTTTCAGTCATTTTCCAGGAATAAAAATTCGATATTATTTAGACTACCTTTTGTTTCAATCATGCCTCATAAACTTACAAATAACAGTGTATATTCCTAACTACTTAATTATGATCATGCCGAGATCTTATCTCCTATGTAGAGTGAATTACCTTTAATGTGGTTTTAGTAATTAGTTCCTAATCGGTTAAACTATGGGGTGAGAATTTTTTTTAACAAGAAAATTTAATATAAACAAACGAAAATTCCCTTTGTAAGAAGGGGGCAAGTCAAAAAGTTTGAGAAACACGTCTAAGGATCACTTGTTCATTCCACATCCAAAGTTTATTCTATATAGATATATATATATATATATATATATATATACTCATAAATAATTGCTTAATTGAGATGTGCAGGAAATCTAAGCTATTTAGGAGATACAAATATTAATCAGTAAGTTAATGTGTTTTGCATAAATATATTTTACACAACTCCTTCTCTTTTCCTAAATAAATTTACTCAGGCTAATCGGGGAGTTGTGATTTTGAATTGTTTGATCAATAAAAATATATCATTATTAGGTGGTACATTAAGTATATTTAAAAAAACATTATTATAGTTAATCAATCCTTATCCTTTCAAAAATTAAAAGAGAAATATCCCATTTTACAACTACACGATGACACTTAGAGAAGTTACGTCCTATGGAGACACATTTTTTATTCATTTTTTAACTGTTGGGATGGAAACACTGTATTGTATTAGCAGAGTGCCTTTTACTGTACTTGGCATCATAGCTTTATACACAACTACTACCATTCTAAGAGTTTTTCAATTTTCATATTTTAAGGGGCTATGTAATTTTTCTCCGCGTGTTATGATTTATGTAGGGAAACTATCTAACCAGATACCTACTGAAAAAAAAAGGAACTCATTTTTAAACAATGGACAATATAAAGTCATAAATAAAATCTTCATCGAAGATATTTCCAAATCAGGTGAGGCTTCAACAAGGGGTAAAGCCTCTCTACTCGAAATAAAATATAGCTCAAAGCATAGATTTAAATCACTGGTTCCCAACCTTTCTACAAATGCAACTCCCTCTCCATAAAAAGACCTAGTATTTGGAGATCCTTATGCACGGAGCACCCGACTTTAATGATTTCACATTGAAGTAATAATCATACTCATTAAAAAAAATCAAAATCAAACGCGTGAACTTATATACAACTAATCCATTTGAATGGATTTAGTGAGTTTTTATGACCATTGTGCTGAAAAAAGACATAAATCAATGATGCTCCCATCATTTTTATCTCCCGCAAAGTGAGCGAATAATTCCATGAAGCCCTAAAATCTTACACATGTACTTTAAATACTTTTAATTTTGTTCTAAAGAAGTTAAGACAGTTCCTTTGATTTGGATTTACAAAAACAATAATAATATTGATAATAAAAAGATTTCCTCCAACTTGTTCACTCTTTTATTGATTTCCATCAATATCAAGTCCCTTAAGAAACATATTCACCAAGAAGTATGTGACAATTCGGACAAGAATGTTTAGTCCTCCTCATGGTGCAGCAGGGTATGCAGGCACAAGGAAGCATTCTGAAACATAAATCATTTATAACTTGATTTTACAATGGACCATTACTTACAAAAAGGCCGACAGCAAGCAACAGCAGACCCATGCCTTCGGGGTTGCACTAGACTTTGTCTTCGTTTTAATGGTTTGACGACAGTTTGGACAATAGGCGCACATGGACGCACTACAAAAGATCGTAGGATGGGATGGAGGGATGGAAACGGGTGATTCAGTTGGGACCGTGGAAAGGAGTTGAGGGTTAATATTGGGATAAGAACTCGTCAAACCAGGCTCCAAGTTGGAATACTTTCGATCCGAAACGCTGTCCATCATCTATTTTATTTGATGCCACCCAAGCGCAGAACTGAATACAGACTGTTATATATATTTCATAATTATTCATTATTGTAGACGCCGACTACAGGATTTAATCCGGATAAGAAGGCGACCCCTTCTTTATATGCGCGGAAGAGATTAACTTTAACGGAAAATGAAGATTGAAGAACCACTTAAGTATCCTCTTGTGGATTGGTGATGCATGGATTCATAACTACCTCATATGAAGGAATTTCACTTTAGTAGAGAAAAATAACAATTTTATAAATATAAAAGTAAAAACGCTTGGTATTTATGCTCTTTTTTTAAATTTGTTCATTCTTTTTTAGACTGTTGGGCCTGAAGGAAGATTTGAAAAATTATCGCTCAAATATAGAAAATTATCCTCTCTGTACCAATAATATGTTATATTATTATATTTTTCATCCCTAAAGATGTAGGAATGCGCACATTTTTAAGCGTGTACTCAAAATGCATGTTAGTTGAAACCCTGCATAATGTTCTTTCATCAAGTTGTTATCCTTTTCGTAGTTGTTCGTATTTCCTATAGTTATTACAATCCAAATTCGTGGATAATATTAGCGCCATTTGTACCTATTAAAACTTTTACGGGAATGTTATGTGACAGTAAATTAATATCCTGTGTTGTCATCCAAAGAGGTGAGTCTTGTTTGGGTCTACGGCAACTCATCCCGTAACAGAGAGTTGACATTAACAAGGAAATGAATTAATATTAATTCAATTAACGTCAATACCACCTTAAGTCAAGCTCTATAAAATGTCCTTCACTAAAAATAACTACAATCAAACCTGTATTATGAATATTTATGATTTATGTGACCGCTTAGTGCAGGTGATCTCTTACACCAAATTTGGATTTCTTTAACCATAATGTGGAAAATAGGACATGAAATAATACATAAACTGTATCAAATAATATATTTACAAGTATTTAAAACACTTTTATTTAGAAGAAACAAAATTAGAATAAAATTAACCTTAATTGTGATATGAATCAATATACATTTATATAACAAAATGAAAAATAATTTTCAATACCATTAATTAAAAAGGTCTAAAAAAGTTTTCGTTTGTTCAAACTGATCAACCATATAAATATGTGTCATCAGTGATTCTAATTTAATGACAGTATTTAGGATACTAATAGTATATTTCTTCCATCGATTAGAAACGGTTTCAATTTGGATATTGCATCACTAGCTTTGTTAAAATTCCCATATTCATTCTCAAATAGAGGGATAGAGAGAGAGAGAGAGAGTGAAAAAAACGTCCATACATATTTTATTTAATGCATTCGAATACATGGTCCATGGATCTTAATTATACACGATCGGACTTGTATAAAAATATGAATTGTAAGAATTCATCTGACCAGCACCGAGTGACCGGGATTATAATTTATCATCTGGAATTTTTAATTCTTCTTTTCAAAGGCACAGGTTTTGATGTTTTGTATTAAACAGTCAGTCAATGCTTTAAAAAGTGACCGTTGAAGAAGATTCATAAATCATCTGTATTTATGCATTATTTTGGGTAACCAATGGCCAGAAATTACAGGGGCACGCTTAATACAATAAAATATAAATTTTCTGGGTGGAAACTGGATTGGACCACTTAGTGCAGTGATACGCTTAGACTAGATTTGACTGTAATAACACTTTTTGAATACGAAAAGGAATAACGATTGGTACTTCTTGTTCTTTTTTATTATCATGTTCAGGTTTTGTTGGGACGTCGCTGCAATGTCATCTGCTTACGTAAAGGAGGAAATGAAATATAGAGGTTTTTCGATGATTAATGCTTACTGTACTATCAGATATCAATTTTAGGCCTTACTTTGGAGTGCTCGTTTTTAAGTTCTCTGTCTATGCAAAGCATAGAAACTATCTTGAATTTGCTCGTCCTGCATCCATCATCAGCTTCATGTTTTTTTTTATTTTGGGTGGAGAATTTACATTTCTTAGATAACAAGATATTTATGTGGTTACTTATGAAATCTGTATCGTACTTTAATGGTTGTAATTCTGTTTAAAATCGTAAATTATGAGCATAATTAATAGTTGAATTGAGGTACTTAGTGATTTTATATATTACTTGGTACATTGAAGGGATTCTGAATAATGAAATAATGGTTCGATTATCACTGATTTGTCATAATTCGAGGAACAAAGCCAAAGAATTCATTCTCTCATATAATAAATATGTATACCTATATTATGTACTATGGAGTCAAATACTAGGAAACAATGGTCACCATACTTCCATGGGAACAAGTCCAAACATGCTTAAATTATTCATTTGTATTATTAGTTAGTAATGCAAACTAATTGTATGTATCCCCTCGTACACCTCAATATAGAGTCCTCAGGGATTACGAATGCGATAGCCAATAATTGTGCAAAATCTAGAAACAGGGAGAGATGGATTAAATAAGGAAGAATAAAGCGAAAATGAAAGCTGGGGGGGGGGGGGGGGGTAAGCGATCTATAACTAACCCGTCAACTTTCCTCCTTTGACAAGCTTTCTTTGTACGAGGTGCCTAATGTAGTTGTAATTAGTAAACTAATCGAAAAAAAGGGATTCCCGGTGAACATCTTGTCATCTGCAATATATTTTTTTATTGAAGAAACTCATTGGATACTACCAGGGAGTAACTATAATAAATTTATTATAAAAATATAATTATCGATTATTTATCAGGGAGTTCTATATCAGAATCTAAAATATCCACTATAACGATGTTGACTAGGAATGTAAATCATATGCAATTCGGGCGTGTTATAAAAAAAGAAAGAGAAAATCAACCTGGCAACCCTGACAATTTAATGAATGTCGAGGGGGGAAACAGCTTGAGCTGTCATGACGTTTTACTGAGATACAAGCTGCTATTCTCCATTATATATACAACAATAAATAATAACATAGATGAGAGGCATAAAATTAACTGAAATTAATGTCAGGAAATTATATATTTTTAACTAATAATAGTTATACGAGGACTTGAGCCCTTTTTGTTTACATTTTATTTGCTTTATTAAACTTAATGCATGTATTCCTTCATGCGACATCTTTACTATCAGGTAGATGTTCTCCCCTCAGAAATAAAGGAAAAATGATAACAGCTTCGGAAAACAAAAAGATCTGTTTGAAAAGCCAACTCCACTTTTTTATCACACGCCCGAATTGCATATGATTTACATTCCTAATGTTGACATAATCCTAAGGGGAATTTTTTTTCCGCGCCGGGAATCCCTCTTTTAGACAACTTCAGTAACAACATTGATTTTATGTGGCATCTATTCTCTATTTAAATGTATAATTTAAAAAGATATACAGTATTAAATAAGAATTTTAAATACAAAATAAAAATGATTTAGAGCTTCACAAATTTCACACTATTTTTTTATTGGTTCAGTAAAAATTGGAAGAACAGCTGGTATTAGTTACTTTGTTATATCCTCGTGGAATTTTGATCAATAGTTTGCTGATAAATTATTTCTGGAGTTTTTTCTATTTTATGTTATTCCTGTAGGACTATAACTTTTAGACATGACAAAGCATGATGACTAATTCAGAAATCCCTAATTTGAGTCATTTTGATTATCTATTATATTGAGATAACCTAACAAAACAAGATCCCAAATATATTTTCTAAAAATACAAAACAAGAATTGAAATGTATTAACTTCAAAATTTCATTAATGCGTCCAGGGATACAAAAAAAGTTTGATTTAACCTCTGCTTAGTCTAAAATAAAAGAAGGAAAGATAACTCCCACCCACCAAGCCGACTGAATGGTGTTGAACAACACATTAAATAAAATTTTTGTTAAGACTCATATATGTATATATATTTCTCATAATATCGTTATTATTTATTAAATCGGTTATAGGCAAGTAACACAGAGATTTTGAAACACCAAAACGATGTCTCTCAACTTCCTGAGGAGTCCATTCCAATACTACGTATGACAATCATGATTTACACTCTACTTTTTAGTGTGCTATTTGTTCGTAGTAGGTGACTTCGTCGTCGTATCATCATCATTATTACTGAGGGATCGATAATAATAGACCATAATAATTAGATTCTTAGTTGATCAGTTGGACTCACTATGAAGCGAGGAGGAAGGGGAGCAGCATGTAGGAGAGCTGAGTGGAGCGATCATCCACACTTAATCGATATAACAAATAGATTTACAGACAAACAGACAAGACACACACACACAAAGAGAGAGATAACATATTGAGCAATGAATACAAAAATAAATTCACTTTTATAAATTAATGATACATTGGAAAAAATATCTTTTTTTAAAAAAAAAAAAAAAAACACCAAGAGGAGTGAATTAACAAATGCAAACTAATTATTATTTTTTTTGTAATGCTACCACATTTCTTTAAAAAAATATTACAGTTATGATTGATATGATTATATAAATAATAAATATAAATTGTTATGCCAATGGTACAAAGTTACGGAGAAAAGGGAGAGGGGGGGGGGGAAATCACAAATGGACGATACTTTTACGTTATAATAATGATATGCTAAGCAAGAAAGGATGGGAATGGGTTGGGAATACACAATACACCATAATCACATATAAAAACGATAAAATTCATTGCACACAATTCTGTTTTTTTTTTGTTTTCTTATTTTGTACTCTTTGATTTTGATATATTATAAAACATTTATGGTTTTTTTTTTTTAAATATTTTTATCTTTTTGGCACAAAAAAACCCAAATAATAATAATAATAAAAACACACACAAAACTCGAGAGAGAGAGCATTCGAATATTCCTGAGGAATTATTTATATTCAATTTGTTTTAGTAACTAAGTATATTTAAATAAAAATATATAAGCTCAAGGATTTGATTAAGTTTCCTAATAATATTATTTATCTATATCCTCAGGAACACACGACTGCTTGTCAAATTTGATATCAATACATGTACAAACACCATTAAAATGCATATTGATTTTGCAAGACAAGAAGAGTTAAAAGTAGTCATTTAGTAGTAACAATAATAATAAGTCATATGGAGACGTGTTTGGCTTGGTCTTTTTCTTGATCCCAGGTTTTCACTCATTACAAATTCAACGGTTTTTATTATTATAAAAGTCGGTTAGATCTTCTTGAAGGAGTAGTTCATATAAAATGTTCGTGTTGATATAATTGTATATATTATATAAAATATGACACACTATGGTTTGTTATATACTGTTTTTGTCTTTTTTTCTTCTTCTTTTGTTGTAGAAGAGTTGCTATCACGATTCAATGAAAAAGAATGCATACATACATATATATATATATGTATGTATATAACACTAAAATCAAAAAAATACAATTAAAAAAATAAAACCATGTAGACTAAATAATATAAGTTATAAAAAACTGGAGAGGTGCTCTCGACATTGGTTCTTGACACATAGTATTAAGCAATTAGCTATGGCACAAATTATAGTTATTTCAGGATTCTATTGAATATTTTAGCTGTTGCTCGTGTTGACATATTCATTATGATTCAGTTTCTCTGCTAATGGTCACTTCTTCAAGGGTGCTCCATGATGAGTAACATGATGCCTTCGTAGATACCATTTGTTTTTTACTTTTTTCTGGCATTGTTCACACTGAAGCTCTCGTCCTACGGTATGCATATTTAAAATGTGCTGGAAAAAGTAAGTGGAGCAAATGCTAATTAGTGATCGTCATGGAATAGTGAATAAATAATAAATAAATACATCTGTTCGTTGTTTGCAATCGCCAGTGGATATTAATGATAATTATAAATTAACACTTAAATAAGAATCAAGGTCGTAATCCTATCTTACCTGTTTTAAATTAAACTTATTCGAAAACATTCTTTTGCAATAGGGACACATTCTTGGTTGTCTGGATTTCCATGAAGGACCTAGTAAAGCAGCCATTTGTTCAGAAGTTGCAGAGCTAGTCAATGGCATAAGCACTTCCTCATCATTTTTGATCCCTTCAGATTCACTTTCACGACCCTGAGTTGACAACTCCTCTGGAGGAGGAGAGGGGATTTTATTTGACATTTCTAGAGCGGATTTCGAGGTCTCTTGATTTTCTCTTGATCTGTTTTCTTGGTGTATGAAGACATTAGGGTCTGGGATAGTGAGAAGCGTAGTTTGAGGAACATTGAGCTTGGGAATAAAACTGGGTGATCTCACATTTTCTTCCATGTTTTCTTCATTTTCCTCTTTCAGCTTTTGAGGTAGATGATCGTAGACTGGAGGATTATACTTGGGGACACGATACTCTTGAAGACGTCGTTGTGGAGCAGATTTTCGTCGACTCATGAGCTGTCCATCAAGAGCAGCGGCGCTTGCCAAGATGGATAGATTATTAGGAGCATGATCTTGGAGAGGAGGATCCGCGGAGGAGCCAATGCCCTTGATTTTGAGATGTTTAGCTGCCTTTAGAAAGAGAGGAACCCTTTTCTCTGAAAGCGACACAGCGCCATGATACATGTAAATCATAAGAGCCTGAAGAATATCCAAAGGTACTTCATTTAAAATGAGTACGGGGTGTGGACAGGGATTTTCCTTGAAGATCTTGAGGAAATAAGGACTGCAGGAAGCCAAGACAAGTTTATGAGCCTGTATAGACTCTCCTTCATCGCAAGATATGGATACATCTGAAAATTCCTCCTTGAGGTCCTCCAAACACTCCAACATATTACCCTCAAACCCTTTCCACTTGATGCAATACTCCTCCTCCAACATTTTTAATGACTCACTCATTTCTATAATCACTTTAATTAATCGTACTTCAAAAAGTAAGAAACGCCGTCGAGGACATCATCTCTCAATCCCTTCCTTCAATTCAACTCAAGGACCAGGAGCGAGCTCGGTTGTCAACATCCTTAACAAACAAACAACCGTTTCTTTTACCTAACTTCTGCGCCGTTTTTTCTCAGTCAATAACTACCTTTCAGCTCACTCAATTCCATCTCCGACACCTTCTTCTTCTTCTTCTTCCCAATCCCCAAGTCCATGCATTGATTGTATAATACTCGACTTCACTCCAATCCCCTTAGTTTCAATATCTTCATCCTATTCGACATATCCTTCGTATTCCTATCTCACTGCATGCTCCACTTATTAGTTATTATTTATCATCATATCATCATCGCAAGCGCTCTCTCAATCTCTTTGTTCGGCCAGGAAGCCGAAGCCCTTTACACTTTTTCTTAACAGAAAAAAAATTGATTTTTCCCTCTGTAGTAAATTGTAGTGTAGGAGCAAGTCGCTGTTGCTCTCTCCAAACACACACCAGTTGTTCTGTACACTACACTCACTCTTCCACTCTATGGTATGGACGGTTAATGTTAGTATGTCTGACTGTCTATTATAAATATTGTTACTACAAACACACTAGTAATGAAATGAATTTACTAGCTTGCTACTGGTGGTTGCGAGGAGAATCATGACGCGACATGACGGGGAGAAAGAGAGAACTTGTCATAAAATGCAAACGCGTCATTCCAAAAATATGACCAATGCAAACAACAACATTTAAGTCAATTCAATTTGTTTTATTCTTCATTGCTAAGAGCTGAGGGAGAAAGCTAGAGCTCGTACGGGGAAGAGCCTGATATCATATCAATATCATCGGTTACATTACACAATTCCCTCATCAATCATCCTTTATTCAGATAGAAAGAAAGATGCACCCAAGTATACATACAAACGAATCAGTCATTTATTTTCTTTTGTAGATGTAAATATTAAAAATAAATAAATAGAGATGAAGGAACCATTATAATTAATTAATCCTTCATATGCACGCACAGAAAACATAACATAAAATAATAATAATAGTAAAAAACTCAACACACAAGACAGGACTCAGGCTCTTGGAGGATCGATTTTATCCAAGAGAACAAGAGGTTTTAATTGCTCAGCAAAGTTTTTCATATCTTCAGCCACGGCATCATTTCCAGAGGGAGCCAGAATGGAGAGTTCCACAAGATGCGAGTTTGTTTGAGGCTCAAGGGATTCCATATTCAGAGGAGCACCCGGGGGAGGATTACTACTTGAGTTGAGTTTGAATATTTTTGAAATGATGACCTTCATTCTTCCTTTACGGAAAATGAAGCCCTTAGCAACGAATTCATAGTCTAGTCGACAGCCCAATTCCAAAAGGAACTCTATGGCATTGGAGGAACAGGCAATTTCGTAGCAACTACGTACCACAGTGGCACGATTTTTGAGCTCTGCTTGACCCACATAGCGTAGCTGCCAAGGAATGTCTGAATGGGGGTCCAGGGGACGACGGATACGAAGAGTAAGGGGTTGTCCACTTGAACCACGAATCGTAAAAACCATTTCACGTTCCTGAAAGGTTTCGTGGCCGGAACTTGGTTTATTTAAGAAACACATATTAATATGTAATTAGGAACATAAGTGATATTGCATACATTATTACCTAGAGGGATCTACATTGTCACAAAGGCCTCCAAGTCTATGTTTCAGCACATCCACATGAGGATCCAGAATAGAGCCTTGGAGTAAATATTCTTGATCAGGTATGATATTCGTTGTCATTGCTGTAGTGAGGGTGGCGATACCTTGAACAACAGGACCTCCTGGTCCACTGGAGGAAGACATCATAGCCGACGCGTCTTGAGGAACGATATTCCAATAAATTCTCGTTAATTCCGTCCAGTACCCAAAAAGTTATTCAGAAATACACTCACGTCTGACTGTAGTGTAAATAATAAAGAACACAAGGATGTGTGGAAGACCTTTTCTTGGAGGAAACTCTCAAATTAAAAACACGGAACCTCTTCTTCAAGTAATCCCGAATTGATTAATAAATAGTTATCTAATATAAATACTAATGGTGAAAATAGTGTCATTTCAACGTTCATAATTTTACTCTTGATAGGTTGGGAAACCATAAGAGATAGGTACTTTTTATAAATCTGTCAAAAATTTGGTTTCATTCGGAGAAAACCATAGATAACTCTAGGAAACAATATTAACATTAAAATTTCAAGTGCTTTTAAAAAGGAGCAGAAATATCAGGCTTTGTTTCTTAATCAGAACCCATTACCTCTAGATTCCACTCAATCGAGTCATCAATTAATCTGGCCAAATTGTAAAAGACATCATTAAACCAGAAGTTGATTATAATTCGGTTAATCCTTTCAAAACTGTGATGGTAATGAATTAAACTTGCGGATTAAAAAATTATCTTTTTTTGCGGTACAAAAATTTCTGGACAAGCTAATATTAATTAATTTATAAACCAAAGTCGTTATATTAAAAACATATTTGTTAGTGATATATATAATTTGATAAACTAAACTAATATAATTTCAATTTCTTGTAAATTCTAAATCAGTGGCACTTGGTCCTAATTTGAAGGGGCTTGAAGCCATTTGTAATCAAAAATGGCTTCAGAAGTTGTAAGGTTCAATCCGAAACCCACAATATAGTTTCAGAGAAACTCAGAGTAATTTGCATAGATTAATAACGAAGTAGGTTGTGTTGAAAACTACGAAATAAAATGATGATTAATGATGATATGGTTGAACTGAGGCATGTAACAACAAAGTAGGTGAAGAAGTGTATTGAAGTGATTTATTTCATGCAAAACAGCAATGTAGTAAGTCTTATTGCTGCTTTTACTACCCATATACATGCTTAGACACTTTGTCAAAGCACAAATCACTAAAAAGTCAATAAATAAAATGGACACTTACCCTTACATATTTTAATTAATCGTAATTAACTAATTGTTCGTTTACTGTAAGTGTCATAAAAATACCTACTATATAAATATTACTGTATCCCTTGTATTATCATTTGCATCCTCGGGCTAGTCATTTAAACGGGCCAAATAATGATCAAGCAAAATTTACTGTAGTAACAAGTGCCCCTTTAAAACAAAATCCTATAATTAATTCCCTTAAGACAATTTAGTTTTACAATTGTGTTGAAAATTTTATTGAACATTTTAAGACGCCTGGCAGACCTCCATACATAGTTTTATATGCTTGTTTGAACTTAACTGGCTTCTTGGGACAAAAATAATTCGTATTTTACGTTTTGGACCTTGAACCCGCGCGGGAAGTCATTTTAATTTGACTTTCAGCTTTGTCACACATTATCCCTCATGTTGTTGTGCATGGTGTATTTGGACTCAGAAGGAGTGATCAGAACCAAATGGAATGTTGACTCCATTATATTACATCACCGACTTCCATGTAATATTTCATACAAAAAAAAAGTTGTACATATATAATTAATAACTGCATATCGGAATCTTTTGAAATTTACTACATAATAGCCCAATTTTAAATGTCTTGAAATCATAAATATTATGGTCCATATCTTGGCAGGAATACAAACTAGATCATGATCACTTAGGTACGTGTTTCCCATAGCGTTCGACATATTACGCCGGACACATTTTTTATTTTTATAAATGAATGAATAAATTTAATACAAATTATATTTGGCTTCAAAATTGTGCATAGTAGGTGATAAATCTCACCAAAGCCCCGGGTCGCCAGTATTTTCTGATTTTCAAAAATTCGACAAAATTAAAAAACAAATACATTTATTTTATTTTATAGAATAAAAAGTCCTGGTCTTATAATATCAGGAGCCTGCAGGAAATTTAACGCACAAAATCAAAGAATGAGGCCTCTAGGCTCAAAAAAGTAGTTACTCAATATCCGCACTTTATGCCAAAAGTCCCTTTGACTAAAAAGTGAAGAATTTAACAAAAGGAAATGCTTATAATTAATTAAACATTAAATTTATTAGCTGTAAGTAATAAATGATGGACCATTAAAGTATAGTTAATTTGAGGCCTATTTAGTCATTGTTTAAAAATGTTTTTTCCCTTTTTAAATTTTTATTCAAGGAGAAAAATTTCCATATGATTGAGAATTGGATAAACTATAATTAATAACTCATTAAACCAGGACACTCAAGATTTGAAATTAGTTCGGCATGATATTTTTAGTCTTACTACGTGACGTAATTTATCCGGGTTCTCATGTTTTTAAGTAATATGTTCTGACGATTAACGAAGAAAAGCATGCAAACAAAAAAAATTATTCATAAAACATTGTATATTGTATTGAATATTATAAGCACTTTGTGGCCTCTTTTGAGGTATTTATAACGAGTGGCTCCCATATGAAACATTGTGACACTTAATCAGTTCAAATTCAATTGACTTTAAATTTTTTATTCATTTTATATTTAAAAAGATTGGGTGAAAATGCTTGAGTCTCGCACCAATCGTTAGACTTGAAAGTTTTTGTCAAATTCTTTTTTTAATAAAACATTAAAAAAATTATATCAAATTAATTTATTGAGAAGTGAACTCTGGTCATGACTCATGAAACATGATCCCATCATGAGCTAGGGATACAAATAATTGTTGGACAGGCATTGGTTATGTATTGACCAATTGGAGACTTCTTTTTCAAAATTTAAAAAGCCCGGGCTCAATTTGAAAAACCAGTTTATGTGAAATCCACTCTATATATTATTAATTACATAGATACAGTTTTTATATTATTATATGATATAGTCAGAAAACCCAAGGCCTAAAACCTTACGATGTCCAGAGAGTCCATTCATAATGAAACAGTCAAAGTCCTACAATGGAAAAGGGATATGGAACAAAGAAACCAAGATTTGGAGTGTGAACTTCGTCAAAAGGAATTACAGCTTCAAAGTTCCATGACTCAACTTCAAAAGATCAACACCGATTTGGCGACACTCCAACGACAATTTAATGATGAATCCGAGGAGAAAGAGTCTTTTGAGAGGAAAACCAAGGGAGTCATGGAGGGTGTCAATGAGTTAGAGTCAGAGATGAGTCATTTGAATAATTCACACCTACTCCAGAAAAAGTGTATTCTATTCATGAACTCCAGAGTGGATCATTTTAAAATGATTCTTAAGGAGCTTGAGAGGCAATTCTCATGCTTTGAGCTACATCATAGTAGCAATGAGTACGGCTATTCCTCAAAGGTAGAAGATTTCGAAAAAGAAATCCAGGATTTCAAGACTCAAATTAAAAGGGTTTCAACTCAGAGTGAAACGAAGCGAAGGGAAAATCAGATTCGAATTGAAACTTGGGATAGGAATATTAGAGTGCAGAAGAATAATTTATCATCCACAAATGAAGAAATCAAAAATGTTTCTGAAGAGCAAATCGCTTTGCAAAAACAACTTGATATAAAATCACAAGAATATGAAGAAATCCTGGTGTCAAGTGAATTGAAGGACCAATCACAAGAGGAAACCAAAAATAAACTCAATAAAACACTTCAAGATCTTAATTTAAACTTAGAGGAATCAAAGCGAAAAAATATGCAAACAGAATCTGTTTTGGAAATACTGAAAGACGAATTGACTGGGAGTCGAAATATATGCAAAGATAATCAAAACAAGGTTGAAGAACTCAAGTCACAACTTCAAGATATCACTCCTCTCCAAAATCAATGTTCAGTACTTCAAAAGGAGCAAGCTGAGTTGATGGCAAGGAATGAGGCGAATTCTATCGAATTATTTAATATTCAAAATGATATTTCAAAGGCTTTGGAGAGATTAAGGAAATATACAAATGATGAGAAGGCTTATAAAAATGATCATAAAATATGTTTAAAATTAAAGAAGAAACGAAGTGCACTTGAGCAAGAAATTAATCATTTTAAGGAGGCTGTCTCTAGAATCCAAGAGAATGAACACGACAAAGACTATGAAATTTATAAATTGCAAAATGATAAAAGTGCATTGACTACAAAGATTCATGAAGCTGATATTGAACTCGCAAAAAAAGAAGATGTACTTCTTCATTTAACTTTAGAAAACACAAATCTCGATAATGAAATCCATCAGTTGAAAAAAAATGCCTTTAACGGAAAAAGTAATGCTGAGATTGAGGAAGAGTATGACTTATATGTACTTACTGATAAATTAGAAGAAGTATCCTCTTGCGTTTCAAAAAATGAATCCCTTATAAAAGACCTTAAAGGTGAAGAGGATCGACTACGAGACATGATAAACAACATAGAGAAAGATATTGAAGCCTTTTTAACAGTCCAGGAAAATGCGACTCGTCAAATAACTGAGGAAAAAATAGAGTTGCATCGAGCTCTATCATGTAAACGGGATGAAATTCAAGAGTTAAATGTTGAGTATCAAAAGTCTCAATCCCTTTGCACTCAAGTACGAGAACAAAAGTCTACCTTAGAATCTGAATTTCAAGACAATATTGAGAAATACAAATTAATATCAAATGCCTTGAAAGAAGAATGGATCTCAAAAATGAATGATAAGTTGAATAACAAGGATAAGATCCTTTTAGATCTAAAATCTAAGGGAGTTGAATTATCCAAGAGTTTAAGTGATAAAAAAACAGATTTTCTCGCCTTGAAACGAAAAACCAAGCTCAGTTATCAAAGTATGGTTAAAGCTAAAGACTTGGAATTAAATTCATATAAAGAAAATGTCAGTACACTACAGAAGGAAATAAAAAATTTGGAGAAATTGAAGATAGATGCAAAGGAAAATCAATGCAAATTTGATCATACTCGTAAGGACACCAAAGCATTTTTAACTAAGAAAATTTACCAAAAATCATCAGTGGCTGACAATAATACTAATAATAATCGGTCTTCGATTAATCGGCGTCGTAAGCAACAAAAAGATCTTTTGGACTCATAATCTATCAAATATCTTAGTTACTAAACTATATAATTGTGCTTAAGAATTCATATTTGTGGAGTGAAAGTGACGCAACATCAAAAAGTGATGAGATCCTTCTTATTTTTTCGTCTCTCTCTCTCTCTAGTTTCCTTCATAAATTCGTAATAACGTTTAAAATTAATAGTAATGATTTTATTCATGCAGGGATAGTTTAAAAAACCCTACATAAATAAGGTCGATGATTTTTTTTCCTAACTAACACAAGACAGATGTACACATAATTAGCAAGTCTTGCATCAGATTATCAGTCTATTTGTGTTAATATAAATTGTCACGTCACTACTCTAGAAATTCTATGATAGAACAGTTATTAAATGTATTTATTTTGAAATATCATGAACTTTCATTTGTAGGTATTATTATATCATTAAATAACTTTTTTTTATACAGGGTAAATTTTGTCATTGCAAAAGTATGATTTCATCATCTAGGAACCTGTGTAGCTTATATTGTGTACAAGAAAAGGATGACATAAAAGCATAATTTTTTGATGTAGCTAAATGTAATTTTAATTCAATGTTGACAAATTATTTTATTTTCTATAATTTAATGATAAGTCAGTACTACTTCAAGATTTGAAGTTTCATTTCTTTGTGAAGTATTGGTATCGCAGGAATCCATGGTATGGTCGTCCGTAGTATCTCAATGAATGAACAAGGGAAAAGGACGAAAGTAAAAAACAAAGTTTTAACTTATAGCCAGTACGTAGTGTGTGTAAAAAAAAAGGAGGAATGTAAATAAATAAGAAATGGGTGAAATATAGAATATATGTGTTTATATTGTATTTATATATTATACATTGGCACAACAAATTTATCATCAAAATTAAAAGGGGTACTCCCTATATTGGCGTGTACGCCGTCACTGTGTGTTTATTAATTTATTTGGAAAAAGTGTTGTTGCAGCTTGATGGTGAGTTCCAGATGTTAGCATTTCTTTGATTTATAAATAATCATCATCATGTTATGTATTTCTGACATATTGCATGGAAGATGATAAGGAAATATCACGCTCTCATTTTGCCTTCCTCCGGCTATAGATGATAATATGACAACTTTTTTTGTATCTTTTAGAAACAAGATTTTTGTAATGAAGTTTAATTGATCTCTGTCACCGGTTCCGAGATGATGAGACACCCGTTTTTCATAATATTCACAGTATCATGCCTCCTATTGAATTTTATCTTTGTTGCCTCATCATCAGAGAAAAAAACTTCAGAATCCGGTAAGTGAGACACTCACTTCCATTTGATTATTTCATTTTTTTATTATTTATTTCTATCACAAGAGGAACTATTAATACTCACTGTCGCATCAGACAACACTGATGGGTTAAGTCGTTACCTGCGATCAGCATCTGTTAACGGACTTGAGGGCAAAGTCCTAGGATTGGGAAAAGAATGGAAGGGAGGAGATATGAATCATCCCGGTGGGGCATACAAAATTAATTTACTCAAAGAAGAACTTGCAGAATATAAAGATCGAAAGGATCTATTAGTTCTCTTCTCTGACAGCTATGATGTCATTTTCCTCCAAAATAAAGACTCAATACTCAATAAATTTAAAAAAATGAAGGCGAAGGTCGTGTTTGGTGCAGAGAATTTCTGTTGGCCTGATCCAGAGCTTGCGAATAGATATCCATCCTCTGAAGGATACAAATTCCTTAATTCTGGTTCTTTTATTGGATATGCGGACATCCTTTACCAAATTGTGTCACATGAGCCGGTGAAAGATACTGATGATGACCAGAGATATTACACAAAAATTTATTTAAATGATGGCCTTCGCTCAAAATTCAGCATCATACTTGATCATACTGCCAAACTTTTTCAGAACCTCAACGGAAATGTTGGTAAGACTCAACTTCTATTAGACAATATAATCCATCACCATTTTATTTGATTCAAATGATAGCGGATGTTGAGCTTCGATTTGATGAGAATGGATATCCGTTTCTACATAATGTGGATCACAATACTCAACCCTCTCTCGTTCATGGAAATGGACCTTCAAAAATAGTTTTAAACGGAATGGGAAATTATCTTCCAAAGGCTTGGAATCAAGTAGATCAGTGTACCTCATGTTTGGAAGATCTAAAAGAATTTCATGAAAATTTACCACGGGTACTCATGGGAGTGTATATTCAAGGCCCGACGCCTTTTTTGACAGAATTTTTGGAGAAAATAAATAAACTCAAGTATCCAAAGAATAAGTTACGCCTTCATATATTCAATGGAAATAAGTATCACGATAAAGAAGTGGAGGGTTTTGTTCAAACTTACAAAAGCGAGTATGAGGATATAGAAGTCATCAAATCTAGTGATGGAATTAAAATATGGGCAGCTAAAAATAACGCACTCAAAGCCACAGTGGATCATGGGTTCGACTATTATTTTAATCTTGATTCCGAAGCTCATTTGGATAACCATCTTACTCTAACGACTCTTATAAAACAAAATCGCCCTGTAATTGCTCCTATGCTCTTAAGACCTTACAAGGCTTGGTCCAATTTTTGGGGTGCTTTGAGCTCGGAAGGTTTTTATGCACGCTCATCAGATTACATGAACATTGTTCAGAATGAGAGGAAAGGAGTCTGGAATGTTCCTTACATTTCATCTGCTTATTTAGTAAATACAAACATTTTAAAAGAATATGGAGATGACATCTCGTACATCCATAAACTCTTGGATCCAGACATGGCGTTTTGTTCCAAAGCCAGAGATGCGGGGATATTTATGTATGTCGACAATCTTGAAGTATTTGGTCACCTGGTCAACGTAGATGACTTTGTACATACAAACACCGAGGAATATAACGAAATATGGGAAATTATGAATAATCCCTATGATTGGGAACTCCGGTATTTACACGAAAATTATTCGAAAAACTTTGATGAGAAGGACCCTCCATTTAAAACACCTTGTCCTGATGTGTACAACTTTCCAATGGTTTCCAAACGCTATGCAAAGGAATTCATTTCCGTGATGGAGGGCTTTGGACAATGGTCGGATGGAAGTAGTAATGTATGATGTCGTGTTTTTAATCATAAAAGCGTTGCTGTGATGATTCAATTATTTATTTTATTCTTTTTTGAAACATGTGCGTTCGAGTTTAACCAAATGTTTTTAATTCTTATATGTATAGGATAAAAGATTGGATTCCGGTTATGAAGCAGTTCCAACAAGAGACATTCACATGAATCAGGTCAATTATGAGAAAGAGTGGCTTTATTTCCTTAAAACCTACGTCATGCCTCTTCAACAAAAAGTATTCATAGGATATTTCAACGATGTATGTTGGCCATTCCATTATTTTAGCTCTTAAATCATTTATTAATTACCTTTCCATCTTGTGTATTTTTTCTAGCCTCCAAGGGCTCTCATGAGCTTTATTGTCCGCTATAAACCAGAGGAACAACCTTTACTGAGACCCCATCATGACAGTTCTACTTACACAATCAACATAGCTCTCAATGACGATTATGAGGGTGGAGGTTGCCGATTCCTTCGCTATGACTGCTCACTTATAAAGAATCAAGTTGGATGGATGGCCATGCATCCAGGAAGATTAACTCATTACCACGAAGGACTTGAGACTACCAAGGGCACAAGGTACATTATGATTACCTTTGTAGACCCTTAAATAAGATTCTTACTCCCAAAACTATTTATATATTTTAATTTCAAATATATTTTTATTACTATTACTATTGATATTTTTATGTAACAAAAACAAAAAAAAAAAAAAAATCACGACAGATATGTCGGTTTTTTGCACACTGTGATGATGAAAATAATAAATTGATGGAAGAAAACAAACTGTATATAAAATATAATCATTGTTTTATATATATAAGTACATATATGTATAAGTATTTACAAAATTCCAATCATTACCGCGATTCACGCTTTAAAAAAAAGTAGAACAGAAAGAATATTGTCTTCGAGAACGATATTTTGCAGAAGTAGAGAGTAGGGGGAGGGGGGACAATGAATTTGAAATGGAAGGGAGTCATCACATGTTTTATAATATATATATATATATATACATATATAACAATTTCAAAAAGGTCAAGTGGGTAACATTTGGATTGAATTACCTTTGACCCATTCATACAAGAATGAATACAATTCTTAATTGAAATCAAATTCAGAGTGGGAGATATGAAGATGGAAGAGGCTAAACTCTCAGAATCTCAAGGTTTTTATTATAACAAATTGCGATCCAATCTGGTTGAGTTGCACCCCATTGTATTTGATTGATTTCACCTTCAGCTGCAGTATACGCGAGAATGGGATCCTCTATCGCTCGAGGCATTTGCTGAATGTCCCATATAAGGGCTTGATGGTCATCTCCTGGAAAAATAAGAGGAACAAATGAAACGTTTGAAGTTTTATTCATTCATGGAAGGTGAATTAACCTGCAGTGCATATGTGACATGAGGAATGAGGAGCCCAGGCGATGCCATTGACACATGCCCTATGATTATTGAGTCTAGCTACGGGGGTACAGGGGACACGCACATCCAAAATGATAACTTCAGAAGCATCCATAGCGACAGTGGATAAGTAGTTTGGATCTTGTTTGTTCCAAGCAAGTCTTAGGAGAGGTGTATGGAGGGGATCCTCGTATATAATTGTGGAGTGTTCAAGATGACGGAGATCAAACATACGAACAGAGCCATCAGCCCCAACAGATGCAAACATGTCTCTTCCACCCCCAGCCTTGCTGAAGGCTATGTCATAGACTTCTTTATCGTGAGCAATGAGTTGGGTTTTGACTTGACCCGAAACGAGATTCACGTGACCCAATACCTGCCCAGTCTCCAGACCCCATATCGTGCAGGTTGTATCAATGGAAGAGGTTCCTAACAGATTCGGATCCACTTCATTCCAGTCGAAGGAAGTGAGTGGAGCGCAGAAATCCGAGTTTTTGTTGTTGTTGAGAAGACACTCGAGCCTAAGAGAGAGAGAGAGAGGATCATGAAATGAAGAGAGAGAGAGAGAGAGAGCGAGAGCACATTCTTACCAAGTCCCTGAGGCACCCGCTTTCCATATCCGAAGATAGTCTCCAGATGTAGCAAGAAGATCCGGGTAAATCCCTTTGGAGTCTGGAATCCACATAATTTTGGTCGTGGGATAGGGATGATCAAAGGTAGACTTGGCCACAAACTCAGAAGACTCCTCATCCAGGGATACGATTTGAACCTTGTTGTTATACTCCTCAACAAAGGATCCAAGAGCAAGCCGAAACCTTTTGTCGGGTCGGACGGACCAATTCATGGAGTAAACAATCCATGGAGCTTCGTACTTGTAGATCTCTTTCCTCTTGGGAGCATTGGACGACGGGACAGGAGGACCCCCGCCGCCTCCTCCACTACCAAGGCTTCCACTCATGGATCACACAGGATCTCAGGTCTCACAATTTGTGATTGTTATGATCAGTTCCGAAATATGAAGAGAAAGAAAGAAAAGAGAGAGAAAGAGAAAAGATCGGATTCTAAAATAAGGAAAACCTTCTTTCAAGGGATCCCTTCCTTTCTTCTACTCGTTCAGAACGCCTCCTAAGGTATCCCTGTATTCCTACTTCTAAAAGAAGGAAAAAATGATTAGAGAAGGAGAGTTAGAAAAAAGAAGAAGAAAAAACATATATAAATATTTGTTCTCTTTTATACATACCGTCCATACACAGCTAGCAAGCGGCTAACAAGTCACAGCTAGGATCCCACACACAGACACACACTTTAACTACCTGATGACAATGTCACATAAAAACACACAACCTCTTTAACTGGAATCTATATAGTCATAAGGAATTATTTATTTTAAAAAGTTATGAAATTGATCAACCTATATCTTATTGAAAAATCAAGTCAAGTAATTGTGATTCAATGACTCAATTTGATTTGTGGTTGGAATTATTTCAAGTTATTTTCTTGTCTCAATGAAGTAATCGGCCACTCACTTGAATCCCCTTATTCAAATCATGACAGCAACCTTTTTTACTTACTTCACAATAATAATAATAATAATTAATAATAGTATGTCTATGAAATTAGAGCCCAGTCAAGTCACTCATAGATTCACTCTTGCTTTTTAAAATCTCTTTAGTTTTTTTGAATGAAAGAAGACTAGTGAACTCGAAGTAGTAGTAGTCGACAAGTAGGGACATAGGATGAGGGATTCGCCTGAGACTGGGAGTGTTGTGGATAAGAGAATTCAGCTTCGACTTCGAGGTGGGCATGTGCTTCGAGTCGTTCGACAGCATTATCTTCGAAAGAATATCCCATGTGGCTCCCATCTTTGTTTCGAAGGGTGCGAGGAGCCTCCCTCAAGAAAGAGTCGACTTCCAAAGGATGTGACTCATTATCTCGTCCCTTCTTCGGACATTCTTGGCAATTTCATGCCCATTCTAGAGTTGGAAGAGCTAACAGGGATTATTTTCCTCCAGTCAGGTAACTACATCATTAAATTTCACTTAACTCAAGACCTCTTCACTCTTTTCTCTCTACAAAAACATTGTCTTTCATAGTCGTAAATTTGAATTCCCATGGCAATAAATGTCGACGTGTATCCAAAATTATCCGAGATCCCAAGAAGGCCTCCATTTACTTCCCTAATGAGTTCTCAACGAATACTTTTGAACCCAGAGTGGAAGGACAAGAGTCCTATAGTCTCTATCAAGCCCAACTTTCCTTCAAAGCTGCCTCATGGTTCTATGAGCACTTGGGAGGTCAAAAGCCCATCGTCATTCTCACAGAAAATACACAAGTCAAGACCATTTTCGAAAATAAACGATATGAAATATTTTTTTTGAGTCTAGAAGAGTACCTCAAAGACTTTTGGCCCAATTTAGAGTCTGCCTTAGATACTTATAAATCATTAAAGGCTCTAGATGAATCCAGTACAAAAGGCTCTGAATTTGAAGACTACATGAAAACAGAAGCTATTGAGGCAGGCATCAAATCCGGGCGTTTATTCGAAGGGATTTTACGAGTCAATAAATATCATAGTACCTCAGAGGCATTTGTTACAGATTTTAAATCTCATGATGAAATCTTTATTCCGGGACATATTTATCGAAATCGAGCTGTAGACGGAGATGTAGTTGCTATAAATCTTCTTCCAAAATCAGAATGGGTAAGTCGGTCCAAAAGATTAGAGAACAAGAAATTAGACCTAAAAGAGTCTACGTGGGAGCGGAAGGGAGATGTCGATCGATGTGGAAAAGTTGTCGGGATTGTTCAGAGAAATTGGAGAGAATATGTAGCTTCATATCAAGCTGAAAAAGTTGAAGTAACAGAAGACAGGAAGCATCGATCCATTTTTGTTGTTCCGTTTGAACGAAAAATCCCTAAAATTCGTATTTTGACTTCACAGAATTTGAACGGAGAGCGATTTGTTGTTGCTATTGATAATTGGCCCTCGAATTCCAATTATCCTAATGGACATTTTGTTCGAAGGTTAGGGGATATTGGGGATCTCGAGACTGAAATTGATTGTCTTCTTTTGGAAAATAATATATCAGTTGGGCCCTTTAGCTCTGGAATTTTGAATGAAATGCCAAATGGGGATAATTGGAAGCCAGATCCTGAAGAAGTGTCTAATAACAGAAAAGATTTACGGCATTCTCATTTTATTATGAGCATTGATCCTAAGGGCTGTGAAGACGTTGATGATGCCTTATCTATCAGAACATTGAAAAATGGCAATCTTGAACTTGGAGTGCACATTGCTGATGTTACTTATTTTGTCAAGTCAGGGTCGTTGACAGATAAAGGTAAACTTTACTTATTCTTAAAGGAGTTTTACATGATATTCCTAAAAATAATTGTATTATAAATTTATTTTAGAGGCTGCATTGAGAGCAACGACTGTGTATTTGGCAGATCGACGCTATGACATGTTACCCTCTGTTTTGTCAGGTAATCTTTGCTCTCTACTAGGAGGAGTAGAAAGATACGCCGTTTCAGTTCTTTGGGAACTAGATCCCAAGGATCCATCTACCGTGATAAGTGTTTGGTATGGGAGGACTCTTATAAGGTCTCGTTATAAGTTGACTTATGAAGCTGCTCAAACAATAATTGACGGAAATAAAAGTCCAGAGGATATAATGGAGATGGTGACTGAGCTAAAGGATGTCAAGGGTCAGTCCTTGGGTAAAAGATGTAACCAACTTCGGGAAATGTTAACTACACTCTGTAAAGTAGCACTTGAAATCCAGAAAAAGAGAGAAAAGGAGGGAGGCCTCTCATTAGAGTCAACAGAGGCTGTTTTTGAATTTGAATCATCAAACCTTGAGGATTTAAAACCAAAAGAAAACTTAATAGTGCATGAAGTCGTGGCTGAGTGTATGATCTTTGCAAATCATTGGGTTGCAAAAAAAATCTCGAAAGCATTCCCTGATTTCAGTCTCCTCCGTAGACATCCATACCCCAAAAGAGAATATTTTGAAGAACTCATTAATGCTGCAAAGTCAAAGGATTGGCACATTGAAACATATAGTAACAAGGCCCTTGCTGATTCCCTTAATTCATGTAGAGATCCAAATGATCCTGCAATAAATATTTTGCTCCGAACAATGGCTACTCTGGCAATGGTAAAAGCTGTATATTTTTCAACTGGCTCTCTCAATAGAGATGAATGGTATCATTATGGTCTTGCTGTGAGTCATTACACTCATTTCACATCACCCATTCGTCGCTATGCAGATGTTGTAGTTCACAGACTTTTACTCGCTGCGCTTAAAAATCAAAATTGGTGGGATTTTGATATTGAGCATACTGTTCCAAATAATGAGGAGCTGACTGAACTTTGTATTCATATCAATGACAAAAACAAAGCTGCCCAAAATATTCAAAGAGCTTCCGCTCAACTCTTTCAAACCCTTTATTTTAAAAATAAAAGCCCACACGATCCTTCCTGCATTGTTGAAGCTATCATATGTTCCATCAAATCAAATGGGTTCATTGTCTATATTCCACGCTACGCTCTCAAAGGTCCTGTATACCTTTCAAATAGTGAGGATCAGGTTCTTTGGCATAATAAAAAGTTGAACCCATCATGGGAAACGGGACTTCTATGGAATGAGGGGGACATCTCCATTCATATCGAGACTCTTCATGGTAAAAGAGTCTATAAGTTATTTGATCACGTTACACTTTGTATTCAACTCTGTGGAACGAATGCACACGCTCACAGTCTTACCTTTCACTTGCTATCTCCCAAACCACCAAGAGATTCCAAAGCCCGGAATGAAGAAGGCAAGGCCATTGATTTCTTCAACGCTCTTAAATTGGACCAAGAGGAAGATAACAAATCACTCTCTGAACTAGAACCTGAAACGGAGGAAATGAAAAAAAACAACGGAAGTCAACGGAAAAAGAAGAGCGTTTATTCATTCTTTAAAGATCTTAAGAAAACATCAATTTCCACCGATGATTTTTTATGATATACAAAATGTACCCACTCGACATACTTCCATTCATTTAAAAACGGCATAATATATTATATATGTTCTTATTCACATTTTTTAAATATAATTTTCAATATTTATAATTAATTCATTTGGTTCTGTGTAGAATAAGGAAAAGGCGCGGGGATGCAGACACTGTTACTCAATTGAAGATCGAGAGAAGGAGTTCATTTGATCACTAATCTCCGTTACCAATTGGTCAACTTCAAATCGAACCAAGTTTTTGGATCGAGCTTTTGAATTCACATTTAAAGGTTGAGGAGAAGGGTGTTCTAATGATTTAAAAACGTTTTCTAATCGGCCCATAAGGGATTGTATTTCTTCTTCTGAGAGAACTTCATCTTCACGCTCTCTTTCTTGCTCACCATCCTCTCGATTGCTTATGTTATTAATGTCGTCTTCAAATGTTCCTCTTGATAACAAGGAGGATATGTCCTGACAAGACACACTGGATTGCATCTCAGAGTTTCTAAAAGGTGGCTCTATATTAACTATAGAAGTGAATATTTCGTCCTTATGAGGTGATGATTGCTGTCGAGCTGGCGTGGGATCACGATCCTGTTTAACAATCGGACTTAAATCAATTTCAGATAATTTATTATCACTTTTTAAATGCTTTTTTCTATAAGGATAAGGCACGAGAGGGGTACTTCCTACGACAAGAGAATGAGGTTCATCTACTCTAATATTGGCACTAGGAATGGGCACAGGCTCAGATGAATCCCTTTTAAATTCATCTTCATCAAATAGTGTCTCCATTACGTGCTTCAATTTATTAAGCTGCTCTCGAACAGATAGTATGACCAGCATCTCTGACTGGTGATCCGACATAAGCAATCGCTTTTCATTTTGCTCCTCCAAACTGAGTATGATAGACTTCACTTCATTCTGTTTTTCCTTACTTATCACATAGCGTTTATCACGAGCTGAATTGTTACCCATTTGAGTATTTGGAGAAATATCACGTCTCTCAGAAATCTCCGAATGAAAGCCAGAACTACCATCATGCACAACATCTCTTGAATGAGGATTGTTCATCGTCTGGCTAGATGCAGGAAGATATCGACCACGTATGTCTCGCGAATTTCTTTTTCGGAAATTATTGCCCAATTTCTTAATGAATGCCATTGTTTCGTCCCTTCGAGTACTTCTATAGCAGTATTCTTGCATGGGATGATGAACCTTGTGACCTCCACTAACATGCCCATAAAAGAAACAGTGCTGACAAGTATCGTAATTAAGACACCTAAGACATTGGTAACGCATTCCAATAATATCCTGTGTTCGACAGTTGGAGCATCGCATTCCATGTCGAATTCCTTGAGCAGATGTTTGTCGATAGAATGTTGGAAGCCAAACAAGGAGCTGAGGCTCCATTAATTGCCATTTAAGATATATTTCCTCATTAAGAGCATCACGTTCCTCAGTACGATTTGTTAGAGAAAAACAAGATATCACTGCTGGTTCAACCCATTCTACTCCAAAACTACGAGATTCCTTAAAATATTCCGGTAATTTAATAATGGAATGAAGAAGGGCTTTGAGATCATTTCTCGTTAAACAGTGATCAGAGTTTCTATGAGCAAATTGTCGAAATAAATAAACAAATTTTTCTCGTAAAACTCCTTGAGAAAGGAGAACAAGAAATGTTTTGAGACAGTGAACACTCAGGGACTTGTCTCCTCCATAAATCTCACGAAGAATATTTCTGGTGGCTTGAGAATAGGCTTCAATATTTAGGGAAGGGCTGTAATAATTTCTAATTTTACTACCAGCAGAATATATATCACGAAGTATTCCCAAGACTTCTGCCCAACTCAAAAGAGAATCATTCTCTAAGGGACCAAGACCATGATGCCCAAGAACATGCGTTACGATATTCAATTTGACCAAATTCAACTTGAGAGCTTCTTGTAGAAGGGCTAATTTCGTAGAGGTACGGTAAGCCGCGAATAGAATTGAATCACACTCTTTCAAACGACTCTTGATTTTGGCATCATCCCATGGATTCAAGACTTGGGATGGAGGCTGCATCGCAAAGGAAGTAATGGTGACCCTACCTTCAGGTCCCTTGGATATCGCCATTTTTCTGTATCACACTTACAAGAAGAAGTTATTAGGAGGATCCGGTTCCATGAGCGTTTAGCCGTTAAATATTGTAAATTATAACATTTTAATATAACCATGAGTGACACAGCTAGAGGCAGAGCAGCTATTATAACAGACACACACACACACTTCCACCTAGCTTGTACGTACTTGATACGCACTACTCACACACACAGGTAGGCTACCTTCTCAAAATTCCTAACCCCCAACTCAACCACTCACTCACTCACGACTTTAACTTATTTATTAATATACCTAATATATATATGTTAAATATACTTAGCTAGATTTATTTATGTACTCTTAACAGTCATTCAGGCATTTCTGGATAGGTATTGATTCAAGCCATTAAAAATAATGATGATTCATTATAAAAAAATAATAGTAATAGGTGAAATTGACATTGATAGCTAGCATGGACGTTTTGAGCTCATAGATTGCAACAGGTAGTACATAGACATAATATCATATTAAAACATAAAAAATATAAGAGAGGACCCACACAGCTAGGGTCCTTATACATAGTAGCATGACTTGAGTATCTTTTTTTTTTTTTTTTCTCCCGCTTTCTTTTATGCAAACCAACTTTATATATGTACATATATATATATGATATTAACCGTCAAATTCAAAATGAAAGACGCTATTTACTTGTTTGTTTCATTTTGAGTTCATACAATATCTAACTTTAAGCATTTGGCCATTAATCTACGTCTCTCATTCCGAATCCTTTCCTTTTGTTCTGGATGACGAACAATCATTGCTGCCTCAGCAAATTCATTCAATTTCTCATAATCCCTCTTCGCAACAGGTATCAACATCATTTCTTCCATCTCCAATTTCCTTTTTTTTTTAGAAGATGGAGAAAAATGGGAATGGAGGAGTTCTTTGGCGTTGTTGTTGTTGTTGTTGTTGTTGTTGGTGGTTGTGGAGGAGGAGTTCCTTGCATCCGAGGAATGTCTTAAAATCCTTTCTTCTTTTTGTCTTAGTTTCTTTTCCTCCTTGAACATGTCTCTCCCAGGACAGGCACATATTCTCAAATCCAAGCTATCACGACCTATTGTTGCCCCAACGCTCAAACCTTTTTCGAGCGTAAATATAAGTTTCACAGGCCTTCGGTTAATTCCCCCAGAGTCGGATCCCAAACACATAAATTTATATATTCGTGGACAATAGTCTGTTCCAACTGCAGGTTTGGAGATAGGAACTAGAACAGAATGTCTCTTAGAGGCCTCATCTACAAAATAGACGGCTCCTTCATGATCTACACGAATGATGTGTTGGATATATTCTGGAGGGAAATTAAGATTCGTATCGTGGTCAAGGGAGGAATGGGTGGGACATCGAAGAACAGGTTCCTTCACAGATGCTTCCTCGGCATATACAACCATAGCACGAACAAAGAGGTCTGAATAGTCCTTTCCAGGCTTCAGTTTGAAGCAAATCTGAATGTTCTTATTGAATTCGATGAAAAGTTTATTCAATTTTTGGGAGAACTGAAATCAATAAAGTAGGTTGAATATACATACTATTATTGATCATAGTGGCTCGTTGACCAAAGGACGATCATTCCCTTTCGGATGATGTCTTACCTCCCAGAACTTGTTCTTATAATTACTATTGAGTTTTTCAAATACACAATGAAACCCGTAATCTCCAGGAAATTGCTCCGTCGACGGAAAGGAGAGGGTGTGTCTCAGGTCTGGAACAAAACTGTGTATTAATGTATACGTATCCTCCTCATCAGGGCCGCTTTCCTCTTTCGGGACCTCCGCCTGAGATATTAAATTAGGATCCACGAATCCAGGATTGTTCTCAAGAGTATCTGCGCGCGTTAATTCATTAAACAATTCTTGATTGGACTCTGACCATTTCATGTGTGATCCGCTCTCACTTTCAGAAGGCTCAATAAGACGTTGAAACGTGCTACTAGAAAACTTGAAATTCATCAAAATTGAATGCTCTCTCAAGGCCAAGAATTATCAAAATTACCTCATGCCACTCATGTTCGAACGGAGAATGCTATATTCCTCTTCCGTGAGAGGGGGCTCTGTATTTTGAGTCTCAGATAGCTCTTGCATCTCTTCTCCACCTTCATCCGCCTCATTATTTACTTTATTATAACATTTATTACTCATCTGGGATCCTTCACTTCGACTTCACGGTTATTGATCAATGAATGGCAAAGTTTCTTTACACTCCGACTACCGCTACACTAGTACTCTAATAGCAGCTAGTAGTTGTAGTAGTAAACAAAAGTACGTATGTAACATGCATACAAAATGACGTAACTTTGATGTCATAAAGCAACTACACATGGCATTCTTTTCCAGTGTGCGGCCCTGCATTTTGTTCCGACTACATATAAGATGATACAAGCTAGAACTTTTTAGAAAAACTTACCTGATTTTCGGGCAGGATTAAAGATTTTTCTTATTTTCACGTGCAAAGTTTAATAATAGGATGATTTATATTATATTATATTATGATATTCTGATTGAAAATGAATCATTACTATCATTAGGAGCATCCTAGTTTTTTCATAGTTGCTTCATGGAAAATTAAATACTCGGGGATTTTTAAAATTATAGATGTAACATGTATAATTAACAAATTTATATACATATATTATATTACTATTAACTAAATCAACTACTGTTTGTGAGTAAGTTGCGAGATATTTATATACCTTGTTCCGTAAATAAAATTTTCTAAAATGATATTGCAACATATACCTAAAAATTAATGTATTTTTCAATTGTGGAGCTACATAATTCTTCTAAGAGCTGCTGATAGAAAATAATTGTAAACAAAACACGTGCTTTTTCGGTCGTCTATATATAAATTCACCTCCTGATATAATTAATAATAAATTATTATAATTAATATTATATTTTATCGAATTCGTGGATTAATAATACTCAACGGAATGCCAAAAAAGCCAAAAACTCTGAGTGAGAAGCTTTTAGCTGCTCTTGAAGGAGAAAAAGCGGAGGATATTTTGGATGACGAGATAGAGCGACCCCGGACGGTAGGAGATGATTTGGATTCCGATGATGAGACGGACATAAGAAACGATAAGTTGAGTCGTTTAAGGACTGCAAATCTTCCTTCGCTATCGGAGTTGGATCCTAGGTATTCAGGAAAAAAGGTGTCTCGGAAGGATTTGGATGAAGAGGAGCACGAAGAGGCAGAATTGGGACATATGTTTGAAATTGGATCAGAGGACAATGATGAGCAAGACTCTGGAGAAGATGAGGAAGATAATGAATTGGAAGAAGGCGGAGATTTAGAATTTGATGAGGAGGATGAATTTGTTAGCAATGAAGATGAGATTGAAGAGCAGGATTGCGACGACGAAGGAAACGTTGAATCAGAAGAGGAAGAAGATAACGAGGATTTAGATGATGATGATGATGGAGATAGAGATGATCACTTTGCCAATCTAGATGAGGACAATGACATGGAAGTCGACTCATCTCGGCTCCTATTTGAAAAGGACGATTCAGAAGTGGAAAAAGGAAATCATATCCGTAATCAATTGATTATGTACGATAAATTACTTGAAATGCGAATACAGTTGCAAAAAGTACTTTCGAGCTCCATGCGCTTCCCTAAGCCAGGGGACTCTTGGAACAAACACGTTAGAGAAGAGGACGAATCCACTCTAGAAGAGTGTCGAGAAGGCTTGAGACACTTTTTAGAATCTTCTCTTAAGGCAAAAAATGAACTGATTCAAAACAATGAGGATCTTCGGAAAAGGAAGTTGTTAGACCTTGAAAGCAATGGTGGGGCCAAAAGGATCAAAGTCTTGGACTTTGAAAATGTTATGTCAGATCGTTCCTCTGAATTTGGAATCTGGAGGAATGAAGTCTTGGAAAAATGGAATGAAAAAACGCGCCTCGTCTCTAGCACCAGTCTGACCAAAACTTCCAGTTTTTCATGCTTTGAAGTATCTGTTCTTAAACAAATTGGAAATATTTTAAGTGACAAAGAGAGACTTTTGGGTAGAACCAGAGTACGACGGATAGAGTATGATATTCTGGGCGAAGAGGAGTGGGATGAGAAGGAAGATCCGGAAATTTTTGACGATGGGGATTTTTATCATCAACTTCTCCGAGAATTGATATCCGCTAAAACTGCAGGAGTCGAAGATCCAAATGAATTGGGACGTCAATGGTTGGAAGTACAGAAAATCCGCTCTAAAATGAAGAAAAAACTAGCCGTTGACACAAAAGCCTCCAAAGGTAGAAAAATCCGCTACGACATTCACGCTAAATTAGTCAATTTTATGGCTCCGGTCTACGTTGAAAGCATGAATGACGAAGGCAAAAAGGAGTTGTATTCTTCATTATTTGGTCAAAGGCCCTGCAAAGGAACAGTTGAGCCTTGAAGAGAGGCTTGAGGCTTTGTATGTACATGAAAAGAGGAAGTAGGAAAGGTTTCATGCGTAATTATGATTATGAATGTACATATATTATGTCAATCATCAATAATGCGTTTGATAGAATAATAAGAATTTTGGGAGGATAAAAACCGGTTTTTTATTTCACTTAGTTAATTATGTCCGAAACTGAGGAATTCTCCTCCAAATCCCTCGAGGTTCTGCCAATTATACAGCTTTGGACGCAACTGAAACATGGGTTCAGAGACAAGATAGACACTCAGAGTAGAGAGCTAGAAGAAACTAAATCCTTGGAGTCCCGGTTTTTGGCTCTTGAGAACCAAATCTCCAAGCTGCGTGATGAGAGATCATCTCTCAACGGTATCATTGCTCAGCAGCAAGTCACACTTGCACAGTTTTCTGTTTTGCAAAAAGAAAGGGAATTAGCTCGCATTCGGTGTTCCGAGTTGGAGAATGAGCTTCTAGTTAAATCAGAGGAACTGAGCGTTGTGGCCGTTGAAAGGAAATTTGATATTGAGAACTTGGGGACAAAACATACTCAAGAGTTAGGAAAAATCAAACTCAATCAGGAAAGGGAAATTCGAGAACTGAAGCACAAATTTGAGGAGAGACTCTCCGCCATCATCAAGAGTTTTGAAGAGAAGGAGGCTCAGGCCCGTAATAACTTCCTCCAGACACTGGATCTAAAGGAAAAGGAGATACACGGGATGACTGAGAGATATGAGTCCAAATTTGTGAGCCTAGAGGATCGGATCTTATGTATGAGAGAGTCGCAGCGAGAAAGTCCTGCGATTCAACCTCGAAGAAGCTCCGATGTTGAAAAGTTCTATAAAAAGCGATTGGCGGATATGAGGACATATTATGAAAATAAATTACAGAGTCCCATACAACCCAAATCCCTCAAGGAAAAGAAAAGGATTTCATTCAATATTCCAGAGGAGTCCGAGCCGAATAAAAAATTTATATTCAAGAATAATACGGACCCCGATTGTAGTTCCAGGTTAAAGAGTAGTTTAAAGGATATTTCAAAGAAGAGAAAACTCTTTAGTCCTTCCAAAAATAATCTGTTTGAATAATCATTAATAGTAATGAATTATTATTATTATTCCTATTATTCATTTGTATCCTTTGAAATCTCTGTCATGAGCTCTGTCCCATTATTCTCATTACCATTTAGTAATCATAATTAATTATCATCATAGTATTATTAATGTATTGAATATAAGTGTTCATGAAGTAAGTGACTCCCTCACTTTCTCCATTAAAAAATCTTCTACGTATCAAAAATACAATAACATGTACCTACATAATAATAATAATAATAATATGTACACATTGAGTTATTTTTTCCTTTTTAAATGGCATTTTTAGGCCTTGTTGGATGTTATTATTAATATTATTACTATTTATTTTAAAAAGAGGCCTTTAGAAAGCCCTCTGATATAACTTTAAAATTATGGATTAGAGGATGCTTTCTAAGTTAGACTCAACCGCTCAGGCGCGTGTAAGTACGTATTTATTATTAAAGAAGGAAGGAGGGAGGGAGCGAGCGAGCGAGTGAGAATAAAAACAGAGTAAAACTAACTTCGAAAACGGGAATTTCGTGTGTGTGTGTACATCTCGTCCCTGGTTCAAAGTTCGGTTAACTTTTTCCACATCCTCATTTCCATGAAAAATGGAGGTTTTAGTCTGAAAAATGTTTCAAGAGAGGTATATGTCAACTCGTGAGCGCCTTTCTGGAGATGAAGACGAATTCTTCAAGTACTATAAGCAATATCGATCTACTCCCCCTTATTCTTCCAGTAGAGCCTCTTCCGAAGAACTAATGAGCAACGACAACGCCTCTTCTTCCAACTCCTCCTCGGTATCCAATTTCCGAAACACCTTACATAATCTATTGAATTTGCCGAGTCGAGGTCTTCATGTGAGAAGGCGTCGGCTTCCTTGTCCAATCCGTTCTCGCTCTGAAGAGACTGGTATCTCTTCCTCATCTCGTTTTCTCCTTAAAAGACAGGCCCTGAGCTTTGATCGATGCTTTCTTCCAGAACTCCGTGAGGACTCTCCAACCAGTAATAGTCACAAGAGAACTTATGATGAAACTCTCAGTAGAGATTCTGGACACTCCTCTGGAGGAAGTCCTGACCTTAGAAGTACTGGAGGAGCAAGGATTCTTGTAAATCGGCGATCCAAAAATCCATCAGAAGAGATTTCTTCCTACATGAGAACAGAACATCCTGATTGTAAAATTTGGCGTTCTCACCTTGAGTCATGGGAATTGGAACCCTCCCGTAAGGATCGTAAAACTGCTACCACTACTTCTACCACTCCTTCCAGTAAAGAAAAAAACAAAAAAGAGCATCTTACTTCTTCAACCCGGACCCAAACAGGCAAAAAATGTTCAATTTTCTCTACTGTTCTTCTCTCCATATCTGTGGCTCTCCTTCTTGTATTAGGATTCGTATCTCTCAAAGTGATGATGTGTCATAATAATCGTCTTCAACCGTTTAATCCACCCATTTTAAAAAAAGATTTGGAGGATAATCTCTTTGGACAACATATTGCACAAAATGAAATCTTATCTGCCGTGACACAACTCCATGGAGGACGAGTGTCTGTATTAATATTTATGGGATCCTCTGGTACGGGTAAAACCCATGCAACTGATATTCTTTGCCATCAATTCCCAGTACCAGGGAACATTCATCGATTTTCTGTTCCTTTCCATTTTGCTTCTTCATCTTCGGCTCATTTTAACACGCTGGATGACCTTAGTCATCACATACCCAGCTCTTGCGGCTACTCCATGGTTATTTTCGACGATATCGATAATATTGAGCCCGATAGCTCAGAGTATATTGCTTCTTTTATAGCCTCTCTTGAAATAAATCCAATGTCTCGCCGTCGATCCAATGGAACCATTGTTGTGATATCCTCCAGGAACGCTGGCCAATTCATTGATGAGTATGCTCTAAATCATGCGCGGAGTGGATACGAAAGACAGGACATTACTCCAGATGAATTAAATCTTAAATTAAAACCCCCTGTTCTAACCATCGTTGATGTTCTACTTAAACGCGGAATCCGTGTCTCTATTGTACCATTCCTTCCTCTTACAAGGGATCATGTTAGAAAATGCATTGCTCGTGAAATGAATATACTAGGAATGTCCTCTTTTCCTTTAAATGAGGTCAATAATATCATAGAGGACATGCCATTTTTTGCATCAGACTTCCCAATATTCTCCTCTGTTGGATGTAAGAAAATTGCTCGTCAAGTGAGCTTTTATAAAGGAGATCGAAAAACCTTGTAGTCTGCATTCTCCGGGCAAACATAATTTCGACTGACTAGACAATCAGAAAAGTGAAAATTTCACATGATCTATGTGTTGTATAACTCCTGAAATCTTTTTTTTATTTTATTTTATTTTAAGCTACCAGTAGCAAAAAAAAATAAAAATAATAAGCAACGTATCGCGCAAAAGAAAAAAAATAAAGATATGACCTCAACCTTTATATTATATAATAAAATACATATATTTATTTGGTACATTCAACTTTTTCCCTCCTTCCATTTACATTATTATTTTTTTAAATTACAGTGACCCTTTAATTTATATCCTATAAATATTCTTATAATAATAGTATTGTCATTATTTATGTCTTTATAATATTATATACTTCTTACTTTACTTTATTATACACTTACACATCCATAAGATAAATATATATTTCGTCTTTTAAATGTTATTTTTGACAATAGAAGGAACTCAATGCTTCAAGTGTTGTTAGCTATAAATTTTTGATTAAATTTGTCAAATTTTTACTTCTAAAGAAATTATTACTAATAATATAATTATGAAGAATAGTAGAGAATAAATAAATCTTCAAAGGTTGTTAATAGTATATAATATATATACATCTATTTATAATTATTATAATTGAATCAACCATCAAATATTCATCTATTTATCCATTTCAAATATTTATTAATATTCTATAGAGTATTATCAAAATCTATTTAATTACATTTTTGTCAGTATTATAATCTCATACCAGTACAAGCCCAATAAATAATGTCTAAACGGTATATATTGCTTCATATATAGGTATAATTTATATAAAGAATATCAATAAATAAATAATTGTTACTTGATGACACAGCATATTAAAGTAACATAGTCATGTTTAAAAAGACAGAAAGAGACACTGAATGTATATTGCATAATTAGTTTTAATGCTTTACTAATTAACTCCCATAGAGTCCTGCATTCATTTTGTTAATTGACGGATTCAGAAGATTTGACAAATAAATGTTGAATCGTAAAAGGTAGTTGAGACAGGGTGTAAGGAAATGACGGGTCAAATTTGACAGCATTAAAAAGTCGATCACAAAAATTTGAATCCAGAATAAGAAATGGCTCAAAGAAAAAAAGGGGATCCTTATTTCCGATGCCTTTTTCTTGCATTCCAGAGCACGAAAACACCACTTTCCAAATGCGAGAGGAAATATGAATGGATTTATTATATGAATGGCTTTCAATAATATTTCCGTCATTTCATCAGATTTGACGGATAATTTAGGAGCCTCTATGGCCGGTTTAATAATGTGTTCATGTATATCTTTGGCATAGGACTGAGTCATGTCCAAAGAACCATAGCAAAGATTAAATTCATCCTCTACACCCAAGAGATAACCAACTTTGTACATGAGACGTCTCAAAGCCTCTAACCCCGATTTAGAGGGGTATTTACATCCAAAATTTGATGGGTTAATATAGAGTAGTCCAACAAAGGCCCACTGAGTCACGACCATATCATATTGAGTCATGAATTGTCCTTTCCTTTGAGCACTTGTGGATTTATCTGCACGCATGTGAGCTTTGCGTACTTGGGCCAATGATTTATTTTGAGAGGATTCACTTTGAAACCATGAATAGGTATGGTTCAATGTCCGTAAATACCTTGCAAAGGCTTTATCTGGTGTGGATGAATTTCCTGTGAGGATAAGAACTTCCAGAATGGAGGGAATATAGAGAAGGGAAATAAGACCCGTAAGCATTGCTATAAAACTTGAAAAGAAATGTGATAAAAAGAACGCTCTCACACAATGGATATCCTCCCTCAACCCATCATCATTCTCTTCTAATTCATTTAATCGTTCTTGAGTTATATGTCTACAGGATTTCCCTTTGGAAATGAGGCTTTCGATCCGAGACATCCTCATGATTGATAGTAGAAACTATTGAAAATTGCAGGTAAATAATGATGATATCTAATTCCTTTCTTTCTGTCCTGCCCTAGCAGCTTCCTCTAATTTTCACTTATTTTCTTAAGAAAGGAAATACGGACTTTACCTACCTTGAAAATATGTAACCTAATGTAATGTTACGATATTATATCATATTCGCCCATGTATGACAGTATGTAGTCTAGAGATATAAATATTAACAAGTATACATATTATAGTTATTAACAAACGCAAATCATTTGCTCACTAATGTTTACCTATCAGTCTATGAAAACATTTTTTTCTTTAATGGAAAATATTCTATAAATAATAAAAATGAGTACGACGGAAAACAAATTAAAATGAGGGTCTCAGACTATTATTTAATAGGTATGATGTGTACAATTTATAGAAAAATTTGTGGAACTAATATAATAATTTATTCAACTTTTGAGAGTATAATATATAATACATTGATTTTTGTTCATAGACGGGATCTCTGTCAAAAATTATACTGCAATGGATAATATAAATTATCATTAGGTATTTCATTATTCACTCGTACTACAAAAATAAGTGTGAGAGGTTTAGTGGGTACTTATTTTCTGTCAATATGGTATTTTTTATTTCTGTTCTTGAATTTGTGTTGCAGCTGAGCAAAAGCAATAGTTAGCTAGCTACTATTTTTGACTTTCTTTAGCGCCCTCTCTCTTGTGAGATCAAGCAACAGCTCTGTCTCTATGACATCTGTCTCTTCACCTCATACTCCGTAATGAACTTCATAAATCATAATACATTTGTCATTCATTAACCACACAAACTATACAAAGGAATAATTCTTATTCCGTTATTATGTAATTATCCGTTGGTTTGAATATAGGTATATTAATATTACCATCAAAGATGACAAAGATGTACATCATTTGACTAGATGTAGCTCGCTACATTTGTTAATTCTATATACATTAATATGACGTCATAACATTATGGACTTTTGCAATAAAGGAATAAAGTTTAATTATTTCATCTACAACCTAGCAACAACAACCTAAAACGGCTATAATTAATTATTTGACTTGATTTTGCCTATAAATTTTTATGATATTATAAAATGTTTGTATTGTGATTTATTTGCTGTGATTTATGAAGGAGCAAATTTTTGGGATCTAATGAAATTGTAGGTTAATTGTAAATAATGAAAGAGGTTATGTGGACGTCTTACTTGACTGTCCAGGTTACAAATATTAATATTATTTGATATTTTGTTAGCTGCTAGCTACTTAATAGTTAATATTGTTGCGTACTCTTCACCTTGATTGAATGTACTCTAGTAGTAGTAGCTCTTAACTCTTAGTGCTAGCTGTTTGGTGAAACATATTGTTCAGAATCTCCGACAGATAAAAATCCTTTAAATTGGGTATGTCCGCAAAAGTACGATGCCCATCTCATCCAGACGCTCCTCTTATGGAGGACCATCGTGCTGGAGACATGATTTGTTCAGAATGTGGACTTGTTGTCGGGGATCGTGTCATTGATGTTGGCTCCGAGTGGCGAACCTTTTCTAACGATAAGGGAGGAGAGGATCGTTCTCGTGTGGGTGGTCCTGAGAATTCCCTACTTGGAGGTGGGGATCTGAGTACTATGATTGGGCCTAGCTGCGGAGCAGCCTCCTTTGGCTCCGATGGAGGTGCCTTGTAAGTTGAATTCAGAGTCTTCCGAGTTTGTTTTCGCTGCTCTACTTTCATTCTCAATACTCTTAGGTATACGAGTCGGAAAACCTTTAGCTCCTCGGACAGAACCCTCATCAACGCCTTTAGAACAATTGCAAACATGTGCGATCGCATCAATTTGCCTCGAACAATCACGGATAGAGCGAATGCGTAAGTCCTTAGTCCCTTAGAGTGCAAGTTCACTCACTCATTCATTCCTTTCAACTTGTAGGTTATTTAAAATGGTGCATGATGGGAAGAGTCTCAAGGGACGCTCCAATGATGCTATTGCCTCAGCTGCCTTGTACATCGCATGTCGACAAGAAGGAGTGCCTCGAACCTTTAAAGAGATTGTAGCTGTGAGCACGGTGTCCAAAAAAGAAATTGGCCGTTGCTTCAAGCTCATTCTCAAGGCACATGATACAAATGTGGAGATCATTACAACGGGTGACTTTATGCATCGGTTCTGCGGTGCTCTGGGTCTCTCACGAGACGTCCAAAAAGCTGCAACACACATTGCAAAGAAGTCCGTGGATCTGGATATTGTGCCTGGGCGATCTCCTATATCTGTTGCTGCAGCAGCCATTTATATGGCATCACAAGCATCCTCAGACAGAAAAACTCAAAAGGAAATTGCGGATATTGCTGGAGTTGCGGATGTAACCATACGTCAGTCCTATAAGCTCATGCTTCCCCGTGCAATTGAACTCTTTCCCGAGGGATTTAATTTCACTGTTCCAATTGATCAACTTCCTCAAAATTAAATTTAAATACTACCCACATCCATTTTCTCAAGTTTGTTTTTATGTGTTATGACTTAACTTTTCTTTTCCTTTCACCTATTAACTTAGGGAATCTATGTATGTACTAATATTACTATAATGTCTATAATAAGGGTTTTGACGTGCACCCTTGTTCATTCTTATTTATGTTTTAAGCATATTACTATAATATCCTCATTATAGGAAAAGAAATTCATCTTGTTATGATGTTCTTGATATAATCATTAATTAATTATAATTCATTGATAGGTACGAGAATATCCTTTTTCGTTTTTTTACTTATTTATTTATGATAATAATAACCCTTGTTATTTGTATCTCTTTATTCATGTTTACGAATTAAAACGTATTCGACTTCTCTCTTATATATATATATATATGTTATCCAATTATGTGTCTTGTCTTAAAATTATACATGTTAAGACTGCATTTATTAAATAAATATTTAGATTATATTTGTTTTTTATTTAAATTTATCTACATATTATATTATTTGAATAGATATTCCCAAGATTAGAGTTAGTTTTATTCTTCAGTTCCCGTTGAGACAAAATCGCTAAGCTAATGCAGTGAACTATTTGTCACGCAACCTGTAAAGCATATACTCAATGGAACTTCACTTAATTTGGTTCCCATTTAAATTTATTTTAATAGTATGCTTATTTAATAATATTATACTTGTAAGGAAAGGACTGATTGCTTTATTTACTGCATCCATTGATATTATTTGAATAAACTCGTGGAGAGGCCGGCAAGGTTTGACCTTTGTGGAGCTGAGTGATGTTCAATATTGGGACACTCTTACATAAAATTAAGAAATATCATTTAATAGTATCATATACAGGAATTAAGAGCCCATTCTTTGTAGACATTAACATACATGACATGTCCCCTCCTAGGGTATGTTACTCCCGACATGCTATCCTGCTCATTACAATAGGTGAATTCATTCTTTGATCCTATTATAATTAATAGTAGACCTTAGTTAAGTATTCATGTCATAGTTAATCAATCAGTCTTGCTATACATTTGTAATTCACACATAGTACAATTAATGGTGAATACTTTAAAAGGTTGCGTGTTTTTTATGTATTTCTTCAAGGGTCTATGTAATAGAAATAATAATATTATTATTAATTTATTTATGTGTATTATATTATATTAATTATAATATATAAATTATATTTAGTATAACTATATGTACGTACCAACAGCGTGAGGGAAGAAGTCAAATTTTGGATTTGGATCGATATATTTATTTAATGGAGTTAGCATAATCTCATTTCCCAATCATCATGGATGTTTCTTGGATCCAATCAACAAGAAAAAGAGCCTCATCGATCACCCATCCCGTAAAAACCCTTGTCTTTATTTCATGTTGATATTATTGTTCATATTTAATGTAATTAATAATTATTATTTGTTACTCTTATATTAATAGGCTCAAATTGATGAAAAGATATCGAGGCATGATTCCAGTAGTAGTAGTAGCAGTAGTAGTAGTATTGATGCTACTCCTCTCAATAACAATTGCTCCTTCCGTCAATGTAAAATTTTCTTGGACTATGCATGGAATTACATGGATCAAAGCTCCGATATTGAGTTCATATGTCACGACGGAGTCGTTAAAGCCCATTGCCTTGTTCTCATTCTCATATCTAACGAATTTATCCATCTTTTGACTCCGTTCTTTGAAAATAGGGAGGAGTCTATCTGTATCTATGTGGAGAGAATGGACTCGGAATCTCTTAGAAATGCTTTGATGGACATTTATTTGAATCAAGATATGGAGAGCTTTCGTAAGGTATGGCAGGGTGATAAATGCGCAAATTATGAGCCGCTCTCGTTCCATTCTGACTCATCATCAGGTTTTACTTTGAAACCCGTCAACGAGTCTGCTCTTTCTTTAGCCCAATCCTCCGTTTTCAAAGATATACTAGCAGTTCCTGTGAGGGATAAGAGTGATGGACCGTTGAAAAAAGTGAAGTGCTGGTTTTGTAACTCTGGGTTTATTCATAAAAAACAGCTGGAGAGACATCTTGATACGAAACACAAGGATATGCAACTTTTTATATGTCATCTTTGTGGTGATAAATTTGATTCTGTATTAAAAATGAGAAACCATCGAGGTCACTGCTGCGATTTGGATGTCTCCACATTCCCAAAGTATCTCCTAACTTGTTCACAAGACGATTTCTTAGCCATGGAATCTCAGTATGGCAAATTACTCGGAAAGCACTATGTTTGTCCTGGATGTGACACTCCATTTAAGGGACGAAAATCCTTAGGATTCCATTTAAAAGGAAATTTATCCAATTGTCTATGGAAAATACAGAACAATCTCTCCCTTGCTTCTTCACAAAGTTCATTTCTTTCAAATAAATGTTCTCATTGCACGGAGAGTTTTCCTTCAGGTGAAGAATTAGAGCATCACATGACAATATATCACGAATTCAAATGTCGATACTGTCAAGAAGGTTTCAAATGCTCTATAACACTTCGTTTCCATGAGCTCAACTATCACAAAAGCAGTATTTTCTTTTGTGAGGTCTGCAGCATTTGCTTACAGAGTGAATCAGAAATGTATGAACACAAATATAAATGCGACCCCAAGTTTCCGTCCAAAGATAATATCTACAAAACTTATCCGGTTCAATGCCAATTTGATAACTGTAATGAGGGAGGTCCTTTTAGTATTCTACTCATAGACGAGCTTACAGTTCATTACAAGCAGGTACACAATGAGTTTAGGAAACCTACAGCCTCTTCTGCAGCCGAGCCTGATAAAAAACAAAGTAAAGAGTATGTTTGTATTATTTGCAACATTTCTCTCAAGTCCAAGTTTACTCTCATCACTCATTGGAAAAAGCAGCATTTAGGACGCTACTTTAAGTGTGAAGTTTGTTTAGAGTGTTTTTCTGCAAGTGTGAACCTTAAAAAACATTTGAGTGTTGTTCACAAAATATACTCATCCTCAAAGCCTCAGGCCTCAATAGATGACTCCGACGCGAAAAGACTAAATTTATCATCTACGCAGTTTTCATGCCCCCATTGCGATGCATCATTCCCTAGTCATCGGCTCTACTTGGTTCATCGGCGACGACACCACATTCTATTCCAATATTCCTGCTCTAGTTGCAAAGAAGTTTTTTCTTCACGTCAGGCCATAGTGAATCATAAACAGACTTGTGAACCAGGCTTCCCTTCACAATCTCTCAGCTCAGAGTTTGTATGCCAAGCTCCATTCTGTGATAAATCCTTTTCAGAATTATGTCTCATCGCTAATCATTGGGAAGGGTCTCATATGCAGTCCCTCACGGATTTTAGTCAATGTATTATATGTGCAAAGTCCACAAAGGGGCGTAAGGATTTTAAAGCTCATGTGATGAAGACCCATCATAACTTTAACTATATCTGCAAGCTCTGTGGAAAGAAATATGCGCAATCCTCGAATCTCCGTCAACATTGGAACATGAGTCATTTGGGTTTGAGCCTTTCTTGTGCGTTTTGTAAAGAAAGTAGTAGCGATTTGCGTCAAATCTACAAGCATCTTCTTATGAAGCACATGTCTCCAAATTACAAGGCCTCGAGGGATATTTGCGACATATGCGGGGATATCCTCGAATACTGGGACGCTTTGTCGGAACATAAACGAAGGAAACATTCTTCCAAATCTGGATCTTCTGCTAAAGAAGAACCCAGCGAGGATTGCAGTGGAGAGGATCTTCCCTTTGAATCCACCTAGTTTATATTATTATTATTATTGCTTATTTAAATGATTGATTCAAAACCAATTTAATTTGTCAGGCCATGTTCGTACCTATTTTCTCCGTAATTAAAATACATGATATTACCATTCATTCAAAAAGAAAACTTAACTCAAATATATTACATATCTACAGCTAGCAAGGTATAAGAGCTAAATACACATGATCGAGTGGAAATGTTGGCTCAATGCTAAAGCCACGTGCGTGCTTTGAAAAGTTACCTCTATCTCATTAATATAATTATTCTTATTCTTATTTAAACGAAAATAAATTATGTCTTTTAGTTTTTAGTTATAAGCAGCAAGCTGAGAGTAATATTGCAAAAAGTCGAGTTCTATAGACCTGTTCCTTCAACTTTTTTTTTTAATATTAGATCTCTTGATTTTGCAGGAAATAATGGGTTTGGTGCTATTCCAAGTATGTATACTTTGCAAAAAAAAAAAAAAAAAAATACTCATTATTCAAACGATTATGATTATGGTCGTCATTTTATAAAGATTTCAAGATCCAAGGATGATTATAACAAATACGAGCCATTGTTGTTGTTTTTTTTTTAAATATTATTTTCTTTAGCAAAATACATCAATACATCACTAAATTGTTTTATCTTTTATGAATCAAACTCTCGTTTAAAATATTTTTATGGTATACATCTTTAAAAAAAAACCTCAAAACCCATTAAGGGTCATTTTTATCAGTTATAAAGAAGCTCTATAAATTAAATATTAAAAATTGATTTATATCAATATAAAAAAAAAAGATATTTTTTGTTCATAAGATTAATATTATTATCAATAAATAATAACAATTTTTGAATCATTAAAATAAAAGGAGACAAAAATATATTTATATAGATTATTTTATTATAAGTCTACAATCATATAATTTTATCGATGACTTAATCTGATTAAATGAGAAGAAAATGATTCCTTTCATAGAATTTAGGAAATTAAATTTGGTATTATTATTATTGTTATATATCTTGTTTCAATTTAACATATACTCTTCAATGTCCAAAAAGAATAAAGATTAGAGTTTAATGGAGTTGGTATAAAGGGATGATTGTCCAATACGTGTAGCCATAGGCTCATACTCTATAGTAATTTATTGAATTAATGATTATTCTAAATACAGATCATTTTTTTTCTCGCAGTTGAACTGAGTCATCCTTTCATTAGTTTGCAAAGTCCAAATTAAAAGTCAGTTCCATCACTCTCTAAATAGTTTTCACAGAGGAGACCAAATGTGTGAATAATTATTTTGGTTGTATATTTTATAGATGACTGTTTCAGGAAATAGCGAATAATAAGATGTGGTGTGAAGAAACTCAATATCTGGATAATTTTCCAGCAGTACCATGGTGACTGAGCTGAAAAGTGGACTCATAAGAAAACCAGGTAAGTGTTTTTAGGGATGATGTAAGCCCTGATGAATGGATTTAATTACAGTATAATTTCATAATATTATGTATTTTGTCGATGAATCCCGGGAATTTGTATACTTTTGTTAACACAAGGAAGAGTTTCCTTTAGCTCCGGCCAATCGTAATAATGCATGCATATATTGAACTATAAATACAAATATACATATATATTATTTTCGAGTATTGTATATAAACCTACAAATATTATGTCGACGTTTTGATGAAATGCATCTCTAGATTGTTGTAGATGCACACATGTCTTTATAAGAAGTTCAAGTTGTTTAATGGGATTGTAATGAGTAAATAAGAGTTTGCTCAAAGCTGTGCAATTAAACTGCAACAATGAAAATGTTCAAATTAAAATTGTTATTGTCATGTATCAAAATCTAGGACTCTGAATTAAACGAATTGATTCCATTTATAATTGTGGTGCACCTATACACTACAATTATAAAAATGGTCCCTCAAAATAATTTGATAATCATACCTGCATTTGTTGAAGGCTTAAATGATTTTTTTCGTGTATTAAATCAAGGGCATACCATGACATCAGTTTTGCTGCATAGAGTAATGAATTAGACAAAATCATGACAACAGTATGGGTTTCAAATTTTATGTTGGTTTCATTGGTCTGTATTCATTAAATATATATGCTATTATTTCCTATATAAATTAAAAAAATTAGGTAAATACCTTAATTCCGAACAACATTTAAACATACTTCAATTTCGAACACATCACTTAAAAAATCAATTATTTCCAAAGTTTAAAGTCCTGGTAATGAATTAAGTACAATTTAATATTTTGTTCCTGGCTAGGGTATAAATAAATACTGGAATTAATCGATTTTGAGAGCAAATGTTCGAAATAAAACGCTAATTTAATATGGGTGTTATTTTATAGTTTAATTGTTTTTTTTTTTTTACTTTTAAAGTACACAAGGACTATTATTTTATTAATTATTATTATCAACAAAACCATCTTACATATCATGTTACTCAGTATAATTAGCAAAATTGAGGTCTCACATTAGCATTTTTTTGGGGAAATTTTGAGAAATGATATAAACAAATAATTGCATCTAAGATCACGTAGCAAAATTGGAAAGAAAATAACTAATGAAGTGTATTCCAAAATGTACATATATTTTTCATTTTCTTGGATTTTATATGAAATTTTCATTGAGTTATAGTTTTAAAAAAGCAATTTCATTCTTCAGGAAATCATTGATTATACGATGATTTGACGGATTTCGGGTTATTCTGCACGATCAAAAGGTAGGAAAAAAATTAAATATACTCATGATATGAAAATGCTTCCAACAATCATGTTCGCATGTGTAAATTATTGAGAATGTATAGTAGTGATAATTGAATTTCTACAAGGAAGTCTATTCGATTAATTAATTATTATTAGTATTTTTTTCCTCAGAATTCACTATGAGGCCTCCTTCCTCATGGTGAATTCATATTTCCATATAAGAAGGCGTTTTTCTACAGGAGTGGAGATCGTTGACTCATTATAATGATCTTCTATAAACTTCACAATCAACTGCTGCTCCCTAGACTCCATCATCATCATCATCCTCTGTATGCATGTACATCAATCAGATGAATTATTATATTGACCATGGACCCCTCAAGACACAGACGAACTTAGTTACCTATAAATTTATAAAACACATATATACTATAATAATAAATGGTTCGAATGCAGTATCCATGTCCATCGATGTAGGTAGAAAAACCCATCCATATTAGTGATATTCATCTAACCAAAATAAACAACTAAAAAAAAAGAAGAGATTTTGAACCATTTATATATTTATAGGTAGAAACAACCGAACAAAAAACCATTAAGGTAAATCATTTCCAAATCAGTGCTGAAAAGATTGACAGTTACCCACATGGTAGTATAGTAAGTAAAATATTAAATATGGATCGTACTCGACTACGATATAGACATTAATATTATTATTGTCCATAAATTTGATGCCGTTGAGACGGATATTATTTATATTAATAATATTATTATTAATGAGATGAAAAAAATGCCGGTTGATCGGAATGAAATCCAAGATGAGTGAGTGTAGATGCATGGGCGCGTGTGTTTGTGCATGCGTGCGGTTCTTCCATTGCGCGGCCGAGCTAGCTAAGGATCAAATGAAGAGGAATTCCTAAACGGCAGGCAATGATGAAGAACTCTATTTTATTTATGTATTTCATCACGTCACATTGCTTGGAAATATTAATGAATAATGAAGTGGTGTGTAGGAGATCTTATTTCGGTCCGTTGATGTAACGTGGATTCCTCATTTCCCTTCTTTCTCTCTCTCTTCACTTTTATTTTTATTTCTTCCTCTGAGAATTTTCTTCAGAGACTAATTAGCTGTCAGTGTGAGTCTAGTAATCTCTTGATGGAAATCGGGGACTGTTAATGCTCCGTCTCTTCTTACCTCTATTTAATTGATTCTAATTTCATAATAATTATTATTAATAGTATCAAAGTTTGTATTTTTGAAACATCTATGTAAATGGGCATATTTAACTGGCCGGGATCGGAAGAAACGAGTTTTTTGTGTTGGTGTGTGTGTGTGCCTTTTTCATACTCATTTCTTCTTAAAGGTTTTAGTTCTTTTTCCCCTAAAGAGCAGAAGAGGTTTCTCATCAGGAGTAATGAGCTCAAATAACATGATACATTGTCCAGATCCGGACGAAATACCCATTTGTCCATCTCGAATACCCTGCATGCTCAATCCAGACTATATTGTGCAAGAGCATCCTAATAATGGACCTCCAAGTTATATTGACTCCTTCACCGTCTCAGTGTTATTAAATATATTCCTCCTGGCCCTGACGGCACTTCTCATCTACCGTTCATCTAGGAGGAGAGAGAACCATGATGCTCTACCTTCCTCCTCCTCCTCCTCCCATCTTAAACTTCCATTCCATCACGCCTCTTCCATACTCTCCCTCGAAGAGGAGGATAGGATCTCGATAGCAACTGTGTAAATGAAAATATTTAAAAAAATAAAAACCAAATCCTTTGGTTTAACTAGTGTTCCTATTCCGAGGATTGTCCCCAATCGTTGTCGCCGCTGACGCCGCCAAGAGACGATGAAAGTGTTATTTTGTAGTTCTTTTATCCCGACTCCACGTGCAGTCGCTCAAAACTGGAATCTCACGTGTTCGCATCTATGAAATTATTTATAAATGCGCTAATTTATATAAATATCATCATAATCCAAGCTAATGTCGAATTTTCACGAGAATTGCATATATTACATACATACATACATATGTATGTATGTATGTATGTATCTATCGTGCAAGAGTCCAAAACTGTCAGAAGAGATGTTTATGTGTTTGCTATCAACTATTCCTAAACTTTATTATCATTTTAGTCATTATATTTTATACTTCATTATTATCATTATTTGTAATTGTTCCTACAAACTTGCATAATTTATATCATTTGTCTTATTCAAAGAATCTCTTTTTTTTATTATTATAATAAATAAGTAAATGAAAAAAATAAAATAAAATAGTTTAAATGAAATCACTTGAAACGAATTTGTGTAATTGTCTGCATAGAGTAAAGTACTATATATGTACATAAAAAATTTGAGATGTACTCTTCTTGCTTCTTACAATATCATAAATACTACTTATCAATTGAATAAAAATCTCTTGTATACACACTTGAAACTAGTTTCTGGTGTTTTTCTCGTAATTCTTGGAAAATACTATGAACGAGACAGTAATTATCCTTGATGTTAAAAAGCATTGACGTTTATTCAGCCAGAATTATGTACATTTCTCTTTCTCTAAGGGGAAGTCCAAAATTTCTCACTGATCCATTATGTAATATATGGATTGTGGAGGAGTGAACTCTTCCCCCTCCATTCACCACCACATCCTCCATTATTGTTGTAAACAGGCAATATCAAGAAATTTGTAAGTCATCTTGGTTTTATAGTTATTTATGACTCTAAGATATGATCTCTGGTATTATATCATTGTATGTATTTTATAGGCTATAGCCCTCTCCTGTTATTAAAAAAAATATTAATAAAACCTGAATTGATTAATTATTATTATCCAGTAACAATTCTTGAACAGCACTATTAAATGCTCTACATTTGGATTCCACATGATCCTTGAAATTAAAAATGATAATACACACAAGACTTTTTTCAAAGATGCTTTTGATTTATGGCTTTTAAGTTTATTGACAGTCTTAGACAGAAAATTGCAATTTGTAAGATATAAATAGATACTCGAATATTTATTTAAACTCAACAAATGCAAGAATTTTTAGTATTGACTAGCTTTTGATGAAAAAGATCATTTCAAAAGTTGATTTTTATTCGCATCATTGTTTTTTACAAAATATCTATAAGATAATGAATCTTTTTATGAAAAATTACAGGGCTTAAATCTAGAGATACAAAATATATTTTTCCTCAGTGTCTGATGATTGTTTATCTTAAAGGTTTCCTATTTTTTTATTTTTTTTTTAAATATCATTCAAATTTGTGAATTTGAAATGAAAATATAAATTAACGGATTGAAGAGTGAAAAGATATAATATACTGTTTAGTAAAAATTATGTCAAAAGTTGATGTCATCATCTTAAGGGTGGATTTTTAATTTGAAAATTCCCAAAATAAGTGAGAGCAAAGTCAATAAGCATTAGATAATACAGAAGCATTGTTTATGATGGGGGCATAATTTGGGGTTAAAAGAATAAGCTGAAAAAGTCAAAACAAAAAACCCATAGGTACTGTTCATCTGGAGTTGATGTTATTGAAATCCCTTGAGACCTTTAAAGGAATATCTATGGAGTTGAGACCAGATTAGACTTACATACGTCATATATACTCGTAATCGTTTCTTCTTCAGACCTTAATAGAATGTATTTTGAGAGTACATCTAGGATGTCGGATCATATATGCTGCTCTTCATAAAAGATATACGTATACAATTGGCGCATAACGACAAACTTACTCGAATTTTTACTTCGTAGTTATTTAAAGGCAATAGCCGTGTCGTAAACCTATTTTATTACTATTTTTTTATTCTTTCATTAATCATTGTTTATATCAACTGCCTTCTAGGCTTTTTAACTGATGAGGGACTCTAATATAATAATAGAAAAAACCGGCTCAATGTCTAGGTGAGAACTCCATTTTCATAATTACATTTAGTATGAAGATTTATGGAGCGAAAAATTTGAAAAAAGAATGAAATTATTTTATTACGTAATTCCTGAAGAATTTGGAGGGTTTTTGTTTTGGCTAATTTTTGAATAAACTCATCCGACGGCACCATTTCTTAGCTATGTGTTTCCAAGTTATTAAATGTCATTCAATGACGTTCGTTACAATTAATTATATGATTTAATGAACAAAAATGACTCATGATCATTAATCTTCATAAAGGGACTTCCCCTACTGATGGCTTAAAGGGTATTCTGTGTTTACACGGATCTAATATGATTTGACATCTCAGATTTTGTTTACGTGATATATTTCTCCAATAATAATTAATTAATTGATTTTAGCAATGCTTATTGTGACTTAATATTACCTAGAGCATGAATTTCTTCCCTGAAAGTATGACACATTATAAAGTATGATAACTATCGACAAAAATATTTCCCTTTAGTCATTCAAATTCATAGATTTTCTATAGTATAAAATATCTATGGGACAAGTTTTTGCAAGTCCTGAATCAATGAAGACAAGGCAATTTAAAAAAAAATAAAAAAAAAAAAATATTGAGGTATAAATGCATTGACTTCCTTCTCATGAAGTTTTATTAACATTTTATTCAAGGGGAACGATCGTCAGAGATTTGATTGGTGTCGAATTAAATACGCTAGATTATTAAAAATTATTAGTTAATTTGATAATTGGGAACAGTATGTACACGTTTTGTAAGTTTATGCATCCCGTAATTGTACACCCTCAATTTATATGCTATTATTGAGGTATGACTTTAATTTGATTCAATTGAAATTTGAGCATTACACTTGATTTCTCATTGAAAAATAACCTATTAGGTGGGAAAAGATTTAAATAATATTAAGATACCTAGTTTTGTTGACATATTAGTAATATAGATATTCCTAACTTCAAAGGTTTCGTGATTTCTATATTCCCTGTTCCGATTTATATAGTTACATTTGTTTTAATTAATTTTTTTCAGAAAGATGACCGATCAATTACATATTCTTATTTACTATCAAATATACATACCAGATCTTTTATTGCCCTGATAGTAACTGTAAGATGTAAAACAAGTTGTAGAATTAATTTTAGAGGTTGTATTCATGTGAATAAATATCATCTCTGAGTGATTAAATTAATGATTAATTCAATTCCATGAAGAAATTATTATTATACATTACATATCTTTATTCATTTTCTTTGTTAATTTACTCAGTCATAGTATTATTGTCAGTCATGCTTAGTATTAGAATACTTACTTGACAAAACATAATCAGAATCAACTTCAGACTCATTATCCACTTCCAAGAATGTACAACTAGCTATCTGTTGCAATATTTGTCCATTTTATTAACATAAGCATATACAATGTACATGCGCATAGATAAAAGAGCTGGGGACTTTAACTCGCGTCGTAACCTATTAGTTCCATTTAACTACGACTTTAGACTCGACTCGGACTTGTGCTTAAATACTCAGATTTATAAACAACTGCTATGAATCATTACAAGTCACAAAAAACATGTGGACTTCAAAAAAATCATTTTCTAAGCTATAATAGCACGTTTTTCGAACTAAAATGCCCATTTTCTTTCGTGTTATTCGACTACACAAGCAAATAATTATAAGGAAGTATGTCGCAAACAATGAGGGTTCTTCAAAAAAATTATCCATTGGGGGAGCATATTTTTTCACGATCCTTTTTGGTTTTGAAGGAAATTTATGATATTTGAAAGACTAACAGATTTTTCTAGATGCAAAGTGTAAATCATACATTTTTTTCTTCTTCTTGAGTCAACTGTTCATAAAGGTGTGTGTGTCAATTCTCAATGAGTAAATTGTGATCTTTTACCACCGTTTCCATAGTTGATTTTAATTTGGAAAACTTTGGTTTTTGATTTCCCTAGTATCATTTTCAAACCAGGCTGTGGTCATTATTTTCAAGTAAATGGTCGCTTTATTTAACTTTCATGCCTTCATTTGATTTAAATTACATAAGTAGTGTACTTCTCCGATGGGTGAAGTAGCTTGGACCCAATTTGGGTCATCATAACATAAGAAATATGAAAATTTAGTTGAAACAAGAGAAGTGCCCCTTACAACAATAGCAGTTCTTTTACAGTTTAAAGTCTGCATAAGGGGTGACGTCCTAAATTTCTAGGGAAAATTAGAATTACTCCGGTTTTTTTCAAGATAAGTACGTAATATGGACATAGTTAAAATTCTAAGAAAAAAATACACTGAACAAAATATCTTTTTAACAGCACCTAATTCAATTTTTTGAAATATTTGCGACATACCTAATTATTACATAAACAGATCAGAACCCAGGAGCGGGCTAAGAAAAAGTTTAAATTTCATTAGATAGTGTAATGAACTAAAATGTGGTATTAGACATAGATTGGCTATCATTTATTGCAATATTTTGTCTCTTGTCTTCTTATAATAAGTAAGAGGAAGCACTTGCAGCGTTACTGAGGTAGCAAGTCTAATACAGATGGAACATGGGGTACGCTGGAAGTAAAGAGTGTACAACTAGTATCATATTTGCGTTTGATGTTGCATAAATATGTTTTTTATCGTACAAGACCTCACACTCATTGTCTTTTTTCGTCGTGAAAATGTCAGGAAACAATAATTTAAACTTTAATTTTTCAATTTGAAGGGTTTTCTTTCTATTCACTCCATTGAATGAGCTGTTATTTCCCCCAGCAGACTCAATTTCTCATTAAGTTGGCATGATGGATTAAGATAACAACGACTGGCGTCTAAGCCCATGCTGCCATTATTTTTCGAGAGACCTAAGACGGTAACCTGTATGTAACATCCCCGCCTACTCAATAATTAATTTATAGTAAACGTGCATTTTTGCATCCTCTTAAATATATTTATTTAAACAGGGAGACCATATGACAATAACAAACCTTGTAATCGCGCTCAGCAAATTTCACATCTCTAATTTAATCTATTTAAAAATTATTTATCAAATAATGTAGGTAATTTATTTTCATAATAGGAAATTATTTCAAAAATCTATAATAACAATCAAACATTAAATTTGATAAATTTAGGTTGGATTTTTTTATTCGAAATTATAATATTTGCGTATTAAATCACTAATTTTGCTTAATAACCCTGATGGAGGTGCTGTTAGAATTTTCCAGGAATAAAATTGAAATATTTAACTCTACATTGCAAAGAATTACTCAGTAAAAATGATGATGAAAAAAAAAATTGAGAAATGATTAATCTATACTCGAATATTCGAGTTTAGTCGAGTTTTTTCGGTAATATTTGGGCGAGTTTGAGTGCTCTTCAGACAGTTATCGACTTTAGTAAACTCCAGTTTTTATCAAATTCGAGCAATACTCGAGTCCAACACTAATAAATGAGAAAAGTTATATACCTAATTATCATACATAGCTGACTATAAATTCAAAGAGACTTGATAGTTGACTTGTGTTCTCATCAGAAATAAAAATCTTGACTTGGACCTGTCTCTTCCAACTCGAGTTGAACTCGTCTTCAAAGACTCCCATAGTTTGAATTGAATTCGTATCAGAGATACAAGATTTGACTCAAAGTTGTCCCTCAAGTTTTGGACTCAACTTGGACTCTTAAATAATAATTATTATCATTTAAATGTAATCTAATATCACTGGTCAGCAGTAAAAAATCCTAAGGGGTATAAGTATAATAAAAGTTATTCAGTTTTGCTTCCTAATTTCAAATCGATAATTTTTTTTTCGAGAGTCCAACGGTAAATTGGACCCTACTTTTTTAGCTTTTTTGTCCCATTTTCTAATTTTAACTTCAATTTAAGCCTAGAACGCTACTCATATGATGAATTAAAAAATAATGACCCTCTGGTGTATTTAATGCAAATTCTAATTTCAGTCTTTGTTTTGACCTAAAGGGACTCCTGGAAGCGTAGGGGACGGGAGTAGACCCAACAGTCGGCCAAATCCTTTGTATTTAAATAATTCCTTAAATATTACATGAAATAGATTAATAAGGAATGCATACAAGAGCTGTGACTCACAGCTTTTAAACGAGATGTCAAACACCCGATAAGAGTCCTTAATTAAGAAACAATCGTCCATCTAAATGTGTAAATTTTACTCCAATTTCGAGCAAAAATTTGCAAGAAATCATAGACTCACGGTTGAGCTACTTAAGTAGTAGTCTGGTTGAAAGATTAAGAAACCAGCTGAAATCGGATTAGGAAAATTGCAGAGGAGGCTATTCGCCAAGAAGAAACGGAGGAAGACAACCAGGAGACAACAAATAGTAAATTTAGTGAAATGAATGAAGACGGAAAGGCGGTACCAGGTCCAAACTCTGTAGGAGAGGAAACTCAGGAAGAGCAGTCATCTTCACTAATTGAATAAAAAAATATCAACAAATAGCAATCCATGCCTAGGGTAGCAAAGGAATGTGTTTTTTCTCATTTATTTATGCAGTTGTTCTTGATTTTCTGAGTGTCCACTCTTTCTCTTGAGCCCTCAATTAGTCTGATCCATTCCTTACTTCTGATCGGAGTATACAGTTAAAAAAATCCCAAAAACATAAACTGGTTTTTTTATATTATAAGAAGGCGAGACTCACCCATGGCCCGTGGAATAAGTGAGACACGGTAGCAGCTCTGTTACCGCGGTAATACTAATGCTGCTAGAAGAAAAATTGTGGACCTAATTTCCCAAGTAATATAACTGACTTTACGTACATACACAGAGACTTGATATTTGACTGATTGTTCGCATTGATTCATTATACATTATTATGTAGTATGAGTAACAGTATGTAAACCTAATTAGTAGTGGCTACCAACTACCTACCCCAGAAAAAAAGATAATCCTATTCATGACGACATGGAATCAAATATTATTCATGATCTATCGACCTTACGGTCATAGTTTTTTTTATTTATTTTTTTTGCAACTTTTGTATTATGTAAACAAAGTGCACACTTTTTACCTATGCCTACGGCTAGCTACCTATGTATAGTATGAACATTCAATATATATATATATATATAAATATGCACTAGGAGGTCAGTTGGACTTATACTACATATATACGTAGAGATAGAAATCTATGTGTTATTTATGTCTGAATAGATATACATATAATAAACACAGTTTATAAATATAGTTTATATTTAACAACACTATGTTATATACATATATGTATTTCACCTCTTATCGACTAACATTCACTCTTTCAGCTCAAATTACTCCCCCCCCCCCCCCCAAATGATGTATGTACAGTTTTTTTTTTTTTTGTTTTTAAAAAAAGAAAGAGTTATACTTATGTAAAAGCTGTGAAATGGTTTTAATCTTTTTTGGAGTGGATTCCATTACTATTTTGACTACCTTGTTGTATGTACAATGTCCAGTGGAGTTAGGAACGAGTAGGTCGAAGTCCATCCAATCAAATAACCCGTTTTTTTGTGTATCCAAATCCACCTACATGTCTCAGTTAGGGGAGACCAGGAACAATTGAAAACGAGGCCTTGTCTGAAACATTACAAAAGCTATATCCATGATCGATCATTCACACCATAATTGTATAATAACATATAATGAGGACTATTAATATATACATCATTGATGACTTCATACGTTTATTTAAATATAATTATTGTATTCTTTTTTTATGACTTGACGTACAGACTTATTAAAAGTCAAAGCTCACTCATTGAGTAGGTATTTGAGAATGTTTGACGTGAATCGGTAGGCATTAATGATTCATTTTCCAACAAATGTCTATGTATCGTTTATTTTTCTGGATTATTTTATAGGGTTTAGTGTAATAGTGTGTACATACATACTTACGAAAGTGAATGTAACCGATCTACCTACATATGTATAATAAGGATCTATAGTAAAAATCTTACATTAGTACCTTAGTGTGTAATAATAAATTGGAAGCTATTAATTAATTAGTTAGTTAACTCAACTTTTGCTACTTAAATTACTCAAAAATGTATTATTTAGTCAAATTTTCTTAATTTCCAGCTAAAATTTGACCTTTTTAAACTGTTTGAAACCGTTCTCGACTACGGGGACAGTTGTATCATTTGAATCAATGTAAATTAAATGCAATTTAATAAAATAAAAAAACTATTGACGGTTATAATCTATGGAAAAATTCAATTGATAGTTTGTGTCTTTCATTTTTGGTCCATCTATGTAACTCAAACCTTATTTTATTAATGGACCAAAATCAAAATATGTTACAACTGTTTCGGATCTCCCTTATTTTTGGGAGATATTTAATGACATCCATTAACATATTATATATAATGTAAATTATAAGAAGTCTTTGATAATTTTTTTCTTCTTGAGTTAATATTTCACCCATAGGAAATACTGATTAGTAATTAATTTTATTCTCCCCTAGTACTTGACATTCCAAATTGTCATCACAAATTCTATGAGCGTCGTCGATAATTAGGTATGTATGTATATTATAATATCACATAATTAATTTGCAAAGTACATAGAGCTGCAATCATAAGTACTTGAACAAATAATCAATGTTACATGTTCGTTTGAAGAAAAATCCATGCATACGAGGGATTTCAACCTGGGACTACTAAACAATGCTTCAAAGATTTAAGAGCTCTGCTTTTTCAATTGAAAATGCTCCATTGGAGCATCATTTGCATGATTTGATCAATTAAATGATACAAATTAGACCGATTAATTATTCTGGAAGTCGGCCATTTTGAAAGGCCACATTTTATAAGAATATTAAAAACCTTTTTTATATATATCTAAGGAAACTATATAGTAAATTACTGCATGGAATTTGGATGTAACCCTGGGATCCAACTAATAAAAGTAACCGATATTGTCTAAAAACTTTTTTGTGAGTTGTGTGTGTGTGTGTGGGGGGGGGACGGTCATTTTTCTATTTTGAAATTATTTTGTAAAGGAGGAAGTCGTTTATGGAAATTTATGGTTCTAAAGGATTGTCCTATACTTACACATAGGAGCAGTACCAAATGTTTGAAATCCCTGGCTCTCGGTCGCGTTAGCAGATTTGGGCTTTGTCAATCTTCCTCTCCTGATTGAGTCTTTTAGACCTTGTACAAGATCATCAAATACGGAAGTCTCATTATTATATAATTAATGAGTGGACTTGCTATGAGTCCAACTCTATATTCAAATCCTTTCTGTGTAAAAATCAGCCAATGCATAGCAAGTGAAATGAGACTGAAGGTTGTAGGCCTATGGCATGTAGATTATGAGATGTAAGCTACCCAACTCATCTGCCAGCTCTTCTACAAAAAAAAAAAAAAAAAAAAAAAAAAAAAAAAAAAGACTAAAATCCTTAAAAAGCATCCTTTGACAACAGCAATACAAAATGTAATTTATTGAGAAATACTCAAATAAGAGCTATATAATTTTTTCCAGTAGCAAAGCTGAGACACAACAGCAGAGGAAGCTCCTCTCTGGTTTTAAAATTGAAGCCATTTGAATGTAAATAATAATATAAAAAAACTACACCTAATTTGATTATTTTAAAAATATGGATCATTTCTCAGTTATTGAACTCTCCAGTTCACTTGCTCTGCGTCCTAAATTGATTGATGAATACAATTGATAAGCACTGAAGCGTATTTTTTGTCCTTATAATATATTCATTTAAATAATGTTCAATAAAATATGATAAGGTCTCAAAAACAGACATTCATAATAAATTTACGAATCCTGTATAAACTTTTCGCATGGATTTGTGATCCGAGTATATAATAAATATTATTATGATTATTATTATTCACCCCCGTAATTGCTTTTTTTATTAAGAAAAAAAAAAAACTCTAACATTTTGTTCTCCGCCAACTGCAATTAGAACTCAATAGCATACAATTGATGCAATGTTTTTTAATGAATTAACTCTTACCTTGCAAGGATCTAATATTCTTCTCTGATTAATTATTATGCTTGATCAATCCAAAACAAAATTAATTGTTAAAATGTAGCCCTTTGATGGGGATTTTTAGTATGAATTCATTTGTATTTATTCAATAAGAATCTCTGTTTCTCTAAGTCATCAAGTTGTCTCTATTCTATTAAATCTTTTTCTTTTCTTTTTTCATTTTTTAACCATTTAGATCAGCGTTTCTCAACCGGGGTTCCGCGGAACCCTAGGGTTCTGCGAGAAAAATGAGATTATATAAGCTATTACACTTTTCAGTCTTTTTCTACGGTGTGGTAAAATTTTGTCACCAGAATTTTGACTTTTTTTATAGTGACCTATTGCTAAGCCAGGCTCTTAAGAGAACTAATTAATCGTTGAACTATGATGAAAATAAGATGAGAAAGTATGGTATTAATCATTTTTTGCGCAAGGGTTCCGTGAGACATGGGATATATTTTGAGGGTTCCGAAAGGGGAAAAAAGGTTGAGAAACGCTGATTTAGATGAAAGTTTCTCTAAGATTTTTTTTTAGAAATTATTCTATTTTATTTATAAATAAATATATCAATAATTATTATTCAAAACACAAAATCCTTCGGATTGGTGTTTTGTCAATGTAGTAACGTAGCAAATGCCCCCCTGTTGAACAAAAATAATTAACTATGCGGATAAATAATATAAGTTCAATAGAATTATTTTGCAAGGACCTTCTTTTTTTGATTTTAAAAAAATATGGAAGAGAGGGTATTAACATCATATAATTCTGTTCAACTCGACTTCTATAGCAAGGGTCATCGACTGGTTTTGCACTGGGGCCACTATTTTGTTTATAATTATAATTAGACTGCAACCCATTTTTATTGTTCTTCAAGCGCCAAGCAATTTCATTTAGCGATCGATGGACTTTCAGTCTGTCCTACAAATCTGAGCTTTTTATGTTTATCCGTATCATCAGATTAGAACTATAATTTAGCGGCATTTTAAAATAGTGAAAACCTTTATTTGTTTATTTTTTTAAAATTATTAAATTATGTCTCTTTTATCAAGGATGACAGATTTCTTCATCATTATTGTAGAAGGGAAGGAGATAAATGATAGTTTAAATTATTTGATCAACACTCAGGAGTTGAGAAACTGTAGGCAGCAAAAGAGTTTCCTTATATTAAAGGTATTGTATATTTTGTAGACTAGCCTAAAGAGTGCCCTAAATTATTCGAATGATCATTCATTCCAGACATTTGTTATTGTCTAGCAATGTTGTACATAAATAACACGGGAATTTTATCATTCAATGCTGGAAATGTATTGAGTAAAGATCTGAATGAATGATGTATTCACTATGTATATGAATATTATCGAGGAGGAATTCATGATGACATGGTCTTAAAATGTAGGGCTCTTCTTCTCACCATATAGCTGGGTGCACCACATTGAGGGTTTAAAAGTATATGAGCTGATTGATATATGTATGTAATATCTTATGAATGATCCAATAGCCTCAATAAATAATATGTAATGCATTCCGAGGAGTGTGTTCAATCATTGATAACATCAGATATTGTGTAGATATGACGTCACGTATTTCTAACTCTCTCTCTGGATATATGTATGTATTTGAGGTAATGTGAACTCTCTTCCCCCGAACAAACTCCTTTGATATAAGATATTATTCAAGGAATGGCAAAAAAAATTTTTTTTTGTTCTTTACTCTCCAATAATAAATCTTCGATTCCAAATATTCCAAGTTTGACATGTAAGAGTCAGATAGCTATTGAGATTTAGTTGGAGAACAAATACCTGGGTATATGTAGCAGTAATTTCTTGAGAAGAGAAATGTAAGGGAAATGAGATGATGATGAACTTGGCAAGATTTCAGCATGAATCGAAGCATTTTTTTTTTTTCGTTAAGCTTGTTAAGAGCATTGTTTTTGTTCATTTTGTTTTTACATTACAAACATAAAAGGCCATTACAAAGGATAACCTTTAGAGAAGACAAACATCGTTATTTACATTAAATAATATACACTTAATAATACATTTGTATGCACAACAATGTAGTTTAGGACCAATCAAGTTGGATTTAGCCGTTCCCAGAATTTGCGTTTCACCCTGTAAATACCCCTATGTAACCTTATTTGGACTCGCTATTGATTGCTTTGTAGTCAAAAAACAAAAACAAAAAACACACATGAGGTCTGGAACACACTCAAAGTGAGTTTGTATCTTTATAACATACCTAGGTAATAGGTAAATAAAACAGTAGAGATATAAGATCCAAAACAGAGTATTCAAGTCACTTCTCTCTCAATGTTTGTAAAAGGATCATTGCCACTCTAATTAAGTATAATTCCATTTTATATTACTGTTTTAATTTGCATACTTTTTATATTGTTTCCAGAGTCCGGGAAAACATGGGTATTTAAGATATATCGTAACTCGTTGAATCCAGACTTTTTGATGATAGAAACGACAGTTCTTTTTACAGGACTAAATTTTTAAAAACTGTTTATTAATATGATTTTTTACTCAGAGAACTTTTGTGCGCTCTCCGAACCTTCAAATGATCGTCATTCAATTCGTGATTCAGTCAGGAGATGACAGTCTTCTGAACTTTTTTTATTTATTCTCCAAGACGATTTTTTACTTTATATTTATAAAAGACAATTAATTCCCTTTATTGATTATTATTATTAACGAATAATGGTAGTTTGACTGAGCTCAGCTGAACTGGTACAAGAAACAAATGGGTCTATGAAGTGATTCCGTTCAATTATTCGTTCAAACGACACGTTCGCGACAATATCATCTGATGTCAATGCTACCCAATTTTGTTGGGTAGCAAAAACAAAAGCAAAACAAAAACAAACATACTATTGTCAAACTTGGACTGACGGGACTCAACGGACTACTATTCCCTAATATTTGTTTCAAAGTTTAAGATAAATACAATCACTATTGTGTATATATCTCCTTAAATTTGTCTCTTGTCTACAGAATTCATGGACAAAATTAATCAACAGACTTTCTAAGAGAGTATGTATTTACATTACAGCATAAAGAAATAAAAATATGTCATTTGATGAACATTATTAAAGTCTCTCCAAGTTACAATACTAGATATACATATATTCAAGAAGGGACACTCCAAATTCCAGGGGATGAGCAAATCAAAAATAAACGACTCTAATTAAGGACAAAAATCTAGAATTTGGCCTAAATTACATATAATTAGAATAGGTAAGTTCTATAGCAATTCTAGAGGTGAATACATTATACTATTTGTACCTGGCTATTTATCATCTATTAAAGTACATATTTATTATATGTATATATTTATATATAGATAAAAAAATAAAATCTCAAAAATATTGGATAAGAGATCCTTTAACCGGAAATAAAGTCGTAACCGTACAAGTGTGTTTTGTATCTGTTTTTTAAATTCATTAACGACTCCAATAACAAACAAACAAATAAACAAAACAACATCAAACACATACATATGTAATCATGTTGTAATCGATAAAGGATAGTTCAATACCCTACCCATGTATGCACTCTTACATCAAATCCAGGACAGATCACAATAATACATATAACAACATCATAGTTGGAGATGAAATACATAAATTCTATACCCATGTGCAATATAGTATGTTCGTTCTTTTCTTCCTCGGGAATTGAGGATGAGATCATGCTTCAATACATCTATTTGCGAAAACAAAAATAAACACACACTCACAAAAAAAAAACAAGAGTGAAAACTTAGTTGTCAATCAAAACATTGTCAAATCACGAAGAAATAATAATAATAATAATAATGATTAGTCAATGAAATGTGTGGATCTGGGACACAGTATCTCCATTTGAATTTAGAATTATTCATATGATGCAATCAATGAAAGAGTTATAATTAAAAATTAATTAATTATTATTGTCATTCAAAGAGATCGTATCATATGCATGATTGAATATTCTCAATTCTAATTATTCTAATTGGAATGGATTTCTAGGAAGGTCAACACCGCTCTCTAACAAATGTACATACACTACTCTCATTATGAGCTCATTTTGTGCCTATTTGGCCTCCAAACTACGCCTTATAAAATTATTAATTAATTTGTTTGACTTGTTTTTGAGTGGGACAAAAGTTACATAGCAGAGAGTTTGTAGTTAAAACATATTTATCTCGGGGGGAAAAAAAAACACTCTTCTTTTGACCCCTTACAAAGGTTTGAACGTACGGTCATAAATTGTATCCAGAGCTTTTGTTTGTTTCTCTTAGTTCACTATCTCGTCGCACTTTACGTCTGGTTCTTAAAAGTATTTACATTCTTTACTCGAAGGGGTTACCCTACTCCATAATATATGTATACTTATGAATGAATTTATAAATCAAATAAGTATGTATGTTCTACATTAGATAAATTACATATCTCTTTTTAGTATTTTTATACATAGAATGTCCAAAGGATCATATCAAATCCATTTCTATGTTTCTTAAGAGAAGAGGCTACATCCATTTTATCTTATTTATTTATTGAAAGAGAGAGAGAGAGAGAAGGATGTGAAAGAGACTTTCTTTCTTCATCTTAGAGGAATCTAATTATAATTCATTCTCAAATCCAAAAGAAAAGCTTCGTACTTTTTAATCCTCTCCCTTCCTCCCTTGAACTCCCTCGAATTAAATCAAGGACACACGAATGTAATATCTCAAATAACCTTGCCCTCACATTATTTCACCGCTATTTCTTTAGCAGATTTGATATAATGCATCTCTCGATTCTAAATTAATCTATATAAATATATATTGTACAGTATTTTAGTAATGAAATGAAACTGCAGGGATCTACGTCCCATCCCTACTACTACATAGCTATGTATATAGTTTACATGATGCTCAAACTTCAAAGACTTTCTACACCCCTTTCTCGTTTTTTGTTATGTACATACATTCATACATGATAGGCCATACCCAATAAGATGCTAAGATATTAGGAAAACATCTATTTTTTTAACACCCCCATTTCTAGACTAGGCTCTACTTCTGTTTTTTTTCTTTTTTTACAAAATATGTAAAAGTTGATTACAAAATCCCGAATTTCTATATTAATAATAATAATAAGAATTATTATTATTATTAATGAATAAATACACGCCGGAAGAAATGATGGAACAAGTAGACGTGAGTGAGGGAGGAGAACAGGGGGGGGGGAAATCTTTACTTCGTCATTTCTCTCTCTCTCTTTCGTTCTAAAATAATAATATTCAGGAAAGGGGAAAAAGAGTGCTTTTAGAAAGAAAAAAAAACGAGAGAGCGGAAGGGATGCCGACGGGATGTTGCCATTCAATTCATATTCGTATTGATAGGTAGTGACATCTGTTGAAAAAGGGAGAGAAACATAATTCTCCACTATTGGAGAATCTTATTTTCTATAGAGGTCGTTCTAACTTTTTCTTCTTTTTTTTAAGAACCCCCTTTTTAGTTTCCCCCCTTTCTGGATAGAACGGCAGTTCTCCACCGATTATCTATTAATTTTCCCTCCTACATATTATTATTATTATTATTTTTTTTGGGGGGGGGGGCGCGTTGTGGATGAAGAGCTTCTGCTGCTATTTTTTGTTTAGCAGCACTCGAATCAGTTTTTATTTTTATTTTCGGAACGTCGCATCTCCGTTCTTATTATTTTTATATAGTTCTTCATTATTTTTTACTTACATTTATATCATATTATTTATTTATAATATTCCCTGTGTTTGAGTGTACTTTTATTCTTTGACAAAAAAGAATAGGATATTATTAGCGCATTTATAAATATATATTAACTGCATCATATTTATAAATATCACACATAAATAATACCCATAAACGATCAATCAATCAATCAATCAATCAACTAAGGATGTGGACTTTATAGTAGTACTCCCTGGATCTCATGATAGTACATAAGACTAAGGATGTATAGTCCGTCTTCTAGTCCTCGCAAGGGGCCATTCGGATCTAATAAAGGGAGTCCTCGAAAGACTTTGCTGAGTCCATCTGATGTGACTCCATTTAGGTAAAAAAAAAAAAAAAATGTTTTGCCATCCGGACATTGTTGTATTTGTTGTTATCAATTGAAAAAAAATTATGTAATGTGTTGCCTACACTTCATGCACTTCCCTCTCTCTCTCTCTATTATTACTAGGATTAGTTTAAATATATTTAGGAGTCGTATTTAAAGTATAAAATGTAGTACTCATGGCCTCAAATGTGAATCTATTTAATAATATACATATTTGTAAAAGACTAGAAAGTAGTGATCGGATTTCATGTGATGTTTGTTGAATCCATTGTTCCTGAGAAAGAAAGAAATTAAAGAAAGAAAGAAAGAAGAGAATCTCTTCTTTGTGATGTGATCCCTATGATAATGAGTTGTTCATTATATCCTCATTATATGCTATACAAAGTTGACTCATTCCTTCTCTATTCAATTTATGCTCATTTTGCAATTTATTGTTATTATTATTTTTTTTGGGGGGGGGAGGGAGGGAGAACCCCCTCTTTCTCTACGTTCATTTTGACCTTGTTCCCCCTTCGTGCAAATGTATAATTTATCATGTATTGAAATAAATTATATTTTATTAACATAATTTAAAATAATATGAATATTGTATAAATATGTTAATGTATGTATGTATGTATGTATATCAAAGTCCCTCCTTTGAAATATCCCGGATTCCTCCAATAATTAGTATTTACAAGAGTAACACCCCCTTCCAACCTATCCAACAAAAGTAGTTGAAGTGATTTAATCCATGTACTACCTTACTACATGAAGTTGCAACTGTTTTGACCTATTAATTATTATAACATACATACAATCATAGCAAGCATGGATAAGTTAGTGTGTATGTGTTACACCTTAGAGGAGAGAAGTGGGGAGAAATCCAGGAGCAGCACCCTCCTAAATATAGCAAATGCTTTGCTTTCCGTTATGTATATGTATATATATATATATGTATATATATATATCTGCTTGAGGAGGAGTATGTGTACAAATTCTATGTATATATTGAATCTTATTATAGATTATTAATATTCAGATTCATGTCTCTTAATTCAACAAATACATAGTCCTATCAAATCATTCTCCTCCTCCTCCTCCATGCTCAAAGCAGGAGTAGTCCCTCATTCTTCCTTCTCCTCCTCCCACAGGTTTAAGCAAGCATAGTTGTTTATCAAAAAACATATGGTTTCCAAACGATGTACGTATGGTGAAAGAATTGTGTATACACAATTCTAAAACAGAGCTTAATATATGTATATATGTATGTATGCATGTATGTATAAAACATGAAAAAGCTTGTTTAAATGAAGATTGACTGCCTCGTCGTCTTCTTTTTGATATACATAGTATTCAATACTTTATCACCAACTTTTGGGGTCCAATAATTATATTTTTATAATTTGGACTGTTATTAATTAATATTTCAACGTTGTTCATACAGCTTTTATTTATTTTCTACGTCTTTTCCTTAGGAAAAAAAGAGTTGTCATTTCTTCTTTCTTTTTTACTTATTTGTTCGTAAATACATATATATATATATATATCGTTCGATTCTACGTAACATATGTATGTATGTTTGCTCCTCAGCTAGAAGCGTGTTATTATATATATATTTATTTTTTTTGTTGGAAAATCACCAAGAATATGTTTATGTACATCTCTAGCTATTACATATATTGTGTATATAATAACACTTCTCCTTATTATTCCATGTCTTTGAATAAAAAAAAAAAAAAAAAAGAAGCAACCCTGTTCTTCATATTATACACAAAAGTCATATATATATACAAGCACTGTTGTATTTTTTTTTCTCTAAAGATACATAATTTTTTTCCCCGTATAAAACACATAACTCAAGTGACTGTGGGATGTGTTCATAAGGATATTTTTATTAATTGTATATATATATATATATATACAATTGTTGAATAGATAAGGAAATGCATTTTTTTTTTTTGTGTTGTTCGTTTATCAAATCGTCTTTATAACTATATTTTTCGCTGAATAGCTTTTGTCTCAAATAATCAAGAATAATAGTAATAATAATAATAATGACTCCTATTGATTAATTATTTATTTAGATGAACAAGTATAATTTGAAGATGTTTCGTGCACCTTCATGATAATGCATACATATATAAATGGAGTTCAATTACATTTAATAATTATTAGAATCATTTGACTCTCCAGGAAATTCTTTTTAATTTCTGCTATGCCTGATATAAGAAAAAACAACATTTAGCACATAGTGCTTAGCTACTATGCTAAGCACAATAGTAATCACTAATCAGTCCTTATTTGAAGTGTGTTACTAATTCAAAGACGTCCGGTTCATTAGTGAATTATGTTATGTATGTATGTATTTATGTATATACATGTTTTGTCTTATATTGACAAATATATACTTAGATACAACGGCATGGAATTGCGCATTTATTTATTTTTTTAATTTTTTATTCCCTTTAAATTCCACAAGATGATGATGTATCGCTGATCTATATAGATTTTCTAACTGATTAAAGCTCTTTATTTATTAATTATTTTCTCTCTCTTCATTTTCTTTCCATGAACAGTTTTAACGGCCCAGATGGCTTGAACATATTCGGAAATGAACTCTTATCACAAACAAATGGGATTATACCAAGTGAGTAATATAAATAAATTATTGTGTAAGGCGAGTAAAGTGGAGAAATTGAATTATTTTTTTTTCTTTCTTTCATTGTATCAGTGTCCTTGCCCATGGATCGACGGAAGGGGGTAGATGGAGGAGGAGGAGGAGGAGGCGAGACTCCTTTGACCTGGAGATCCAACTTGAATCAAAACAGTGCATCCCGGCCACGAACACAGTCCCTCATTCCTTTAGGAAAGTCTCACTCTGTTGGTAGTGGTGGCATGCAAAGGATTCGTCCTACAGGGAGTGCAGGAGGAGGGAATGGAATATTATTGAGTGGTAGTGGTGGTGGTGTTTTATCTGGGAAGAGTGTGAGAGAGTATGACGAAACTCTCAGAGACTTGCAAAGAGATAATTTCAATTTGAAGCTACGCATATACTTTTTGGAAGAGAGAATGGGCCATGGAGAAGGGGTTAATTTCTCTTCCGACAAAAACAGTGAGGACTCTGTGATAGATCTCAAGGTAAATGATCCACATGCTTGTTATTTAAATTTATTTATTCACATGTATCTAAATTTTTTAGATGACCTGTGAGCGTTTGAAATATGATATAAATGAAAAGTCAGAACTTTTACAAGAGGCAAGATTCGCGATCGATGATCTAGAGAATCAACTTCATAATGTATCTCTAAAACGAGAAAAGGAAAGAAAGTCAATGGAGGAAAAACTCGAGTCATTAGAGGTTGAATTAAAGGACGTACGCAGCCTATCTCTCCTCGACCTCAATCTCAACAACATCCCTTCCAAACGTGATCAATCGAATAACCCATCCTTTTTCAATAGTCCAGTTCATAAGAGAATAGTTAGTGGCGGTGAGGAGTTTGGTGACTCTGATGATTCTCTACTAAGGGAGGTTGAGATTGAGATGAGGAGGAAAGTCAACTTTGAGGGGCCCATGGGCCCTCCCCTCTCTGTTGTACTTGAAAATAAGGAAAAAGAGGAAGTTGTGGGTAAACAACAGGAATTGGAAGACAACGTGGAGAGATTGAATCAAGTTATTAAGGAAACAGAGAAATGCCTTAAAAATGTAATGCCTTTTTGCATCCCATACTATGTACATAGTATCTACTCCCTAATGACAAACTCCTTTTTTTTTTTCTTTTTTTTTAATTCGTGTATATACATATATTATAGGCTCAAAATAATGTTGCAATCCGAGTCGTGGAGATTGAGAGTTTGAAGTCTCAGTTGAAGGATAGAGATACTCAAATACATGATTTGAAGATCAAGAATGAAAAACTACAAAAGAGTGATTATGTAAGTTTTATGATACTTTATATGTATATAAGTATATATATAAGTATTTGCATAGTATGTACCTATATATGTATATGTAACTAGCTAGCTATAGGCTATAGTCAATACATTCATACTATGTAAATAAACAAATCCTCATGTTAAACAATTGTTGTTTGTATCCTTAGGCTAAAGAGTTGGAAATAGAAGACTTGAAATTAAAACGAGACGAGACGTTGGAGCTTTTAGACAAGGCTAAGGTTGATTTAGAGTCTGAAATAATGAAATATGATAAGGGACTTAGACGGAAAGAGAGGATAATCAAAGTAAGTATTCACCTTTCTCCATTTTTTTTTTTTTTTTTTTTTTTTCTCTCATGAGGAAATAATTTGAGAGTTAGCAGAGGAGTCCTCTTTAAAACTTTTTTTTTTTTTTTTTTTTTAATTTTTTTTAAATACTGCAATAAGAATCCATGTTCATATCAAATATATATATATATATGTGTGTGTATATTATTATGTATATGAAAGGATCTCTCAAATGAAGTGGATATTAAAAATAAAAAAGTTCAAGAGCTTCAAACTAAACTTAAAATTCGAAGTCTTGATGCCTTTGAAAAGGAGATGTTGTCAAAAGACGAGGTAAGAGTCACTATGATGACATACTATGACCATTTATTTATCCATATTCATTTCTGTTTGTTGATGTGACGCTAATTTTATGAATCAATCACACCTTTTACACACTTGTCTCTTAAATAATAATAATGATAATGATAATAATAATAGTACATCCATCCGCTAATTACTACTTTACCCTTTTTGTTCATACATTCGTTTCTTCCTTCTCCCGTATTCCACATACATGATAATAATAAGTTCATAATAATAGTATGAATAGTGACCCGCAGTGTTTGTTTCTACCTAATTCAAAGCAACAAAACAGTTTTTGAAGAGCAATGCATAATATTACGTGATTGTTTGAATTATTAATGTTATTATCGAAGAAAAGAAGTTATCGCCACCTATGTTGACATAAAATGTACATGTATGTTTACATATAAGATCAGAATCACACGAGCAGAATCGGTTTTTTTATATGTACCTAAGATAATAAAAGAAAATAATTAATTAATCTATGAATTTGATTATTTTTCTATTAATAGCATAAGCAGAGATTTTTAACCCCTTAGCAGCTTGATTAGTCTACATACTATATGTACATGTAATAAGGACACACACTCTCTACATACTCGAGAGCCTCATGATTTATTTTTATACATACATCCAGATGTACTACATATCATATCATTCATTATATAATCAATACAGAATGGTATCATCTCCATTCATCGATAATAATAATAATAATTATTATTATTTGTCAACCATCATTTAAATGTCAGCTGTTCATTTTTTACTACTCTCTGCCCAGTTACTTGTACGTCCCTTATAATATCATTAATCATTTATTATCACTTGATAGTGCATTAAACCAGTGCGTTGATTGGTTGAACTCGAATAGGCTCTTGTTCAGCTATATATGTACAACAATTCCTTAGTATCCAGCAACTCAATGATCAAAATTGCTCCACAGTTGGGAGGAATCCCCCTAGCTGCCATGACCACCGGTTAATTTCGAGCTTTCTCTTTTTTTAATTGCTGGAGTTGGAAATGTTGAACGGGAGAATGTTGTCCTTGCTTAGACTTCACTTACAACTTCTCTTTCATTCAGGAAACCCTTTTATAATTGTACATACAAGAGTAGATATGAATCAATTTCCAACATTTTGAGAATGTCTGTTCATGTTTGCAAACACCAAAACCACCTTTTTGAATCATCACAAGTAAAAAGGGCCTTGTTTGTATCTAAAGATCCTTTACTCTTTGCTATTAGTCTGTGTTTCATACCAACTGTACTAGTAATATGAATGTGAGGATATTAATTATCCTAAGTAATGCTCTTTTTGGACATGTTTTAGAAAAATCATTAAAACTTTTATTCAACAAATTATGAAGGCGCCTGGGAATAGTAAAATTCACCAGGTAAAAAAGGAAGCTTGGTCAGAGCATCTCTCTCAGTTTTGTCAGCTTGATACTTACATTGAACTCTTAATAGTGAGTAAATTCAAGATAAGTGAGAAATTAAGATCTTGATTGGTATTGTTTTTGACATGAATATTTCATGTTAATATGCATTTAATAAGCACTTCTGAATCTTAATATATCATTCGTTTCTGAAACATAGTAATGGGTTATTTTTATAAAAATAATACACTTAATATTAATACAATTCTGTATATCCCCTTATTTAAAAAGACTAAGAAATGCCTTGAATGGTCTTTCAATGTAACCAATGAATACTATTAAATTATCCTTTTTTCCCTTTGAACTCTCCCTACACGTGTATGTATATAATTAACATTATTTATACAAATATGTTGTAAAAACTCCTGGATCACCATTGCGCATAATAGGATAATGATTAATGTAAAATAAAATGGCTGTTTTACGTATTAATTTCGTACAACTTTCGACAGCTGAAATGAGAGTCGTAGGAACTAATAATAATGATGGAGTTAGAAGTTGTTATTATTATTATTATTATTATTATTATTATGCCTCTTCTTATGACGTAAATAAGGAAAAGCAAGCAATGACTAGCTAGTGAGGTGGTAGCTAGCTAGCTAGCTAACTGTAACATATTATATTTTTATAAATATAGTACTCTGCACTGCTTTTTCTTTTTTCTTTTTTTATTTCTTTCTCTTTTTTTGTGAGATGGCAACGCATGCTGGTGGTATATACTTTTACTTTTACTTCTATAATATTTTACTCTATTATATATTTTTTCTATTATTATTATTATTATTTGTTATATTGTACCTCTACTGAGTAACTTCAACTTCTTATCAAATCATTATTTCAATTGTTGCATTAGCTTTCATTTATTTACTCCTTTTCTTAATTTCTATACTACACGTATATGTAAATTTTGATGATTTTTATTTTATTTTCATTTTTTTAGTGAATGATTGAGACGAGTTCACTTTTTCGTCTGGGGGCCAGGCCAGGGGAGGGGGAAAACAACTTTTGTTTTATCTTTAATTCTATGTGTTTCTGAAATTAAAAGAATTAAATCAATTAATTATAATTATAGTTATAATAATATTTAATCACGAATAACAAACATGGCATTGCTTTTTAACATCGCAAAATCGTCCTGCATCAATATTCTCATCTCCTTCGTCAAATTAGATAAAATGTCTGCACACACACACACACTCACTCACTCCTCATTGACAATAGTTGATGCTTCTTTTTCTTTAGGAATCAGACAATGATAGAAATGATTTTGGTTTGACTACCTGTGTTGTAACTCCCAGTACATCATCCTCTATGAGTCCAAACCATCATCATCCAATGGAAGGCAGTGGAAATAAATGGGGCCTGAATGTTGTCACTCAGAGTCTTCATATTCCACCGAGTAGTAAGAATGCTATCCCAACCTGGGAAGTCAAGAAGTTGAAGGAAGACATTCGAATTCTAAAGGAGTTTTTGAAGATCCGTGTCCAAGAAAAGAAAAATCTCCTTAGCCAAATTTCTGAGCTAAATAAGAGGATTGTAATGAGCAGAAGATCGAGTCTGAGCAGCAGCACCATTCAAAATAATACTCCTCCTCCACTCCGGGAGATTGCCAATATATCCTGTCAAACAGAAGAAATCTCTTCGGCTGGATCCCACGAAAGAAACGCACTCAAGGCTCAGCTCTACGGTATTGCTGATAAGTTGAGAAATGTTGGAAGATCCTCTCTTGAAATGGATAAAATCGTATCTGAATTGAGAACCATTGCTGCTGCTGCTGCTACCAGCACCATGTCCCTTCGAGAAAGGAGAGAGTCGGATGTCTCCTGTGGTTCATCTGACTGGAATGGAGACCTTCCGGATCCAAGTCTTATTATGCCGGACTTGGAATTTGATGACGGGGGAAGGAATGGGGATGATGAGAGGCTCTACTCTTTTAGCAATGGACGTTTAAATGATTCTAAAAAGTTTTCAATTTATTCTATGCTGGAGCAATTTCAACCCACGGATGCTGAACATAGATCCCCCTTGCATCAGTCATTGGAAAGTTTAAATATGATGGAGCGATGTATTCACAGTGAGGACTCTTGGTCGCAACCCGATGTGAGTGAGGCTCGAAACCGAATGGGAATACCTCCCCTCACCATTCAAACAACGAGTAGTAGTAATAATTGTAATATGAGCAAATTTAATAATAGGAGTCTAAGTGCTCTTCATCTTGGACTCGATGATGAAAAGGAGTCGGATCTAAATATTTCTCAAAGAACGTCAGATCGTAAGTATAAATACAATATGTATGTATGTATATATATTTGGCTATTCATTTCATACAAATCAAATTCGGAGAAAATTGTTTTCCCCCTTCTTCTTTTTTTTTTTTTTGAATTGATAGAATTTCTTCTAGCTCCTTGGTGAAGAAGTACCCACCTAAATATTCTCTAGTAGTTTTTCTATACTTACTTACTTACACTTTTTGTTGGTACATAATAACCCTTTTATTTTATCATTATTTTATTTTCCACAGTTTGACTGCAATTAGTCGGCTGATATTAGCTAGAATCATTTATTAGTTATTATTCTTACATATGTACACTGCGCATGTCCGTCCGTTCACTGCAAACGTCATGAGTGACATATCCTTAATTTATTCCATCATTTATATGTATATCATTTTATATTCTATTGAACAACAAGCATGATGGATGACATTGCAATTGTCGTCCTATGTATATCATATTTTTGCTGGGGAGTTCACTGATGCCATTTTTATGCACATTACATTTAACATACTGTATTTGAAATTGGACCTCGAATTTTCAGACAAATCGTTTTATGCCCTTGAATATACGACTCAAAACTTATCCAATTCTGACAAAGAAGACACCACAAACTATTTAGAGTATTCAGATGAGCCAACGAGACGAAATGCAATGGAATCGTGTCTTGATGAGGTTGATGATGATACTTCCAAATCCTTAGTTGCAGGTCCAGGTCCCTTTTTCTTTCTTTCTTTTTTTTTCTTTCCTTGTTGCTTTTTTGAACAATATTGTACAAATTAACAACACTCATAATATATTTTTACATACATATTTATTACTTAATATAATATGTACTACTACAGTCACTCATAATGTTTTTCGAAGATCCCCGTCAAAAATCTTACTTACCTATTATCACGTTTTTATTTTCCCTTTGATTTGCCTTTGCGTATGACCTACCTTTTAATTATACATAATGCGAGTTACAAAATAATTATATATATATATAGATAATATTTCTTCCGCCTTTTTGTTTTTTTCCTTTCTAAGGCTTTTCTATGTATCCAGCCTACATATACATAGTACAATTTAGTATTGATAAATGATTATTATTGATTGCTCATTCTTTGGCTCTACTTCTTCTTGAGCAGTGGAATGCTCACGAGGGAATAATAATACAGATATAATTTTTTGTTGTGTTTGTTTTTACAAAGGCTTTTTCATGACTTGAGAGGCCTTTAGGTATTTATAATACCTATGCGTACTATGCGTATTACATTAACACTCACTTACATACATATATGCTTCATTTCTTGCTCATTGATAAAAGTACTCATTTTGTCTTATATTTTTGTCTTGCAGAAGAATGTATTATGGGAAATTGCCTGAGGGAGAACCTTGCTCGAATCAAGATCGTCATGGATAGTCTAAGCTACGAAATTGATTCAACAAATAGTATTGACTCTGATGTTAGTGATGAAGATGATGATGAGGAGGAGGTGGGGGATCATCATCGTCATTTTATGATTCACGCCAATGCGTCTGGAGTTGATGAATTAAAGAATATTAATATTCAGGTCTGTCGCTCTTGTTCAGAACGCATCTCCAATGAGCTTCAAAATAGTCTTCGTCGCTCAAATACTCTACTCAAATCTTCAACTTCTACAATACGACGCCTCAAACGAATCATTCGACACCATGAAATCCATTCCGAAAAATCCCGCGAAGAGCTTAATTATACAATGAATAGTTTGTCAGAATTAGAGTCTTCACTCATGGATGTGCGCAATAAATCTGAGGAAACGGAAAATCATCTTCGGAATCAACTTGACGTCAAATTGAAGGAACTGGAATATAAGAATAAGGAAACGCAGAATTTAAAGACTAAGCTAAACGAAAACTACAATTTAGTTGCACAGCTCAGCTCTGAGAATTTGAGCTTGTCTCGTGAAAAAACGAGGCTTGAGGAGTCTCTTCTCTGTTTTCAAAAAATGGAATTCTCTCCGGAGCACACTAAAAAGCAGTATCCTCTTGAAAAAATGAATAGTTCGTATAGACCTCTAACCAATGATTCAAATGGATGCTGGAGTATACCGCTAAGTACGATTTCTTATATGTAATTAAACGTCTATAATCAACTCTTATATCATCCACTTTTATAATTTTGTAGAAAACACCAAAGTGCGTTCATCAAACTTGAGATCTTCCCCAGAAACCTCTTCGAGTTTTGATTTTCTTCCCGAAAACCCTTCTAGAAATTTAAATAGCTTCTCAGTCTCAAAGTCTAATAACGCAAATATGAACAATAATAACAATAATGGAGTTGTTCCTCTCACACCTCCACCCCCTCTCCGACTTCATCGAATGGGATCCCGCTCTAGTCTTCGCAAGAAAAATCAAAATCGTAATAGTTCCATTATTTCTGAAGCGGAAGAGTGCAATAATAGTATTGACAAGATGAAGGAGAATGGAAAACATTTTAGGTCCATTGGTAATTTGTCTGGAACGTCAGATGTATCTTCTCCAGACCTAGGCGTAGATATGAGTTCCTCCGATCCTTTCTCTAGTCTGGAAAGGCGGTGTTTATCGAGTAAGTGAGTCGTGTCACCTATCTATTATATAAATAAAATACATATTATTACACCGTTCATTCCAATCTTCTCTTTATATAGATTCAGATGCCATTGGCAGTATCATGCATGAAAATTATCAACTGCGACGAGAAAATAAACAACTGATTGAGAAGTTGAGCCGCCCAACATCAAATTTCAAGGATACAATGGATTAAAACAAATCTATTTAATCCTTTTAACCCCCTTTCTCTGATGAAATCAATCAGTTCCTTTTCTTATTCATTCAGACTTTCTTCATGTGTTGGAATGAATCCATTACTCCATTAAATAAATAATATTTTATTACGATGTATTTTTAACAGATATTTATTTCTATTTTTTTAGCAAATTCATTATAAAATATATACTAAAATTTATAAAAATAAACAAAACATACCCAAGAATTAAAAAAAAAATATATGTATACATATATATATATATATCTTCTATTTCATTGTTTTCACTTGTTCATATTGTCTAAGTGGGGAAGATCGGAAACAGTTGTAACATATTTTGCTTATGGTCCATTAATAAAATAAGGTTTGAGTTACATAGACGGACCAAAAATGAAAGACACAAACTATCAATTGAATTTTTCCATAGATTATAACCGTCAATAGTTTTTTTATTTTATTAAATTGCATTTAACTTACGTTGATTCAAATGATACAACTGTCCCCGTAGTCGAGAACGGTTTCAAACAGTTTAAAAAGGTCAAATTTTAGCTGGAAATTAAGAAAATTTGACTAAATAATACATTTTTGAGTAATTTAAGTAGCAAAAGTTGAGTTAACTAACTAATTAATTAATCATTTCCAATTTATTATTACACACTAAGGTACTAATGTGAGATTTTTACTATAGATCCTTATTATACATATGTAGGTAGATCGGTTACATTCACTTTCGTAAGTATGTATGTATACACTATTACACTAAACCCTATAAAATAATCCAGAAAAATAAACGATACATAGACATTTGTTGGAGAATGAACCTTTAATGCCTACCGAATCACGTCAAACATTCTCAAATACCTACTCAATGAGTGAGCTTTGAATTTTAATAAGTCTGTACATCAAGTGATATCAAAAGAATACAAAAATATCATTCCTTTATCAAAAATAACTTTTTTACAAAGAAAAATGGACAAAAATTGCCTCTTCTTTTTTAAATCAATAATCCTCATTATATTATTATACAATTGCAGTGTAAATGTTCATGGTTATTTCTTCCAAAATTTAATAAAAATGGCCTATTGCAACTATCTCCGGATTCCCTACCAATATTTGACAAATGTTTAACTGAAAAACGTAACTGATAGTAATATAATCATCAATTTTATCAAAGGAAGTCAAGTCAATATACTATTTGTATCATATCTTAGAATCTTGTGATAGATTAGATAAAACAGTATAATGAGTCATTTATTATGCAGTTTGTCTTTGTTAAAAATGAATTGCATATTTGGAGGGTGTTATTGATCGAAGAAACAACACTGTTACGCGACAGGACTTGTCACTTGAAAATAATATACCAGTGTCTTTGAGGGTAGCAAATTACAAGTGTACTGTTATTCCTTTGATGTCGAGAATTCGGCTTTCCACCCCCACAAAGAGATGGGCAGTCATTGCTAGTAGAAACGCTCGATAATATATTGTATATCCTAGAAGTATTATATAATGAAGAAAGTTAGTTTAGGGCAAATCAGCATGTGGTGAAGTGAAACTATGCTTAAGAATAAAGAATGTGGATATTTTATAATCCATAATACCATGTCAAGTTCTGAAAGAACTCTAACGGAATGGAAGAATTGATAAAATCATCATTTTAACATTATTCAGCTTTTCATTCCTGTTTGATTTAAGAGGACATGCAGTCATTATGACGGAGCATGTTCAAGGACGAACGTGTATGCCTGTGAAGTATGAATGATAATGCGTGACGTGAGCATAAGAACTTGAATCATCTGAACTTCATAATAACCAAGGTACTTAGTTATTTACGACATTTAGCAAGCAGCTGTACAAGTGTACTCATTACTGTAAAGATTGCTAGCTATTATAAGAAAAAAATGAACTGAATGATGAGACTCTACTTGCAGAGGCTGCTGAGAAAGAAAGAAAGAAAGAAAGAGGTTGCGTGATGTTTACAAACATGAAACTGAATTTTTGAAAATAGAAATGTCTAATATTATTATTTATTAATGATTGTAACTAAGTGGAGTAAGTGTAACTGATAGTATTTCTTTAGAAAAGTGGGTAGGAAGCTGCCGGGGCTGTGACTGGGTTTTTCCGCCTCTTTCTCCTGAGCTGATTGAATTTGGGTGGGCCTGGTAAATAGTGTATAGTGGACAAGAGTGAAATATGAGTCAAGTGGGAAATGGGTTGAAGAGAGATTTATTTCTGGTTCGCGGAGATCTTCAGCGCTGAGAAATTGAAGAAGGACTGAATGGAATTGAGGTGAGAGATGAGCCTTGGAATTTAAATCGCTCGTCGTCGTCGTCATCGTCATTTTCATTATCATTATCTCTCTTGACTCCTCAGTCATTCAAGATCCTCCCCCAAGTGTGGTTGGTTCATTGTATTTTAGTTGTGGAGTGGAGTGGAGAAGTCATGTCCGCGGAAGAGGATCCGGATCGAGTGCAGCTCTGCCCCGGAAGCTCAACTCAAGACAACATCGTCATCCCTTCTCGTGAAGTGAGTGAAGAAGAGCTCCTCTACACGGCTCCTTGGTGTAGAGAGATTCTCACCTGTGGTCTAGGGCCCAGAGGAAGAGAAAAGATAAGTGTGTATGGACAAGTGATTGGATCCATATCCGTAACGGAGTCTGAAGGAGTAGATGCCACTCTGGAGTCTCTAGACTATGATTTAGGCTCTTCCCTTCTTAGACAAGAACATATTGAGCACAGAACGGTCTCTGCTGGATCCCTCCTCACCATTCTACTTCGATGGTTCTTACTTCTCTTCATTGGAATTCTTCCTGCCTTAGTAGCAACTGGGATTAATCTCGCCATTGAAACACTCTCCAATGCCAAATTCTCTTTCATACGAAAAATACTAGATCATTATTTCATTCACGGCTCCATGGTCATTCCATTTGTAGTTTGGATACTTATGAGTTGGATTTCAGGAGCTGTTGCTGGAGTCCTTGTTGCTTTTGGTGAACCACAGGCTGCTGGATCTGGTATTCCACAAATCAAGGCCTATCTTAATGGAATAGCTGTTCCACGACTCATGCGCCTCAAAACACTGTTTGCAAAATCTGTTGGTGTTGTATTTAGTGTGGTTGCTGGACTTGCAGTGGGTAAAGAAGGGCCCATGATTCATTCTGGAGCTGCAATTGGCGCTGGGATAAGTCAAGGGATGTCATCTTCTCTTGGAATGGATTTTATTGTCAGTTCACGCTTCTATAAAATTTTCTCGCATTATAGAAATGATGGAGAAAAAAGGGATTTTGTTGCTTGTGGTGCAGCTGCAGGAGTTGCTGCAGCCTTTGGAGCACCTTTTGGCGGAGTTCTCTTTGCCCTTGAGGAAGGAAATAGTCATTTTGATCCTTATTTAATGTGGAAGTTGACCTTTACTTCCACAACATCCTATTTTACTCTCAATCTCATTAAATCCTTTTTAAAAGGCGTTCCGGGAAAATTGTCAAATGGAGGGCTCATTAGTTTTGGTAAATTTGAGGTAGGACATTTATTTTTATACATATGGTCAGAACGTTTTTCCATTCCTTTTTCATCAACACATTTTTTCTAGAATGCTTTTTATGGAGTGGAAACGTTTCCCGTTTTAATTTTAATTGGAGTCATCGGAGGACTATTGGGTGCACTCTATGTACACTTAAACAAACTCTACACAAAAGTCCGTCTTTCTTTCTTTCAAAACAGATATGTTAAAGTATTTGATGTCATTTATATATCTGGTCTCGGGGCTGCAATTGGCTCAACAATGTTTCTTCTTTGGAAGGACTGTATAGAGCTACCTGTTGAACGGCAAAAGTCAAGTCATCCTCTGCAATTGTAATATTTAATATCCCTACTATTTAATTATTTATTTTTCCAGAAAAGAGTCAGACATAGTATTTGTCATTCATTTTTTTTTTTTTTTTTGGTCATAGGTCCTGTCCTGGAGGTCAATATCATGTTATGGCCAATTTATGTATGTGAATTAATGACTACTATTGGTATATATTTATGTATATCAATTTTAAAGTGATGTCATTCTTTTTCCAGGGTTTGCCACTCCAGAAGAGGTTGCAAAAGACTTACTTCATGCCAAGCCTCAACAGTACGACATCAATACCCTACTTGTCTTTGGACTATGCTATTTCTTACTAGCGGTCTCTACTTATGGCCTGTCTGTGTCTAGTGGGGTTTTTGTTCCTAGTATTCTTATTGGATGTACTTGGGGAAGAGCCTTGGGGGAATTTTTGGTACGCTATGTCACATTTGTTGACTGGGGTGAGGATGTTGGAAGGTTTGCACTCTTTGGTGCTGCTGCTCAATTATCTGGTAATTTCATCATATACCTTATTAAATATGGCTTCACTACGACATCATATCGATTTTAATTGTTTATTTGTAGGGAACGTGAGAATGATGGTTAGCTTGACTCTGATCATCATCGAGAGCACAGGAAACCTTACATACAGCTTTCCCATCGTCATTGTCTGTAGGTATCCTTGTATGTGACTTGAGTACAAATTGCTTCTCATTTTATCCATTCATAGGCATGATAGCCAAATACACGGGCGACTTTTTTAACGATGGACTCTACGATGTTCATTCTGAACTGAACGGTGTACCTTATTTACCCTGGCAGCCCCCAGTTAATTACCGATCATTGACAGCTCGTGATATTATGACTTCTCCTTTATGTGTTTTTGAAATCCAAAGTTCGCTGGAATATGTTTGGAATGTTTTAAAATTGACGTCTCACAATGGATTCCCCGTAATCGAGCCAGGAGGAAGATTCAAAGGAATCATTTTAAGAGATCAGATACTTGCCATGCTTCATTTTCGGATTTTCAAAGACCATGGAAATAATCAAGTGGAAATGACATGGGAACAGCTTCGTTCCTTATACCCAAGATTCCCACGGGAAAAAAGTATATCTCTCTCCAAAGAGTGTATAAAAACAAAGAGCCTTGACTTTAGCCGCATCATGAATCACTCTCCATATACTGTTAATGTTGACATGTCAGCCGAGAACGTATATCGTCTTTTTAGACTTGTTGCTCTTAGGCATTTAGTTGTTATAAATAATGACGGAGAGGCTGTTGGGATCATTACGAGGAAGAACTTGGCTATCATTCATAACAAAGAAGTGAAAAGAGTATTTATTCCTTTGGAGGACTCTCAAATTGAGGACATTGGCCCAATGATTCAAAAGAAGTTTAAAATTGATTGATTGATTGAGTGGATTCCAACACAATGTCAGTCACAAAGAAGAACATTTAGTCATGATTTTCCTTTCCAAAATGTGTACCTATGCTTATTGATTGTTGATTTTGAGTATTAGTTTTATTATACAAACATACATAGCTTTAAATTTTCCATATAATTTTTGTTTACTTTCCTTACTCAGACGTCAAATTTATGTATGATTATAATTTTCATCATAGTTAGTTTGTATTTTTTATATCAAGTACATATATGTATTAAAATAGAATTTTATTTTAAAAACAACTCAATTATATTTTAAATATATTTTTCTGATACAGACGCATGCAGTTCTAACTACTGACTCTATTATACTGTGATTACTTTGTATGTTCTAGGCGTGAAGTTCGTCATGAACAATCGCAGAGACATGGAGAATGGGATGGTTGTCCTACCTTCAAATCGATATCTGGCTGCTCGTCTTGGATTAGAAGCCTTTGCCATATTTATAATGACCTATCCCATGCTTCATATTTATGTTATACTGCAAGGTGACATGAAGGCTTATAAAAGAGGGTTCTTCTGTGATGACTTGTCCATCAAATATCCACTACTGGATAACACTATTTCCATTGGCGAATGCTTTATTATATGGTTTGTCATTGTAATTTTTACAATCCCCATAGGTAAGAATGAATTTCTTTTGTATCACTTATTCGTCAAGAGTACTAATCCTTTATTTTATGTTGGATTATTAGTGGAGTGGCTTCATCTCTCTCTTTTCATGAATAATCCTCCTAGAATCGGAAAAATTCCTTGGATATTCATTGAATTGTATCGCATGTATGGTTACTTTGGTCTCGGAGCTCTTGCCACATTATTGACTACTGAAATGGCCAAGTACAAAATTGGGCGTCTCAGACCCCATTTCCTAGCTGCATGTAATCCCAACTTTGAAAATATTTCCTGTGTCGATGAAAACTCAATCCCTGTATATGTCATGGACTTTACTTGCACTGGTAGTCCAAAAGCAGAGAATTACGCTCGAAAATCATTTCTCTCAGGACATGCCTCATTTTCATTTTACTCTGCGACGTTTCTCATTATATACCTTCACGCGCGTTTCACAGGGAAATATAATGCGGCTCCAAGAGCAAATGGCGGACTCAAAGTCTCTAAAAAGATTCTATTTGTACTTTTTGTTGGAGCAAAGATTCTAAGGCCCTTTTTACAGTTTGGATTCTTCTCACTTGCCTTTTACATCTGCCTAACGAGAGTTTCAGACTATCATCACCATCCTGGTGATGTTGTCATGGGCTCTTCTGTTGGGATTATATTTGCCATTATCACAGTCGTCCTCGTTATAAATTTATTCAATAGACCTAGAGTCTTTAAAGTTACAGGCGAAGATCAATTACAGCAAGAACTAATACTCTCATCTTATCCTCCTAGACCTAATGTCGATTTTGAGCAAGGAACGGATCAACGAAGATAAAAGTTTATAAATTGAAATATACTTATGAAATTTAATTATATTCATGTCTCTTGTTTGTTTTTTTTAAATATAAAATATATGCTAAATGTGTTATTCCCTCCTATATTGCCTCAAAGGGTTTAAGTTTTGCAACTCATTAGGAGATCAGACTTATTGTAAATATGTTTGTTACCTCCCCACATAAATTCGAAATAATAATTTTCCACTTCTTTGTGTACTTATCTTTTAACTCTATTAATATAAGATAATTGTTTTCTTCTTTCTCTTTTGTTATTTATTTTATGTTAGAGCAATAAATTTTTTAAGCTATTAATTAATATTGTTGAATATCGTAGACATTTATTTCTTCGTAGCTGAACTCTCGGAGGACCTCCAGAGTAATGCAGGTGAACAATAGCATTATTATCTAAGAGGAAACACGGAACAAGGGGGGTTCTTTATAATTTTTTATGTACTTATTTGTGAACTTCAAAAGTATTACGAGTATCTGTATAATCTTCCTTTATGCCGTATGCTACATGGCGTAGTTCTCCCTCCTTTCCAATTCAGTTATATTTAAGATATCGAGGGTGATGGAGGGTCTCTATTCACCTGTTAATTTGAGCTCGCTTAAGGAAATTTTTCCAACTCGAAGTGAGGAAGAGCTGAGTAACTTTTTACTTCAATATCCTGGACATAAACTAGAAGGGCTTGTTGAGATTATTTTAATTGAAAGTGGTTTTTCCTGTGGAATTTGTTTAGAAAAAGATAAATTGATGAACGAAATTGTATCCTGTGCTGGAGGACATTTCTTTTGTAAGGACTGTGCTAGGTAAATTATTTAAAATTTGAGTACATACACACTTTTGAGCTTGTATTTCCTCCACCTCCTGTAGAAAAGGATGTGAGGGACTAGTACAAGGATCAAACGTCGTTTATAAATGTTTCGAACCCGAGTGTGAGGAGGCATTTGACGCTCAAACACTCTCTGAATTGATTAATCCCAAATTGTTCTCAAAATATGTGCAAAGGATTTGTAAAAAAGAAATTAAATCCTGTTTCAAGTTAGAGGACTGTCCTGAGTGTGACTATGGGGTGGTCATCGAAGATGAAACAATTCAAGTGATTGAGTGCAAATATGAGTTTTGTGGTGTTCGATCCTGTCGTAGATGCAAGAAAAGAGCTCATGCACTTGGAGAGAGCTGTAACTTGAGTGATGAAAATAATCACTACATAGCTGACAAAATGTCTGAAGCTGTTATACGAAGGTGCTATTCGTGTGATAAACCCTATCAAAAGTTTGAAGGATGCAATTCAGTGAGGTGTGACTGTGGTGCAACGATGTGCTATATATGTAGAACTCCCATAAAAGGAGGTGTCCACCAACACAGCAATAGGAGGTGCCCATATCCAACGAATATGATGTCACTTCACGAGTCTGAGCGCCGTGAGGCCGAAATGAAGGCAAAATCCTCCATAGGGTACCCTGGAACTTCCCTTGCAAATTTGTAGGAGATATTATCTAGTTTGTACATTAATTTATTAGAATTTAATATATTTATTGATATGTAACATGCATGTACGAATTGATCTGAGCCATCTTGTTCAGAATACCTTCTGAACTATGAGAATGGGATTCCTTACTTTCAACTCATAGTCCTAGTAACTCTTATTATTGTACTCATGCAATTAATATATACTAATATACTTTATGGCGGGTTGGGGATGTGGCTTTTGTTGAGGGCGTAACTTGTGGGAAGAGGAAAAAAAAATATCCGAGTACTTTTAGCACGCCTTCATACTTCTTCAATTCGATCAACTTGTTTATTCCTGTAACGTTGATCCGGGGGTAAGGTATTCTGTATTAATCTTCGCTGTGCTGAACGTATGTTTAAGCATGGCTTCCAAGGAGGAGAATGGAACGAGACCTAAAGGTGGTTGCCCTGGCCAACTTTCAACTAAGGAAAATATTGAATTATTACAGGAGTTATTTCCGGATAAAGATGTAAATATTCTATCGTCATATCTTATGAAGTATCCTGGGAAACACATAGAAGGGTTAATTGAGAATCTCCTCGGGAACAATTCACAAGTCAAATGTGAAGTATGCTGGGAAGAACATTATCTGGAAGATAGTGTTTCATGTGTTCAAAGCCACTTTTTCTGCAGAGATTGTGCTAGGTAATTTTGCATCTTACCTCTACCAGGGTCACGCGCGTACTGGGTCATATATTTTTATTTTTTCTCAGGAAAGGGATGGGGATACAAGTCTCTGAGGGTCAGGAGAACTATCGCTGCCTTCTTCCAGAATGTTCTGAAGGATTTGACTTAGGAGTACTTCAGTCTCTTATTAAGCCCAAATGGTTTTCTAAATACGTTCAAACTATCTGCATAAATGAAGTAAAAAAATGCAACAATTTAACTCTGGAGTCATGTCCTGAATGTAATTTTGCTGTTAATATTGAAGGTACTTTATATTTATAGAACGAATATCTTTTGATGCAAATTATATGTACATAGATCCGAGTGTTAAAGTGATCGAGTGCAAATATGATTACTGCCGTGTGGTGTCTTGTCGAAAGTGTAGAAAGCGTGCTCATCCTTATGGAGGGTCATGTATTAACGATGAGAAGGAGAAAGTTCGGTTAGAGTTAGAGAGAGGATTGTCGGAGGCTGTGATTAGAAAGTGCCATAAATGTGGGAAACATTTTCAAAAATATGAAGGTTGCAATCGGATTGAATGTACCTGTGGGGCTCAAATGTGTTACATCTGTAAAAAGCCCGTGAGCCCTACCGACGATCATTTTTACAATTGTCAGGAGCAGCCTGAGGCAGGTAAATGTCCACTTCAAAGTAACTCGGAGGATCTTCATAGTATGGAGAGAGTCATAGTGGGCAAAGAAATTGCCTCTTTAGTCGATCCACAAAATCTTCATGGCTCCACTTTTGACTCCCTACTTAATATTCAAAAATAATATATATTATGGCGCCCAAGAGAGGAACATTTTGTAATTGTTTTATCATATTAATATGTGGTAATATAACGCATGAAGAGAATTGATATTAATCATTTTTTTTTTTTTTTTTTTGCTAATTAAACATTTTTGCGTATTCATTCCTATATTGATGAAACAGTGTATGTATGTATTTGGATTTTTTGAATAAATGTTAAAAACAAACTGGATCATCAAGATTCTTACTAATACGCGACTTACTCTATATAGATATTTGTATCAGGATATATATCCAATCCCATTTGCTTTCTCGTGTACCTAGAATCTACTTCTTAGATATCGTATTTGTTCTGTCTATTGTTTCTTTACAAAGTACTCCATATTCTGAGCAACTACCACCTGGAGCCAAAAATTTCATTGAATATTATGAATGGAATCTAGTGGTACCTTGAGTACTAAGGGGCGGCATCTTAATTTTTTTTGTTTCCATCGATATAGTAGAGCCGTATATAATATATGCAATCAATTTTTTTTTAAAGAAAGGATGAGTCATCAATTTAAGATTTCATTTCTCATACACACGCTTAGTCAACAATTAAGACTAGAAGCATATGTACATTGTACTTGCCATCAATAGACAATATTGATTCTGAAACAAAATATATGTTAAGTGATACAATATTGTCTAGTAGAAGTTCCATTAGAGCAAAAATATACTATAACGTTCAATATAATTGCTCTCTCATTATTGAGAGACGAAGTCACTCAAATAAGTTTACCCTTCGGTCATAACGACAGTTTCAAATCACTATAAAACACTTTCAGCCGATGGTGCGTATCTCTTCTTAAGAAATTATATTATAAGTTATAATTTATAACCCCACTTCAAATTGTCTCTAACAGAACCCACATAAGCCACAGAGTTCTTGCAAGCCTTTGCCTCGAGGATGGAAGAGATCATTGAGTCTTGGGGTTGAGTGAGGGAGGCAGTGGTGGACACATCTCTTTACAATTTTTCCTGTATATGAGACTGCTTCGATTTGTTAGTGGAAGACTTGAGTATTATCACCCTACGTTTCCTTGATCTAAGGGACTTGGTTTAATTAGTATATTTTAGAAGTAATTCGAATCGAGTAATTTGAATCCAACAATAAATTTGTGGAAATAGCGAGTTAAAAACCTGGACTAGATTTAATAATATATATTTCATAACGTAAATGATGATAATTCCCTTGTATATCATGTTTCACACTTGAATTATGTTAATACAATACATGAAACCCTCTCTTGTTTTCTTTATTTCTAAGTTCTTAGTGACTGACAACTGATGGCAATGAATCAGTAATGTGTTAACCTAGCCCCTGCGAATTTTGTATGCCATTCATTACTTTGCTACAGAGCGCTTTCACTAACGCCTCGAAATGCATCACAAATCGAAGGGACGCCATATTGAGGCAATAAGTTGATATACTTATGGACAAATTTCTCAAAAATATAAAGGAAACGAGGCTTTGCAAAGCCGTTCCTTTTAAAGTTAATAGTTAATTTATTATACACCATGTCATTTTAAACGTATAATGATATACTAATATGTTTTTAATTTATTTAATTAGTGTACACATAATATAGAGATATATACTTTTGATAGACACGTCCTTTTATTTATTGACACCCGTTGTGACATTATCCATAGTGCATATGGATGTAATTATTTATTTTGAGTTTTTAGTCTACTAAAGTAGGGTTGTTTATGCCTCCTCCAACAGGGCGACCGAGTTACAAATGTAAAAACGCTGAATTAACTATTTTGACTGTATTTTGAGGATTATGGCTCAATATTTATCAATTTATGAAAGTCAAGCTCTCCACACATCAAAGTATTGATATTGATATTCCTCTTGATAGTCAAAACCACTTGGATGTCAAAGGAAGAAATAAATGTTTTTTATATAAATGCTATTATTCTTTTGTCGAAACAATGGTTCTCAAACTTTTTTACTTCATTCCCCAAGCCATGTATAAACAAATTTATTATGATTCCCTTGATTTTGCAAAGAGCATCAATATCCACTTCAAAAATAAGAGTAAAATAAAATATAGATTAATGTTGTACATACAGAATCGTTCATGGAATCCAGTTTGGGAACCACTTTGACATTTTCAACTATTTTCTTGAGTTGTAGAAAAGGTAGAATAATTATATTAATATCATTATTAAATCTTCAATCTTTAAAAAAAATGCAAATATCTAAAAACCTAAAACTTGTAGAAAAAGGCTAAGGCTACATTTGAAATTAACAATAAAAAGTGCATTAATATCTGTATAATTCGTTATATTCGTATTGTAAAAGAATGAATAACCTTTGTTATCAAACTAAAGACTTGACGATAATTATATAGTCAAAGCAGTTTAGTATTTATTTACCTATACAAATTAATTCAAATTATAAAATAAAAAAGTGATCTTTAGATCTAAAGGAGTACAAGGCAAAATTATGAACTCTTTTGACAAATTGAACATTAGCATGTCGTCTTCTATATAGTATCTCGCAACCTTTTGACACATACAGAAAGAGAGAAAAAGGCCCAAAATCAGTTAGTAGTTGCTATTAATTACTCAGGTCAACAAATTTGAACTTTCAAAAATCCTAAGGAGAGTGTAAGTATAACAGAAATGTTATTCAATTTTACACGCTGATTTCAAATCTGTAATTTTTTTTTTGACCTAAAGGGACTCCTGGGGGCATAGGCGGCGGAATAAGGAATGCATTCAAAAGTTGAAACCACAGCTTTTAAACGAGATGTCAAGCGCTCGATAAGAATCCTTAACCAAGAAGAAATAACGTGTAAATTTTCGTTCAATTTTGATCAAAAATTCGCTGGAAATCAAAGACTCACGGTCGAGCTACTAAAAAACAACTACAATAGATTGAAGTAGTAGCGTAGTGAAGGATTTCAGCTGATTTTGTAATCCTTCGTAATCGTAAGACGATTTCTTCTTAGTTAAGGATTTTTATCAGGCGCTTGACATTTCGTTTGAAATAACCGAACTGGACTGAATAAAAATATTTAAGGTCTTGAACTTGATTTGGACGATTGAAAAAAAGACTTTGAACTCTATTTAAAGTCGCAATACAGAGACTTTCTTCGACCTCTGTTAGTTTCTAACAAGTAATAAGTAACTGTCAACTGATTCATGAAGTTTAAAATCCAGTACTTAAGATGTTATATATGGACTCTAATGTTATAACTTAATAATAATTCATTTTTCATCATAATTAAATGACTTATTGTATGGATTTAATTGAATGGAACTTTATTGTTCAACGAGTACAATTATTTATGCCTCATTGTTTTAACACAAGAATGAATTAACAGAAAACAACAATCCTGAATGATTATCGAGTGAATGTTGACTTTTTGTTCTTTAATATACAAACTTTGACGTGAAAAGTAATTTGATAACTAATATATATATGTATATGTTTTATAGTTTCTTTTAAGTGTAACAAATAATTTTTAGTTATAAAATTTTTAATAGAGCCATAACAATTAAGATTGGGGAGATGAGTCACTTTATAAATTAACTCCTTATTAGAAACACAGATTGAAGTCCTCCCTTTGATATCTACATACCAGCATCTATATACATAAATTTTTAAGTTATGTCCTTGGTTTTTAACAATGGCGTAGACAGCAGGTACTGAATTTGCTGCCCTTTATTCCCCCAAAAATAATTACTACACAGTTCAATATAATATTTTAACACTTTAAAACTTAGAAACATGTTAACTTTTATAAGCAATTATAATTTATAGAAAAAAATTCAATAAAACATTCACAGTATCCGCACGTAAACTTCACCAAGGATCTATTGCACTTTATTGGCATACATTTTGGGTTTGTTTCTGGGCTTTCTTTTGATTGGATGTAGTTATTTTTAAGAGTAAGTCATTTCATAAATACACATGGAAATAGAGTGGGAAAAAATGACGTCATTAGCTAACAACCAGTTAACTTCACCCCCTTTTTTTTTCTTCTAATAAAGGTTGAGAGAATCAAAGGAAATTCCTATGTGCTATATCAATTTAAAAACTATACACATGACGAGCTTTTTTGTACACTCGCAACCTCAAATCTCAAAAAGGAAAGGAAAAATTAGAAAAAACATATGGTACTTTTGAAATTGGGCTGAGTTATTATATAGATATATAATAATTAATTAATGGACAAATTCTACCAATATACAAATCAATCATTAATACTTGTTTATCATTCAAAAATTCAAAAAAAGGGCGCTCAATCCTTGACTTAATATTATATAAATATATATATATATATATATCAAAATCATGAATAATAATACTCTCTTTGAGTTCATTACATGTAGAGTCAACTGATAAAAACAGCTGAAGGGAGAATACAGTGTATTTTCGTTAATTTCAAAAAGCTCGTCGTGACATAGCCTTGTTGTTTGATTGTACTACTTCTCTTATTAATACTGTTATGAAAACTGACGAATCCTGATTCCAGTTTCTAACAACTTCCATCAATTTGTAATGTTTTATATTTTATCAACCTTACACTACGCAAGTCAAGAAAACAAAAAAACAAAAAAACAATGACAACACTCTTCCTCTGTGATAACTGATAGCATTGACTTCTTGATCGAGAATAAATCTATTTATTTTTTAATTTTCCTCTTGATTTGTGTGATAAGTGTGACGTACAAGTTGGAATTTTGTACAAGTACATAGATTATAGAGTTTATTGTGGAATTCTCTAGTGACCCTCCTTTCAAAAACGGTCCCTTCATGCTGATCAATAAATGGGTACATATGGATGTAGACACAATACTATTTATAATAGTAGCAATGTATTCTTTATATTTGGCTATTAAACAAGGATTTTTGGTTTTCAAAGGGAAAGTCTTGCACAAGGACTATTTTTTGCATAGAGTATTGATGATAATACATACAATAGTCCTCATTTTTAGATGTTTTATTGTATGGAAAGGATTAAATTTACATATGTTAAATGTGTGAATCCTCCTTAAATTGAATCAATTTAAGCAGGCAAGCAAGCAATCGGAACAAGCAAGTCTTTTAACGTAGCTATGTACATACATTATTTGGAAGTTAGATAGAAATATTGAAATATTTTGCTACTTCATATATTATTTGTTTATATACCATCATGACGTTATTAAATGTTATATCGATGAGTATCAAATAACTTTTAATATTCATACATAGGTATTTGGTACATACTATGTTATATGTATGTATGTATGTATACAATCTATTATGAATGTAGAGAATCTACTCAAATTTCTAAACAGATATAGGAGTGAGGGTCATTTTTTTTTTTACAATTGAAATAACATACATACATATATAATAGCTATCAGCAGATTTTTGCTACAATTAATCAAAATAAAAACAAAACATACATATTATATGTATGTCTATACAAAATATAAATAAATGTATACATATACCTTAGTACTGCCCTTGCTGTCTTTAATATTATTTTTTGTCAGTCATCGCTTTTTTTAATACGACTCTTGGGTCTTGTAAGTGTTTTGATTGTTGATGTACTATTTTTTTTAAATTCGAATGAGCTCTTGTTTGACTCTTAATAATAAAGAATGAAAAAATTATAAGAAATTAACTCCTTTACAAACTGCATACTAGGTACTAATTGGTTTATCTCTCGTGATTCCGTTTTCCCGGAGTTTTACACCTACAGGAAATTCCAGGGAAATCCTTTATTGAATGATTTATATTATATGTAATCCATTAAATTAAAGATTATATACGTACATATGTACATATTAAAGAATCACTCAGTTTAAAGTTTTTACGATCTATGCTTTGCAAATGATACGGTATATGTACACATTGGTAATGAATGAGGCCCGAAGAAGCACCAAAATATTATGAATATTGAAACTTTACTTCAACAATACATATAAGGTATTTGCCTTTTTTTTCCTTTTTGTTGGTAACCAATAGGTTATAATTAGAGATGAGCATTTTGTTAAGATAGAAAGCATGCTCGCAATTACCATCGGGTAATTTTATCTACACTTTATCTGCTGATTGTTATTTGACAATGTTAAATAATTCATAATGGCTGCTTATAATTATAGCAACGATACTGAGAAGACAGAATTCATATTGATTATCAAGGTAGTGGCTATTTTTTCTTCTTTCTTCACCTCAACTTTATCTCAACATTTTCCCCTTGTATAGTTATGTTTAAGGATGTGAAAAAAGAGCCAATACAGCGTGGCAGCAAAGGACGATTGCTGGCAATCTGGAAACATTTTTATTTTCAACCTGTTTCCCTTTTTCTTTTTTCTTTCTTTTCATACTCATTTGTTTTCAATTCAAAAAGAATAAGCGCCATTTTTAATTAACTTCAAAAATGTCCGAGGATTTAATCCAAGATCATGGATCACCTACAGTGGAGGTGGTAACGCATGGAAATTCGACAAGGATACGAGTGTGTTGACATACTAGATATAACATATCTCAACTTCTGAAGATATATCTGATCATGAAACTTCCAAATATCTGATGTCACAAGAGAAATCTGGATCCATTCAATAAAAATAGTATCAATAACGATTCAGGTACATCTGACTTCACGTCTGACCTAACTAAATTGTTTGTTTCATCTAATATCCCACTTTTTTGTATCATCTTGTTTTCCCGTAACCCAATCATTAGAGCTTGTAAATAAAGGAGTAATTTTCAATTCCCACAATACCTGAAGCTATACGAAAGGGAACTTGGATAAAAACAGTCTTAATGTTATGTCGACAATTTCAACATATAAGTCCTCCTATTTAAAAGGTGAATCAAAAGTTAAACACCTAAACAATATTCATTGTGTTATTATTGATTCATCAAACTATTCAATATTCCACTTGAACTATTATAAAGTAGACAATATAAAGAATGTCTGATACCTCCAGTTGAAGAATATTGTTGCTGAGATGAGCATTGACTTGAAATTTTTTTGCATAAATTGCTAAAATGCTCCAATTGTCAATTGTGATTCTGAGAGGGGCTTTTGTATGATGAGGGGATTTACTTTTATCTAATGTCGTAATTAAAGTTTGGCTCATCTCGTGTATATTGATCTTCATAGTATTCTATTTTTATGGAATATTTTTTCATTTTTTTCTTTTTGATGTTTCTAGTTTTTAGAATGTATGCAATCGATTCAGTGACTGTTATAGTAGACACTGTATCGATTTCAATGTAATAAATTCCCTGACAACTATTTCTTTTACATTATATCTAAAAAATTTTAAATTAAAATAATAATAACCATTTCAAAGTATATCTTCATTGTATTATCAATTTAATTTATTTTTTGTGGGTTTGTTTATGAAAACTTAATTTGGAATCACATTTCCTTTCCGAATCAATGTTCAGTATTTCTAATATAACTATATATATATAATTGAGACAATCATGGTGAAATATATTACCATTTAAGAAAAAGAAGTTTTTAAGGAAAATTTTTAGTGATGACTATTGACTGAAATTTTTTATTTTGAATTATGATTAATTTTTTGAATAAAAAAGTAGACACTAGATCAGATTATGGTTAAATTAAACTATCTAATATGTGTTTCCTTAATATTCATATAATATAAATTATAGACTTATCTTAAAAATATAATTCTTCTATTTAATTTCTAAAAACGTTGAAAATCTCATATACATGAATCACTAGAACTGGGTTTGCCAACATTTGAAGCTACAATAGTCGTTTGATTCGAAAATCATAAAAAGTAGAGTAATTTTGAGGTACAATGCCAACAAAGACATACTAACTTATATATACTCTATTTGTATTGACGAGGTGTCAAGTAATTTTGTTCACCATTAGGTAGAACAGTATTCAAATTCGGTTTTTTTTCGAGTTTTTTTAATTCAATTATTAACAATAAGCCGTTGCTAAGTAAAACAGCAAAATAATGACAGCTACACCCCTTCAAATGTAATCGCCAGAAGTTCTGCCTTTATTCAAGGGCTTATGATATCATTTCGGTCGTGTTTTTGCTTTTTTTTACATCCCTAGTTATAGCCAACACATATAGGGGCTAGGGATCGACCTCAAAACTCACAGGTTATTCATGTCTCTGGTAAATGATTTCTAAACATTTCGTAAATGTTTAGTATTTTGGTTGAAATATAATATACGATTCTGGGACATTTATGATGTTATATACAGTGACACAACGCGCAGCTCCAGCAAAAGTTTTTTTTTGTTGCGAATGAAGTTACTTAATTTTCTAATAAAGGAAGCATGAACTGAATTTGGATTTTTCAATTATATATTTTAGGAATTTATTATTAGTGTATATAAATATATACTCATTTTTTAAAGTTTACTTATTGTTCACTACCGGGATCCGGAAGTTTAAAAGTCGATTTCCATGGAAATGAGAAACCCTACTTTGGTACCGAGGGATTTTGTACCTTTTTTCTTTTTCTGTAAGAAAGGTCAAGAGATAAAATGTGAAAATAAGCATTTGAAATTTAAAAAAATATGACACATTCCACAAACTATAGGAAATTGACACTATCCTCCTCTCAACTCTCAATATCCTTCCCTTATCATTAATAATAGCTAATTAATCAATTAATATACTCATCAGGCTGTTTTGAACAGCTTTTCTTGATGAAACTCTAATAAACAAACCATTTTCTACTTACATACTATTAATGATAATAATAATTAACTCAAGAACAACTCCACATTAGTCAGTATGAAACCTACAACTGATTTTGAAGGAAAGGTGGAGGAAGTCAAAAAATTGCTAAATATACATAATATTATATAAATTATTTCGTCAATTAACATAATATTTATTCTATATATAAAAATATATTTGAATATTAAATGTATGAACATAATTCTTTTAATGTTTCAAGCATACTACACATCCGAATCACCCTATAACTTAATTTGTGCATATATATATATATTTACGAAGGAAAGGACAAAATTCAGAATATGAGAGAGAGAGAGAGAGGGGGGGGGGGAGGAAGAGTAGAACGATAGTAAAAAATAAAAAAAAAGTGTAAGCCTCCATACCTGGAGTAATTATTACGTGAAGACACCTCTTTCCTATACATATTATGTATGTACATATGTAAAAGAGAAAGCAGTCTCCTTTTTTTTTTTCTTTTTTTCAAAAGGATCCACGTACGTCATTTAAAAAAAAAACTAATGCTTTTTTTTAGATAAATATTTTAGTATTGCACGGTGATTTTTTAGTGTGTATCTCCTCTCTATTACAACCATGTAATATATATATATATATATTTATTTCTCTCAACCATTTTTGCGCGCAAAGACGAAGGGATCCAATATATATATATATTATAGTAAATAACAGAGTTGTAAATGACGAATGAAAATAATATTCACCTTCAGTTCGCGAAGAATCATTCATAGATATGGAGGTGGATATGAACGAAAATAACAAAACATTGGATGAAATCAATGTTTTGCTACCTGAAGATAAATTACAGGTAAGGCATGATTCAATACTCCCGTATGATTTAATTTAGATAGAAAAATCTAATTTTTAAATATACCCAGATAGTTTTTTTTGTATATGTATAGGAAAATGTAATTTCGATATAAGCAAAAAAAATAAATAAATAAAAAGATATTGTTCGGAACATTTTTTCAAAAAATAAATAAATGAGTCACAAAACCTTGTCACTTATTAATAAATTTACCAATAGGTAAATTTGATTTTTGATCAAAATTGGATGAAAATTTACACATTTAGATGGACGATTTCTTCTTAGTTAAGGAATTATATTGAACATTTGACATTTTGTGTAAAAGCTAAGAGTCGAAGCTTTTGAATGCATTCCTTATTTATCCATTTTATGTAATATTTAAGGAGTTATTAAAGTACAAACGTTGTGACCAACTTTTGGGCCTACTCCTCCAGGAGTCCCTTTAGATTAAAAAGAAACTGAAATTGGAGTTTGCATTAAATACACTAGTGAATCAACATTTTTTAATGCACAAAATGAGTATCCTTTTAACATTAAATAGAAGTTGAAGTTGGAAAATGGGCCAAAAAAGCTAAGTAAGTAGGGTCCGATTTCACGAAAACTTTAAAACTCTCGAAAAAAAAATTAATACAGATTTGAAATCAGCGTGGAAAACTAAATAACATTTTTGTTATACTTACACCCCTTAGGATTTTTGACTCTTGACCAGTGTTATTAATGTCTTTCTACCTCTTCAACAACAACAACTACAAAAAACGACTCTAAAAGGTTAAAGTACGTCTTGACAATTCTTTTCAATACATTTTCTCTGTATTTTTTTTGCTATTTCATCATTTATATAGTTTTTCGATAAAGCAATAGTTTGTTGAATAGGAGTTAAATGAAAAAAACCAACTCTTCTATTGTATTAGTTATTATAACTTATATGTATGTTAGTCGAAAGAGGCACTATGACACAGAAATCGTTTCCTTTAATGTCATTTTTGTATGTTACTCAAATCTGTAGGCTTAAAATAGGCATACGGCACAGACTAAGAGCATCATAATTATTCTAATTTCAAAGCCCCGAAAATAAAAAAAAATCCTTTGGGAACCGGCAAAAAACGAAACAAATAAAACAAATATAAAATATAAAACAAATAAATGACTATTTTTTTTTCAGTCCCCCTAGGACATTACGTGCTTTGTTGAACCATCTTTTTACTCATCCATTACATGCCAGTCTCACTAACCAACGAGTGAGGGTTTTATTCCATATTTTGAAAGTTTTTTCTGCTATGATTTTGTGGTATGTTCTTCCAATTTTATCTTTAGTTTTGTGTATCAGGGGGGGGGGGTGCTACTCTTCCCCCCCCCCCCCCCCCCCCCTGCTCCCAAACTATTTTTTCAAATTCTCAAACTCTACATATATCTTAATAAACTCTTCTTCCAACAATGAATGAATCTTGGACGATAATAAGTCCACTCATTTGAAAATTTTCGCGTTCCTTAGAATAGCAAATGAGGTATATGTAGTTATAATTTATGGCCTATTGTTAGCTGTCGAAGAGTATACTTATATTCCTTTTATTAGTCTTCATGAATATTGAACTTGAAGGAAATAATCCCTTCTAAAACTGTGATCCTATCTTTAAAAAGAAAGTTAAGAAGAATTAACTAACTGCTAAGTACCTACCTCTCTTGTTAGTTTCTGGCCTTTTTATCCTTTCATTTTTTAAAGGGGAAAAAGTTGAGAGAGTCAATGATTTAGTGTAAACATGTTGGAGTCACTACAAGTGATTACATTCTTATGTATGTATATATGTGTAACCAACTCTCTTATCAATTTGCCCATTACTTTTTAATTTAAATGAGTACATGAAGTTGTTGGTAGGAGAGAAATGACAACTGGCAATTTGTAATGGATGCACTCATTACATTAACTTGCAGAGTAGAAAAATAGTCGTATTAAGTATTAATTTTCTTTTGAATATAATTAGCTACAATATATTATGTACACGCTCATGCAAGATTGAATAGTCTACATAGTTGGGTAAAAATGAGAAAATCATATGATAAAGGCATGTTTAATATAAACAAATACCTATACGGTAATTATATATTAATAATAAGTAACAATTTGGATTGCTTATTCAGAAATAGGTTGGAATAAAATGGAGCATGAGTAAACTAAAAAAAAAAAAAAAAAAGAAAGAAGAAGAGTTGATGACAAGTTGAAGTTTGACTCACACAACCTTTCCACAACAAATAAAAACACAAAATCAGTTCCTGGTAGTTAATTAGACAATTTGTCTAAATTCTAGAGTTATCATTCTTCATTTACCTACTAGTAAATAGTTATAGTTCACAACTGAACACGATTGACAACAAAATAGCAGGGGAATGTCGTGTTTTATAATGTAACATATATGTATGTACATATGTAAAAATCCTTCTTTGCCTCTGAAAAAATTTCCAAAAAGTCTCATAAAGGTAATAGTAATATCTTCGATGGCGAGAAATTATTTGATAATTAGAGGCCGTGGATCAGGAGGGGGGAGGGGGGGGGTAGAAAAAGCTACAGCCACCCATTTTGAAAAAGACAAATAATAAAAAGTTACTTAGTTACGGTGTCATCATTTTTAAGTTAAATTGTTACCTCAGCAAGTTTTAGGGGGAGACATGACTCGAGTGGCACATGGGTCGCTAGTTTATTGACTCTAAAAAGACCAATCAAACTCACCTCCGTAAAAGATGTACATACATAGTAAATACATTAGGAACCATTTAGCTTCGAGACACAAATACGTAAATAGACATGTGGACCATGATTTCAACTATTGGCTCGCAGTCTTGATGCTCCTTTAATAAGGCTCACTCCTCACTCAAAGTAGAGTACATACACTTCGTTGTGTTATTCACACTTTGGTTATATTTTCATATGCTTAAATAAAGTATAGGGCCATGCTAGACAGGCCCTGCTTTTTACTGTTCTGAACGATAGAAGTAGCCCTTATTCAACTACTAAATGAACTAGTATTTTGGGCCTTTTTTTCTTTTTCTTTTCGGAGAAAAAGGACGAGGGATACAGTCAAAATAACAACATCACGACAACGAATTGTAGACATTTAACCTTTTAATATGCTTTATTTAGAACATTTCACAAGTTTATGTATATTATACTCCATACAAGTACCCTATTATCTCAATGAATATATTGGTTGAAAAACGGTTGAGCACTCAGGCTTCATTGTGCACCTATGTAAAATGGAAAGAATTTTAGAATAAATGTGGACTTTGTTCTAGTCTAAGGACGCGACGTGATCATTCCTTCATTTTGTACTTGTGAAGAAAGGAAGATTTATCAGTGACTTTGCATCAGGTCGATTCTTCTTTTAAGGACGCCAGTTCTGTCGAAATTTGCTATGTATGTAACAAATGGTAGTAAAGATTTCTTGTACCTTTACCATCTATTTTGTATTTTCTTGGAATTATTTATTAATATAGTTTACTTGGAGCGAAGAGGATGAAGAACAAGGCAAGTTGAGTAAGGAGGAAGTGTACAACTTTGAACATAATTTAACTCTGCTCAAGATCAAAAGCAATCAATCTGCTCCCTGAATGTTTTCCTTTTTTTTTTTTTTTTTTTGTTTGACAAGTATCTTTTTTAAAAATCCACTCTCTCAAGTCTGCTGCCAAAATAATAATAATAGCAGTAAAGTTGGTTCCTAAGAGGTACGTTTCTAACGAGGTAGAAAGAAATGAATCTCACTCTTGTTAGAAAGGGATCCTCTCTGTAGCACTATGACTATTTCAAAATAGAGAGGAATAACTAATAGAAACACAAATATTTTGCAGGTGATGAACATACATGAAATATACTTTTTTTTTAATCGACCTTTTTCTCATCCATTTTTTTTAAACCTAAAGGAAACAATAGCCAATAGAGGAAAATTAAGCAATAAATGAATAGTTTTTATTTTTAAAGTAAACGGATCAATATATGTCTCCCATAAAATTATACTCCTTAGATGGATTCAAAAATGTATGAGACGAGGCTATGTGAGGTGGATTAAACATTAAAGTATTACCATATATCTTATATAATACATGAATATTTCTAAAACTATTGCATATTATATATATATATATATATATATATAACCTTTTAAGGAAGAAGGTAAAGATTATGTTGTGATGTCAGTTAAAGCCCTTCTTCAAAAAACTAATCCCTATATATGTATTTAGAAGTGAAATGTTCGTCTTTCTTCGTGCATTAACTCATGTACTTTCTTCAACTTAATATATTTTCCTCAATTTTTAAATAATATAATAATTTTATTGTAATGATACCTAATGATTATTTTAACATCATTGGAACCTGATCCAACAAAAGTAAATTAAGTATAAACACCCTTTGCGTTTCATCTTTAGGAGTATCGAGAAGTCTTTTCCTTCTTTGATCGTGATGGTGGAGGGACAATCACTTCAGTAGAGCTTGGACAAGTCATGCGTACCTTTGGCTGGAATCCAACAGAAGGAGATTTACAAGTAAGATATTCAGAACATGCAAAACTGTACATAAAAATTGATTTGAATCCCCTAGGAGATGATTAACGAAATCGATCAGGATGGCAATGGATGCATTAGTTTTAATGAGTTCATTTACTTAATGACCAAAAATGTGCATGATGATGGGGATATCGAAGAGGAGATTCGAGAGGCTTTTCGTGTATTTGATCGCGAGGGCCACGGCTTTATTACTGTACCAGATTTGACACAAGTCCTTACTACGCTGGGTGATAAATTGACTGAGGAAGAGAGTTTGGAGCTCATACGGGAAGCAGATATTGATGGAGATGGAAATGTTAACTACGAAGAGTTTGTTACGATGCTCCTCCACAAAAAACCTCCTGGATCCAGTGGGTTCTCCTCAACCAAAGAAAATGTTACAAAGCATTCAGTCTAACTTCAATATCAAGAGTTTGAACACTACATATGTATACCTTCATGTAGTCATACACTATATTTTTTTTTCCCCAGAATGCATTCCGTACTCTCAAAAATAATAATAATAGTAATAATATGCATGTCTGAAAGTACTTATTAAGCAGCAACAGCAGCAGCAGCAGACATTACTTATATGAAATTTAGGCCTATTCATTCCTCATCTTTACATATACATATGTATCATTCTACCGTACCTAATGCTAAAGTCCCAAAAATATTATATTGAAATACAGATTTTAAACAGATAACTTTAGTAATTACTTGTGGCCATTGCACTAATGTCTTAACTAGGCATGCACCTCTGAGTATTCACATCCTTATTTGACGAATAAATACATATTGACATGCAATATAGATATGTGATAAACCTTTTCAACTAGGGTGAACGACCTTTGTCTGGCCAGGAAATGTGTACTATTACATATATTTTGTATGGTTCGGTTCTACAAGGAGGTACAGCCCACAATTTTAATCCATTTTCCAGCCTTTGTTTGCCGACCAAAGTGTTTCTGTCCTTATAAAGGAGTTGTATTCATGGAACAATGTGAGGACATTTGCTCAACCAAGGAATAGTTTATTAAGTAGATTAAAACATGGTTATAAATACTCTGAAGTACATAGTTTGTAAGCCCATTTCTTGAACAATGTTGAACGATAATAATTAATAATTAATTAATTATTGCTATATGTACGTTCTGTGACTCAATATTTACATAAAACAACATAGAAAAGTATTAATTATATTGTACTCAAGCAAACTAGGCCTGATCCTTTGCTCCACTATAGGTCAATACTAATAATATCATTGATTTGGAAGAAAGTGTTACAAAATATATATAGATTTATTTGTCAGTTGTTCATTTTCCACTTATTTTGCTCCTTAAAAGTGTTCAGTGAACAATTTCCTTTTATTTTATTAATTGATAAAAGTTATACATATATATATATATATATAGTATATTGGGATAAGTTGACATTGTGTCTAACTGGTCTAGTATGTAGAATATACCAGTTATTTTCAGACCCTTTTTTCTTTTTCTTTTTAGAAGAGGACAAATTGAGAGAGTCAATGTGGATTGATATGGGTATTGTGTCCAAGGACACGCCTAGCTTTTTGAGATAAGTAAATAAACAGATGACTCTTTACTGATTAAAAAAAAAGAAGCTGACTCTGCATATATTGATGATTTATAATTTATGAAGTCATAAGGACGTATATACTTCTTTTCTTGCCCAAGGGTACAACATCATGACAAAACTATAAATAACTAACTACCATATATGTACTTTAATCAAATTTTTCCTTGTCTTCTTGAACGTCAAAGTTGTGAGTTGACGCAAAATACAGGAGTGGTCATAGAATAAATCCTTCTAAATTTGGATATTTTGCAAACTCTTTGAGGAACAAAATCAATAATAAGGATAGAATAATTTGTAACAGATGCACGAATAAAAATAATAAAAAAAACAAACAAACTGGGAAAAACAACGTTAATAGAACAGATTATATTAAATAATATACTGTTTTACTCTGGATTCAGATACAGATAGTTATTTACAATGCACCATCCAATTTTGATATTTTTCTTATCATAGTTTTTTTCTTTTATTGGTTTGGTGAACATTCTTACCGAAACTATGATTAAATTTTTCTTTTTCTTTGATATAATCATATTTTTTATTAAGTTTTTTATCTCCTTTATCCACTGAGTAGCAAATTACAATTATAATTATTTTTCAGAGGATATCGTTTTAACAAATTTATTAATAGAAAAGGCTTACAAAATAACATTTATAACAAAAATAACAAAATAGCAATATAAATGACATTTCTGATGGTGAAGAAAGGTCACCTTTATTAAAAGTTTTAAGGCCCTCGTCTCCTCAATCCTCAATTGCAAATAAGTTTCTAGAATTATTTTTAACGGGCAAAAGGATTTTACAACTTTCATACACATAAGTATGTATACTTATGTAGTATGAAACAATTTGCCTAGCCGTGCCTTCAACAGTTTTAAGAGTCAACGACGTGATCCAATAGCTATTCAAATATTTGTAATGCTTCCTCGTTTTTTATTCCTAACATTTTTACTATGGATGAGAGCATTTTTTAGTCGTGAATTTGTATATTTTATCACTGAACAAAGTCTCAATGTCTTTTCGAATTGCAATACTTTCCTAATGGAAAATTAATAATTGTTTCCTCCAGACATTTGTCTTTAAAAACTCAATCGACTTTTCATGTAATCATTCAAGAATTTGAAACGCTTCACTTTGAGCAAGTAGGAAACAACAGCTTTTAGAGTTTAGAGTGTGAAAATGACTCGACTATTTCCTATTGGCTATAGATGTTTCATACATTCTTCCATGATTTTGTCAGTTTTTCCCCAATCATCAAACTCAAGAGTCAATTTTTTTAAGCTAACTGAATTGCTCTGCATAGAAGGAATAAATCGACTCTCTTGACGAATTTTGAAACCTTTTTTCCAGCCCTTATATTTTTTACGTTACAAAGATTCCTCTACATTCGTATCATCTTCAGAAATTACATCGTTGGTCTATTTATTATTCATTCAGTATTTCATTGCAAATATCGTTGAGTCGTCAAAAAATTACATCCATAAGTTGGACATTAGTCTTTTCAATGCCTCATAAGTTAAATGATGAGTCATTTTCTATGTTATTAATTTTCAAACAATATTGGTAATTTGACCAAATGCTCAAATTTAATGGATCTAATCTTACTCTCCTCAAAATTGGACAGACAAAAAAAAAAAAAAAAGATTCAAGATTTTGATATATTTTTTGTGTTCTCTGGGATACTTTAGTTTTTGTTGTGAGTTTTGGTTTCTTTATGACTATGGTTTTTTCTTTTGAAAACAATTTAATTATTAAATTATGGAATATTCTTTCCCATAAAAAATATTTGATACAGTTGATCTCCGTCGTTGAAATTAATCGTTGCCCCCTTTTTTGTAATAGCAACTATAAGTTGCTATATACTTTTTAAATTCAAAAACCACATCCTTAAAATGAATTGTACATTGTACAGACAAAATATGGGTATATGTATTCACATCCACTATTAAAACATATACAACTTTAGCTTGCCTAATTTTTCATACAGATCTTGAAATGATTAAAATGTTTCAGCTTCAATTCGAGCTAGAGTTTTATTTTATAACTCTAAAATGATCAATACTTTGTATCTTTTCTGATAGACATTTGTTTTTTCTATAGCAGATTTAGGATTGATCCAAATAACTAAGTAGATTCAGAAAATCCTTTCTTCAATCAACGTGATTGTAGGACTTGAGACAATGTCTTTTTGGTTTTTTTGGTAGTCATTTAAATCTTTGAGGATTCGTAGAAATGTTTAGAACGAAGCATTCTAGGCTTTTTGGTTTTTGGTGTGGACAAATCAATAACTTTTTTATATACGTATTTATATATCTCCTTGAGATTCGATCTGACCTTATATCTTCCGTTTTTTTTATACCCTGGATGATTTGTTTTACATTCCGGGGCACTACAACCGTCTGGCATATTGAAAGTTGAATAAATGCTAAGCGTAAAATAGCTCTTCATAATAAAATATTAATAACATACATTCATTAGTAGATACAAGGAAGAAAGTAGATAATTAATTAGTTGCAGGAAATAAGAAGGAAATATTATCATGACTCCTAATGTAAGGAAAAAGAAAATTATTTTCTCTCGTCTCCATCCTTTTCTTCATTGAATAATCCATGATAGTTATTATATAATATCCTAAGTGTCTTCATCTTTAATCAAACAAAAAAAAAACTTTAGAATGACATTTCCTTCTATGTACATAAGATGTTGTAACTTGTTTCTATAATTATAGAACCTCTTATTGTCAAGAGAGATGTGTAGATCACGGTATAGTATAAAGTTATCAAAAGTACTCGTAGCAATGCCTTTAAACGTAAATAAAGGGACGGAGACATAAAAAAATGTTTGTACCTTTACAAATTAAAAAAGAAAAAGTGAGACAAAAGCATAGTAAAAAGTGAGTCTTTTTTTTTTCAAGATAAGAAAAAAATACTCATTCAAATTGACCTAGAAAAGTAAATGATGTATGTTGGTCCTCCAGACGTCGTCGTCGTCGTCGCGGATTGAATCTTATCATTAAACATACACATAACTAACCACCCATGTATAATAACAATAATAATAATAATGAATCAGGCACGAAATAATAAAAATACTGTCCATAAAGGAGGAGTAATTAATGATTTGAAGAGTCATGGATCTTGACAGACCGATTAAACTGTCTGTGTATGTACATATTTTATAATTTAATTAAAGGCTTGATTTGTAATGAATATTTAAAAGCAAATAAATAAATATTTGGAAAAGGGAATTTCATACCCATAGGGAAATACCTTTTTTCAAAAATAGGAGGCATTTCCATGGATGTAATAAACAGAGTGAGTATTCAATAATGGACAGGCATTGTTGTCCATATAACCTTGAATATGTACATTATTGCCAAAATGTATATTGATCCCACTTCCTCATCTATGATATTTATTTATTTACTCATAATACATAGGGTGAGAGCAAAAATAAATTAATCACAAGGTGATTTGTATATTGACTCTCTCAACTTCTCTCAAAAATAGAAAAAAAAAGACTCGAAATGAACAACTTAGTTGTTTCTTAATTTTTTTTCTCATCTATGTCCGAATTATTTCCGTCAAATACTTTCTAGAAAAGGAAGTCATGCTCTAAAAATATATATTTATATAATATTATTTTAATTGACAGAAATGATTTACTGATTCGACCCCGTCCTTATCTTTATTGACTCTCACAATTTTTACTTCAAAAAGATACAGAATCAAACATGGAAAACGTTGTTGGTAGTACATGAACCAATTCTTTCCTAATGTGAAACCATTCTTTGATAACAATAAATAATAACACAGTTCAACAAATTTGAACTTTTAAAAAGCACTAAAGGGTATATGTATAATAAAAGTTATTCAGTTTTGAGCAGTAATGCCAAATCCGTAATTCTTTTTTTCGAGAGTCCGACGGTTTTCGAGAAATCCGTCCCTACTTTTTTAGCTTTTTTGCCCCATTTTTCAACTTCAACTTCAATTTTGTGCATTAAAAAATAATGATTCGCTATTGTATTAAATGCAAATTCCAATTTCCAGTCTTTGTTTTGACCAAAAGGGACTAATGGGGGCGTAGGGGACGGGAGTAGGCCCAAAAGTCGACCAAATCCTTTGTACTTAAATAATTCCTTGAATATAACATAAAATGGATGAATAAGGAATGCATTTAAAAGCTGATACCCACAGCATTATAACGAGATGTCAAACGCTAATAAGAATCCTTAACTAAGAAGAAATCTTCCATCTAAGTACATAAATCTTCATTCAATTTCGAGCAAAAATCCACTAGATATCAAAGACTCACGGTAGAGCTACTAAAAAACAACTGCAGTAGTAGCTCGGAGGGGTGTTCCATTCTTTAATCAGAAAAATAGAAAAAAATCTCATCAAACTAATGGTGGATTAATATTGTCAATAATAACGCTAAGACAAGTCTCGTACCTGAAAAAATATTTTCATACATAGGTATACTAAAATAACAGGTGATTTTATATTTAACTTGGTATATTGAAATTTTTTTGAATAATGATTTCGATCATCATTGATTCTTTATAATTCAAGGACTCAATCGGATGAAATTCATATAAAGTTAAAAACATCACCATACTTCCGAGGGAAAAAGTCCAATCACACTTAAAACATTTAGTCACAATGTTTCAAATGCAAGCAAATGAAATACCCTTCCTCTACCCTCGTACATTTACATTACATAAGATTCTATTCCTTCAAACACCTCAATGTGAAGTCTAGATATTATAAGATTGAGATAGTTGTTAAAGGTCTCTAAAAACAGAGAGGGATAGAAAAAAAAAGGAAGAACAAAAGGAATAACTTATGAAAAATTTATCACGGCTTTATCCCACACCTAACCCAATTTTACACTATATCTTACTGTCAGCTGTCGTTTTGTGTTATGAACAACGTTCATGGGCTCAACGCGAGTTAGCTCTTACTCAGTCGTCGTGAATAATATAACCATCCTTTAAATGAAAAATAGTTGGATGCAACTACCAACTGGCCTTTTGGGCCTTTCTCTCTCTTTATGTATGTGTAAAAAGGTTACGAGATACTATATAGAAGACGACATGCCAGTCTTCAATTCGTCAAAAGAGCTTACAATTTTGCCATGTACTCTTTTAGATCTAAAACTAACTTTTTTCTTTTGATCAAGTCCCAGGGAAAATATTTTTTTAGAGAGGTTTTGAGAAAACATTATAGAAATTATCGAATTATCCCTGCTCTACCCTCGTAGATTTTCCTCCTAAAGGCCAATGGAATAGAACAGTGCACTAATGAATTATTAATATTATTATTATTGTTGTAAAAAAATCAGATTTTACCTTTTATATGCATATGTACATATCTTTGTCTTACTGGATCTATTCCAATTTATCAATCGAGGTGATAGAAAAATGTAAGTTCCTCGTCTACTCATGAAATCACTTCATAACCAAACAAGTTGAATGGTTAATAATCTCATAAATAAGAAAGGAAGGATAATTAATTTATACACCAAATTTCATTTTTTTTAAAACCTGCTTAATTTAATGTATATATATATATATATATTTCACACAAAACATAACTATATGTATAGATAAAAGGATAGGGCGAGAGATCTGTGCAGAGACATGATTGTCTTATAGGAAAGCAATATTTGATGATATAGAAAAAAAAAAAACATACATATTATATAGATACATGGGGAACAAAGTAGATGTTAGACATAATCCTGACTAAGATATTTGAAGTCCTCACTTATATCATCAAAAAACTCATTGATAATCTCATAGTCTACATGGTGCATGAGTACAATGTGACTCAAATCTCCGGTTGATGCAAGCTTCCATTTCTTAATGAGACTCTCTGAAGGCTTCTTAAAATAAACAATATTACTAAATTCGTTATTCCATGCAGGATAGGATATCCTTTTCATTTTTTCAAGTAGATAATTTGCCTTTTGAAGTTGCTCCTTGGCCTCAGCTCCTGGAGGTATTGTTCTCTGTCGATTGATTGCATACCAAGATAGGGCAATCACAATGCCATCCTTGACAGAAAATATATCATCGATGATTTGAGTCGTTTCATTGTTCATAAAGATCTTCCGTGTTAAAAATATGCTGCAGGGAATCGGAACTCCAAGGTATTTATGCATTGAAATCGATAAAGAATCGATGCCTAAATCAAAGCCATGCTGTGGAGCACTATTAATTAGGGGTAGGAAGCCTCCGTCCAGTGCTGCATCACAGTGTATGTGATACTTGGTCAATTCTAACTTGTTGAACATCATTTTTGTTTTTTTAATACAGTCAATGGCACCCTTCATCGTGGTTCCAATATTCAAATTAATGATGACTGGGCGTTTAATGTTGTAAAGTATTTGTTTTTCAAGATCTTCATAGTCAATCTCTCCCGAGTCTTGACTCTTAACGATGATGTAGTCGATATTCAGTATTTTGGAATATTTGAGAATAGAGTAGTGGGCGTCATCACTAACATATAAAATTGGATCATGGAAGTGAGTTCGAGGAATGAGGGAGCCAAGTAAATTGCTAAAACTTCCTCCGGATGTAACTACACTATACAGTTCTTCATGTGGAATGCGAAACAAGTCTGCCATGTATCTCTGTAGGTCCGCTTCTATTGCTTTGATAGACTTTGGCTTTATATCGTATTCAAATAGCTTTAGTACGTCCTTGAGATGCTTATCAGAGAATTCAATGTTGATGGGATACCCCACAAACATTTTTTTAAAATCAGTGATAAACTCTGAAAAATTATGTAGACGTAGCCTATCGGACTCGGATATTGTATAAACTTTTGCGAATTCATCTGGTGTTTCGGCATTTGAGAGATGAGTCAACTTCTTGGGTGACCGCCCAAGAAATTGTTCCATGAACATGTCCAATTTGGATTGAGTCATATGTGGTAGGATTTCAAATTTATAAGTGTTCTTGGATCCGAGATTTCTTTTCAAATTCCACTCCTCAATGAGGCTACTTGAATTTGTTTCAAAGACTATATAAGTATGAAAGTCATTGGATTGAACAAATCTATTATTGAGTGCGAGGGTATTTTGTACATAAGCACAGTTTTTTTGTATCCTTTGTATTTCTTCTCGGATGCCAGATGATCCTCTTGCCTGAAGAGCCACCCATAGTAAGAGTTGAAGATGCCCTATTCTGGATCCTGGGACAGTATAGTCTTTCTCTTTGGTAACAGTTATTTCAAGGCAACACTTCTTGGTTAAACACTTTTTGACCAAGGAAATCCCTCCGGAAATAGGAATACCAAAAAAATCTGAGAGAGGAAAAGTAATGGAGTCCAAACCATTTTCGAAATTAATTCCATAATCATTTTGTATAAATGGAAGAGCAACTCCTAGTGTTGAGCAAGAGTAGTGAACATGAACATCCTTTCTTTCTCCAATAACGGATCGTATTTCGTTTAAATTATCCACATTCCCATTCACATCACCCAAAGAAAGCCAAAGCACAACAGGAACAGACTCATCAAGGGCTTCCATTTCCTCCCGCAAATTCTCCAAATCCATTCCATTATGAGATGAATTTGCTTTTATAAATTTGATTTGCTCTGAAGGTACTTCAAATAGCTTGAGCTGTGAGAGAATCCTTCGATGAATCTCTTTTGGAAGAAAAAAGACGCAGCCTCGTTTGAAGCAAGAAATGACCAGATTTAGAATAAAGAGCTCACATCGCTCAAAATCCCATTCAATGTAGCCCCCAATTTTATCTTCCTTTAATTGATAGAGACTTGCAAAGTATTTCATTACCTCAAACTCAAATTCTTTTGTGCATAAATGGAGACAGGAAGTCGTACATGGATTCCCAACGTTATTGAAGTAGTGCTGAATAAATTCCTTGTAGAAAGTGATGATGGGATCGCTGGGGTCACGAACGAGGGAGCAGTTATCAGTAATCTTCATGAGTTTGTCAATAACATCCTCATAGGAGAGTAAAGCCTGCTTTACCTTATTATAGGTCACAACTTTTCTCGCAATAGCTGAGAGCATATTGCTAGGATCTCTAAAGGGATTATAATTGAAGAGGGATATTAATGCATGGAGGAGAGGTACTACTTTGCAAAATATACTTTACTAGAACAGTTTAAAGTTTATATTTTTAATTAAGGGTTTATCAAGGAAGGATGGATGGATGGATGATCCATCCATCCTCTTTGAATGAAAAAAGAAAATAACTAAATAAAGTAAATTCACCTTTTGAGCAATGTTTATCTATCGATGGAGAATTGAACAATGATGTCCATATAAAACTTTTATTATTAAAAAAAAAAAATCCAAATAATGAGTACAACACTTTTATTACTGCCCATTTGCTGCTTCCCTTTCATGCGTTGTCATAATACCTTTAGTATACATAGTGTAGAGATTTTGAAGGGATTTCCCGTTGTATTTCATGCATGCGTCCCTACATGTTGTAATCATTTATGGGAAAATAGACATAATGTAGATCGGAATTACGTCATTTTACATTTTCCCCTTTCGAACCAGGGCAGCGCAGTCTTACTGCTCATAGAGAATGATTAGTTTGGAGTATGACGATCAAATTATTTACATTTATCTAAAGAATATTGCTTTATGGACTCACCAGAAAATATACACTATATATACATATATATATATCCACTTTATGTATTGTATAGATGCCCGGTGTGACCAAGTAGGGAATGATGATAGTAATAAAGGTACTCCAACAATGGACACACGAATGTCTTTGCAAGAAGGAAATATTATTTTGAGTAATACGCTGACATATTGCTCTAACAAAAAAGCAAGTGCATAAAATATATTTCTTAGAAACCCTTTGATGGGGTACCTTGGAAATCAAAATGGTCTTTTTTATAGTCATAAATATTCATACATACATATTACATATTGATATCAATTCTATGATTATAAAATATATATATACATGTACATATATATTTTATGATGTCATGATGCAAGTAGGTCTCATCTAAAATAAATACATATATTCTATTACTCCCATATTAATATTATATAATGCGTCATTTTTATATAATTTGTAAATTCTAGAACCACACACTTTTCCAAAGAAAGAAAGAAAGAATTATGAAATTTGATAATAAATAATTAATTAATTTCTAATATACATATATGTACGACCTAAACTCTATGATTTAAGAGAATTTTACAATACTATAAATAGTAATAAAAACGTTATGAATTTGTCAAAAAAAGAGGATTTACTCATTATTATCGAATACATACTTTTATACCTTCAAAGTTTACATAATGAGTAATGATACTAAAAACCCTTTATTAAAAGGACCTGTTTAGTGTTTTGACAAAGATAATAAGTTTGTAGATAAGTCTGATCAATTTATGTACCAATAAACTTGGACAAAAGGAATTCCCATGTCATAAAAACATCTCATTAGTACTACTACTACTACCACCATCAAAGCAGAGAAGAAAAAAAATCTTAAGGTACAAAGGAGAAAAAAGAAGAAGAAGTTGTTTGTAGACATCATTTGTCAAATTATTTCCCTTCTCCAATGATAAAATTCTAACTCTCAAACAAAGAGAAATTTATTCACATACAGAGTATGTAGAGAGATAATGATGATGATTATATGTAGTCTATAGGTCATCATCCAAAAATGTTGATGCACTAATGAATTTCCAAAAGTAATAAAAAATGATCTTATCCACCCTTTCTACTCAAAAAGTTCATTATAGGACACGATATCAAGGTCAGTGGATATATATATGTATATTGAGCACGCAACCTCAACAGGTGGTTTCTTGAATATTATATATAATATATTCTTTTGCCAAGATCATATCTATTCATACATAACTATGAATATCCGTTTGTTTGACTGGAGCATTATGGTCAGTCAGGAGGACAAGGGGGCAGAGCGGACCAAGGGTGTGCCACTTGACCTAGAAACGAAATCCCTCTCAATATTTTCTTTCTTGTCTCCTTTACCATTTTATTATTATTAATTATCATGATGGATATTAATAAATATCAATATTTCAGCCCCAGATAGTAATGTGTCTCAATGTTTCTCAGAGTGTCTACATCATCTCTGATATAGAGAATTCCCAAAGAATGATTATTTAATACAGAAAATGACGCATATACATATGGTGCGTATTATTGATTGTGGAAATTCAAACTAGAATTATCTACATAAGTAAAGAGGGCCTCTACGAATGGTGAGTTCTTGCCCATAGTTTGTACGCATTACGTAATAACTCCATCAGAGCCCCTGTGGCACAATTTTAATAAAATAAAGAGTATCTATCTTATTTATTAATATTATTTAATATGGGGCTCAAGCGTTCCTTATTTAGTATGGAAGTTCGAGTCTTTACTACTTATTATTTAATACATAGTCATCTATTTATCCGTCATGTTTCCTTGGACGAATCAGGTTTTATGAGCATCAATTGCCTAAATAACCTGTCCCACACTTTTTTCATTTACAGTATGTATGCATAAGTATATTATATACGTATATATTTATAATTTGCAGTTATGTACTTTTGCTACACCTTATTATTACTGTATATTGTCTAATATAAATATAACTTTTTTTTGCCTAAGACACAGTAGAGTATACATATATTATATACATATATAATATAATATATCATATTATATTAATCGATTGTTAAAATGTATGGCCTATATATTTATTATGGAACATTCATAATAACCATAATTCAATTCCCACAAATCATAATAGATACTTTAAAGTACCCTTTGATGGAGCCTAAAGGGTCAAGTAAGGATGTCATGCCCATGGTTTGAAAATGAAATTTTTTTTTTTGCTTGCTTCTGAGAAAACTTGATGATGTGGCACTTCAAACCAATTTTTAAAGATCTCTATGCATCTCACAGTATACCTACATACCTATGTACTAGGGCTAACACAAAAAATATATACAAAATCCATGGGTCGGTAATAACCTCAGTTCAGCACTCAGGGACAACGGTTGTGTTTGGGACACTTAAATACATATCACTTATTCATATTTATTTATAATAATGAAGGGATTTATTAAATTCCTTCCCCATTGCTCATTTCAACATCCAATTAAATACGGCTTAATCCTTTCCTTAGAATCCTCAATTCCTTTAATTGATTCAAATTAGTTATGAATTAATTCAATTCCTGGAGCGTTTATAAGAGTATGACTATTGTATATTTATTCGCAGTAAATCCCTCTTTTATTACGAGGATTTGATTTGTTATCCATCAAATAAAATGATAATGATACACTTAATGATATGTACATTCTAAATATAATTAAAAAGGTAGCTCTATTTCCCTTACTCCTCTCTCCTCATTACGAAATACCCTCGAAGGCATTTTCTATATATACATATATATATATATATATATATATTCATGATATACGTACTTGTTTTGACAACAAAATCAAAACACAAACAGCATCAAATACAAATACCTAAAGGGTCTTCAATATTTGATCCAAAAGTTTTGGTAATAGGTAGGGATCCATTTACAATCTTTGTACATATGTATGTTTGTGGATATATGTACACTCATTGAGAGAAACATTCAAATGAATTGTCCCTGTAATATTCTTCCTACTTTGGTAGATGTATGTAGTTTGTAATGTAATGAAATAAATCCAATTATGTAATAATACCCTTAAAAATGAATAAATATTATGTCAAAATCAAGTCTGACTAATGTACATATATGAACCATTTGAAATTGTTCAAGGAGTTGATTGAGAGATTATAACTTTTTTTTTCTAGCATAAAAATAGAGTGGCATATTTATTATACGTGTCTATCTGCATACCATATGTATATAAGACAGTGTACAAATATATGTATAAGTCAATATGTTATTCAAATACCTATGTGTTATAGTCTTTTTGTTACATATTTATAGAAGGAGTCGAGAATGGAATACATATTATCTACTATATATGTAAACATATATATATAGTGAATGTATGAAGAAGATAATGCAGGTTAATCAAGATTCATTACCTAATTACTGAATCTTGATATTTTCTATTATTTGCCATTAAAACAACCTTGTATTTAATTAGCTAATATGTTGCATAATATATATATGTACATATTATATACGTTCTCTCCTGGGTGTAGAATCTTGACATCTATGTATATGTAGTAAACTAAATATTATATATATATTAATTAGAGAATTCTACACAAAACAATCTTCAGCATATGTACGTGAGTCTGTGATCAAGAGTACATCCCTCGAAACCGTGTCAACAATGCTTGGAGGGGTCAAAACCAAGAGGAGATCAAGGCCTTTTTAAAATTGGTTTCGAGACTCAACTCAAGATCAAGAGGGATCTCATGAACCACATGACTAGTGATCTAAGTACATACATACATACATACATATCTCACAACCTTTCCTTTATACTAAGGCTGAAAAGAACATACAGATATTTGTCTTCTAAACGTTGAAAAAGCTAACTCGAAAGTGCTGTTGTTAGACTGTGTGAGCATTTTCTTGCTTATGACTCATGATTGATTTCTGGCCCTTGTGTCTTGCTCATCTTAAAGGACAGGTTCAGAGGTATGTTACATTAGATCACATTTTGTACTCAGCATTTATGATTTCTATTTATGTTGCTCCAATTTAAAAACAAATAATAAAAAAATGTCAAGTCATTCACCACAAATTGAAATCATTTGCGTGAGGGTTCATTTAATGATGAAGATACTTCTAAATGATAAGAAATGAATACACAATTTCATTTTACTTTTATGAATCGTTCCTTTGGTTTTAATGACAGGGCAGTCCAATAACTATTTACATATACTATGTATGGTTATTTCAGAATTAAGTTTATTTAAGAGATTGAATACCAATATAATAAATGATTTATGAGATGCTTGATTGGAAAATACGGATGGTGAATCAGTGTGTTTTAGGCGATGGCCATGTTTGACTAAAAATAATACTCTATTAGTTCTTTTTTGGATGTATTTCCCCACGAAATGTCCTTTCGACTAATTGTATGTTCATTCAAAGAGAACACTAATAAGGACACAGTGACATGGACAAATTGACAGAAAAAATATCTATAAAAATTGAATTTGTTCCTCTTACAGAGTAACTAGGATTGTACTAATACAAAAGTTTATAGGCTGAAAAAAACACAACTCAATCAGATAAGTCAATGATGACATCTTTGATTTGTCAGGATTAAAATACATTTTATTTTGTAGTCTAAATTATGTGGATATTGCAATGCTCAAGAGTTCAAATTGCAGTAATAAGCTCATAGAATACTTGTATAATTTTATAAAGATATTTTATCTTGTCAAAAAGTAATGTTTATCATAGCTAATGTCATAAATGGATTGATGACTGAAAATGGTGACGTGTACCGGATACAAAATGTGCCTATGCATATAAAAGTACAAAAGTTATGTCTTTATTCCGAAGCTTCTTGAGCAAATATACTTTTCCTCATCATCATGAAAGAAAAGTTTTTTACCGTCATGAATCGGCAATAATCCGCATAATTAATCCTTTCATGAGTTGTAACAATACAAACTACTTCTAGGTAATAATACCCTTTAGTCAATACAAAAACGTGTAAAAAGAGGTTATGAAGGAAGACATCTAGGACATATAATTTTAAACCTTTGTGGAAGGACGTAATGTTGAAGGAGCAAAACTTTGCTCATTGAATTGATACAAAAGAAAAAGAGAGTGAATTGAATCTAAAGAGAATTTAGATTTGAGAGAAGAATACGAAAAACTCTTCTCAAAGTCTACAAATTCATCTCATTGCAACAAGTTTTTCAAAAGATAATAAACGTTGACCTCATTAGTATTTGATATAAGCAATGCAATGCAATCAAATAAATAATCTATGCTGGCCTTTGAGTGAATAAAGTCTTCAATTGCCGTTAAAGGACATTAAAGTCCACTTTCTCACATTAAATAATAGATCTCATACGTACACTAGATATAGAAAAGCTATTTTATGTATCTATTCTAGGTTCCAAACCCTGCATCATCACTAGAGATGCAACTTTTGTGAAACAAAAAATGTGGTTTTTGTGGGTTTTTTTTGTTTTTTTTTGACTTAATGTTTATTCTTTGTTAGATCATTGCAGTGGAAACGTTCTCTCCCACAAAAAGTCGTATGAAAAAAATCCTGTTCACCTATTTGTTGTACATTTTGTTGAATATGTATCATAAAATAAAATGCTATTTTGAATGCATGATTTTGGTTCAGTAACAAAATTGTCTCCTTCCAAAACCATAAAAAAGGCAGCTGATATCAACAAATGCTATTTAATCAATAGTACCATAAATGGAGCTCCTTAGCCATCATCACAATATCTTTGCTTTGTTATAGATTCTAATAGAGATGTGCAATCTTGAAAGGTACTTGAAACTGGAAACGCAGTGTTTGGGGTCTAGGTTTTCACTCAAACTTGTATAGAGGACTAATCCATCAACAACAGCATAGAAGAAACTCCCTGAAAGGAATTGACGGGAATTTAATAAATGATCGAAGCGAAAGACAATTGAGAAATCCAGAGATATCTAATATAGATGTATGTATACATACATAACAATATAAATAGCCAAGGTCACGCCCTTTTCCAACCATTTATAATGATGGATATTATATACCTATGTACAGGGTAATTCTTAAGTTTTATGTGATGATTAATAAGACAAAATTAAGTTCAGAAAATTGTAAAAAATACAAACTTTACCAATTATTTATTCAATATAGCCAATGTTTTTTTGAACCATTCCTGAGATTTTCGACGAGCATGAATTGTAAAAAATTGAACAAGATTAATCTTAAGCCAACCAGATTGCAGAATGATTGATGAAGTGCTAAGAAATTGAGGGCCAATTAACATAACCTTTATTTCTTCAAATACAAATATTTTATTTCGTTTTGCCATAAATTTGAGCCACAAATACACAAAATTGGCTGCCTTTAGAGGAATGAAAATTTGAATTGATTAGATATATATATATATATATATATAACACTGGTCAACCTTAAAAAATCCTAAGGGGTATAAGTATAATAAAAGTTATTCAGTTTTGCATATTGATTTCAAATCTGTATTTTTTTTTTTTTTAATAGTTTAAATTTACGATGTTCCAACCTGGTGGAATACTACTTATGATATGCTAGAGCGGTATTTGGAACAACAATCCCCAATTTATTCAACATTAATGGAAATAGACGTCAAATATTGCAGAAATATTCGGCGACACATACGAATCTCAGTCAAAAGAAATAAGACATTATCCACAAAAATATAGGAAAAGAGACTTAAAAAATGAAAAAATGCATCCCAGTTAACAGGAACTCAGCATTATGGTGAAAGGATAATTTAGATAAATTTCCCAATGCTTCCAAGTTAGCTTCACGATACCTTCCAACTAAAGGTACATTTGTGTAATGAGAAATAATTTTTTCGACAGGTGGTGATATTGTGCCTGCTAATCCGTCTTGTTTATTGCCGTAAAATGAAGAAAAGCTCATCTTTTTGCAAAAAAAATAAATAATAATTATAAATTCTTGAATAATAGTGTTATAAATATATTTTATATCAACCTTTCTGTTTTAGAAAAGTTAAGTACTTATATTTAGGAATAACTTATTTGTACAGAACGTAAACTATAATTAAAGAACAAAATATCGATAAAACTAAATTAATTCAATTTAAAATCAAACAAAACATTTTATTATTACACTGGAACCGTACCGCGTACCGTAGTGATGTACGGCGGCTCGTACCGAGTTTAGCGTACCGTCCCATTACCGTCCCCGTATGTATTAAAATTTCGTTCCTAGGTTTTCTGTTGAGTCTTTCTGGGGTCAATACCACTATATTTTTCAGAATGTTTGAAGATAACAAACTCTCTGCTATAGAAAGAGTTCATCATGTGAATTTCGTGATGTATTCATTCTTCCATAAGTTGAAAGTTTGAGTACAACATCATCTCTTAAATTATTCCCATATGCAAGATTTTTATAAAAAATTTGTCTATAATTGAGAAGAGTCATTAATTCAAAACTTTATACTATATACAATGGTCTTATAATTAAGCCCTTTTACAAAACATGACTCCCTCAGATGTATTTTAAAATTAAAGCATACTCAATACTTGAATCTAATTTTGATCAAAAAAAGTAGATATCATTAATAAACAGGTCATGTGCTTCTTAATAGGAATGTAATATTTTTTGGTAAAACACTTTCCACACCATTTTCTACCAAATTATGAAACTAAATAATTATAAAATTGTAATATACCACTTACCTCCAAATTAGAAAATTGTTTTGATGTCTGCAGTGGACTTTTTTAATTCTTCTTCAGATCGTTATGTTTATTGCATTTCACAACCTTTTCTTTAAAAAAACAAACAAACAGGCAAAAACAAAAATAAAAACAAAAAATAGTTGTTAGAAGTTAGCCCACTCTTCCCCACTATGGAACAATTCTTAATTTTATGGAAGGAAAATGTTCAAATTAAATTAACAACAGCTAATTTAATTTGAATTTAATCCATTTACATTGTTCTGAATACTAATTAACAATCCACAACAAAATACACTGTAAATTATAGTCAGCTATGAAGAATGATCTACTATTAAATATGTTTCGATTTGAAAGCCGAGGCTGTGAGTAGACAAAAAAAAGCTAGTCCTAACAAGAGAAGGAGATAATTATTAATGGACAGTTTTCTTTCTTTCTTTCTTTTTTTTAGGGGGATACATTTTGCAACTACAAATAAATCTGTAACAATTTTTTTTCTTTATTTATTAGTTCATTTGTAAGGAAAGGTTTAGAGATACTGTGTATACACTATGTATATTATATTTTATCTACTCAACATAAATACATAGTTTATGTAAAACCCTTTTACCTAAGTTTCATATAGCAGAGTCTATTTTAACACATTTCTTTTTTAGTTTATCATAAATAAAAAAAGGGAAATATACATATGTATACATATTTAATTAAATAATATTACATACATAATATATGCTATGTTTACTGTTTAACTCCTCCTTTGAAAAGTGAAAAAAGAAACACTTTTCTTGTAATAATTTTAGAATTGGTAAATATATAAGACACTCTATTCAATTCTTTCTCTATTTGATGGTAAACGATTACCTCCTTGGAAATTAAATGAAGGGTGTATATTGCTATTAAAAAGACAGAAAGAAATACAACTTTGGAAGACATCTATTTGTTTCACACATCGTTATGAATTAATTGTGTAAAAATTCCCGATTTTTAAAAAACAAACAAATTAAAAAAACTCTAAATACCAGGTTTTTCCTGAAACGCCTTCAATGTTCATGCGACGTTCTGAGCGTCCAAAATCCTCACAATACATAAATTAAATGGCTACTAGAGTATCATAATAATGTTTTGAGGCCCCTTTGACAGAAAAAAACAAGGGAGGAGGGGGGGGGGTTTCTCGTAATAATTTTCGTGTCATTTTGTGTTCTATTTTTAGCCTCACTCCTCGTATTTTAATACAAAACAACAATGTGTCAGATAATTATCGCATTCATTGGCTGTACATTACTCTACATGTGAAGCCAATGGCTGTGAAGAAAATTTTCCGCTTTTCCTAAGAGAATGACCATTTGATTATGTAATCGAAAAATAATAGGAATGTTAAGCTGAAGACGAGTAAAGGCCTGTTCAGAGAATACATCCTTTAAAGAAAAAGGGTTAATATGGTCGTCATGCAAGAAACGGAATACTTAGGATTTAGGAATGAATTGCATTTTTTTTTGCATTTTCAAGAGTCATTTGAAATATGAAGAGTTGATTTTAGACAAATAACAGACAAACAAACAGATGAAATGATATTAAGTGAGACAGAAAAGTGTTTTCGATGAGACCTTTTCAGAGTCATAATTCGCATTAATAGATAAATTACAAAAGGAGGAAATCTAAAAATAAACAATATTTGTCGAAAAAATTGGAAACGAATGACTATTTCTTGGCAAAAAAACATTGAATATATGGATTTAAAAAGAATAAAAATTTATTTATTCATTGCTAGAAAGTTCTTTATATTTAAAGTTAAAAGAAGTATACCCTCGTTTAAGTTCACATAATCATTCATTATGCATGAATCCTATCTTATTCAATGGATTGATTTTTTGTTTTTTTGGCAATGAATTTGAACAAAAAAAACAGGAAAAAAAAAGAAGAGAATGAAGAAAAACTTGAGAAAACCAATAAAAAAGTTGATTAACGTTTTTCTTCTCAGAGAATAAGAATTTTCAAGAATGATCAAGTCCCAATTAATAATAATATGTACATAGAACTTTGACTTGCTTTGTATGTCTCAGTCTTCACTACAAAGCGTCTTGGTAGTGTAATCCAATATTGTAGGGGTAGTAGGGTTGTCCTTCAGGGACATCCCAAGAAAACAATTTCTAACTTTCGGAATACCTGAAAATTCTTGAATGAGAAACTGTGTGATAAATACTGTCAAGTTGAGGTCATTTATTATTATATACGTTAAAAAAAAACCATCAATTTTAGAGCTAGTGTTAGTGGCATTGAATTAAGAATAGGTTAATTACAATAATATACAAGTAATTATATACTTAATCAAATTATAATAGACCCATTTAAGTAAATAAATATATATAAAAAAATGAGATACGTCAAATCACTCCTGAAACAAAAGTTAAGGTCCTAATGGAAAAATGAAAATTGTCTTTGATTCCAAACATTTTGATGCTTCTTTGTGCATAATTTTTGTTGATGCACAGTATGCATCAGTTGCAGACATGAGTTGTTAAAAGTTGTTTTTCGTCAAGGGGACCATGAATATGGTTTTAACTTTCCACTTAATGAATACCCCTAAAAGAAGCTTATGTACATTATAAAATAATTAAATTAATTAGATGTACAACTCTGAGAGAGACTAATACTCCAGGATCCAAAGAGAAACACTTTACTAGGTATCAAAGTGTATCAAGTAGTATCATAAGATTTCCATGTTCCATTTTAGAAATTGTTGAACATTTTCATATTTGGTATGTCACAGGCTCTAATTTTGCAATTTTCAATGAGACTTTCAACCTCTCCTCCAAAAAAACATCATATGGTAGCTAGCTAATTATGTCCTTCCCTCCACACTTTTGGCCCGTTTTCTATTTAATAGCCAAGGATATTTGAAATAATTTGAGTTCAATAAATCAAGGTTCAGAATACTTATAAGTTGAGCAAGTGTTGACCAATCAATAGCTGACACAAAAATAAATAAGAGTTGTGGATGTTTGGAGGATACTATTGTAATGAACCTCAAGAACTTTTCCTTTGCAATTTGCTAAGTTTAGAGTCATTGTCAAATCATTTATTCAATAAGATGGAGAAGGTAGTTTGTGAGGTCGAAAATTTGGAAGACTGCAAATTCTGAACCGGAGATCAAGGAAGTCTGGAATTTTGGATTCTAACCCATATCTAAATATATGCAAAATTACAAACAAATTGAAGATGGTGTCGTCAGGGGATGATTGATTTGGCATGGAATGACCTATATAGAGGATTCCGACTCCATTTTTCACTTGAAGTAAATAATAATAAGAAAAAAAACCATTAATATATATTAACTATTGCAAAGATTTCAAATTTCAGAAAGGTATTCAATATTTATGTATCTAATCCACTCGTGGGGGCATAAGTGGCAAGAGTAGTCCCAAAAGTCGGCCAAATTTTTTCTACTTAAATAATTCCTTGAATATTACATGAAATGCGAATTTTGGCTCAAAATTAGATGAAAATTTACACATTTAGATGGGCGATTTCTTCTTGATTAAGAATTTTTATCGAGCGCTTTACATCTTGTTTAAAAACTGTGGATCTAAGCTCTTTAATGCGTTCCTTATTCATCCATTTTATGTAATATTCAAGGAATTATTTAAGTACAAACGTTTTGGCCTACTCCCGCCGCTTATGCCTCTAAGAGTCCCTATAGGTCAAAACAAAGACTTGAAATGTACTTTGAATTTAATGCACGAGCGGATCATCATTTTTTTATACACAAAATGATTATCCTTCTAGGCTTAAATTGAAGTTGAAGTTGGAAAATGGGCCAAATTAGCTCAAAAAATAGGGTCCAATTTCTCAAAAACCGTCGGAATCTCGGGGAAAAATAATAATACAGATTTAAAATCAGCGTGCAAAACGTTTGTTATACTTATACCCCTTAGAATTTTGACGGTTGACCAGTTTTATTATTAGAAGTCAACTTTGCATAAAAAAACAACTACATTGACCTTGAATTTAGAAAATAAAGTACCTTCAAAGAAACCTTATTCTACAATTATTAGCTCTTGACAATTACTTTAAAACAGTCGAGGATCTGTAGATAAACAATATAAAAAATCTGAGAATAAAAGGTATTATAAATTATGTTATAATGTTGAAATAATGACGCGTTTTGAAATTATTCATTACCATTTGTTTGTTTTCATCAATTACCTATATTTGTAAACAATTTTTAATTATTATTATTCTTAATTCAATCATTATCCCTTTAAAAGATAAATTGATGAGTCCTAAAATTAGGTGATCATTTTTTCCACATTTTCATCTCCATGAATGTGATTTTTTCAAGTACGGAACAGAAATGCAGAAATATTAAATAAAAATATATAATTTTTTTTAAAAATCAATATAGACAAACTACAAACTAGGTCATTCAACTCTCCAAAAAACCTTCTATAAATAATTTAAATTTTGGTCCTTCAGTAAAAGTTTCTAATTTTATATTTAAATTAGCCAAAATGAACTAATATTTACCAAATAATATTTGGTTTAAGCCTTTTTATATACATAATATGAATTAATTAATTATTTCTAAATGTGACCCCGATCCGAGCATTGTTTTTTAAAGTGGTTTATTGATAAACTAACGTATGTTAAAACACAAATTTTGGCATATTTTAGATCCTGAATTTTGAAATCATATATCAATGTTCTAAATAAATGAATATCGTAGAAATAATGCACTATATAACAAGCATTCAATCACAATTCATACCCAATGAGGGTACATATTACTTGAATGTCTCATGCATCAAATTATCCGATACCCTTAATTAAGATTCTATTTGAAAAAGGTCAACGCTAAATAAATGAACTGGGAATTCAATTAGTTTTGATTAAAATAATAATTTTTTTATGTCAAACATCAAAGAAAATTTGTATTATCCATATTTTTATATAATATGTGATGCATTAACACAAAAGCAAGCTAGAACATAAATAGAAGAAAAAAAAGAAATTCCGAATTTAAATTGAATTTCATAAATATCAATTTTGTTGACATATTTTGGTCAATTATGGGCCTCGTATTTAAATTAATGGAATGGGTTTTCATTTATAGCCTTCATTTGATTTATGGGACTTAATTTGACTCTGATCAAATAATATATGTCCTGCTTTTTTTTCTTTAATTATGACCAATAAGTCCAATTTGCGGGGTCTTCAAAGGATAACAATAATGTAGGTGTATAAATAAATGATAATAATCAATAATTATTAATTAGTTGAAAAATATAAGATCCAGACTTATTTTTAAGAAAAATCATTCAAGGATGTTTTTGTGTTGACGAATCACCTATGCACTCTACATAGAGGGAAACTTCTTATTTAATTAATTATAACTAGGAAAAAAAATTGTCAAATATATCATTGATATTGAAGAAAAATAAATGCAAACATGAAGCCTTGTGATCGGAACCAATAGTAACTAAGGATCTCGAAACCTTTTTTATTTCAAATTTGTAATTTGCATTTTTATCGACGATTTATATTATAATTATTTTTTATTGTACTACATTTCATATCTTCTACTTTTTATTTCCCTCATACATATTTGTTCTTTTTCCATGTATTGTATGTGGTGTTATTCTTCCAACAACAGAATTTACTCTGTATTTGGCTATCAATTTTGATTATTTTATCTACTTTTATGCCCCCTTATTAGTGATCTGAACGTTGATTTGTTTGAACTTGAATTACCTCTTGTTAAGTAGGGAACAATTTTCAAGGGCAAATGAATTCATTTAAAAATTTGGAAAAGAATGGACAAACTATCAACTGATTTGGGAAGGTGTTTTTCCTTTACCTCTTTGGAGAAAAGATTGCTAGATAGAATAAAGATATATATACATTATGTATATTTTAAAATTTTTATCATATTTAAATATTCTTTAATGCAATTAATGTTTTTGGAATAAAATAAAAAATAAAATAATATATCTATCAATATCATCTATAGCATAGTCTTAAATTTTAATGCATAAAACAGAAAAAAGATAGTCTTTTAAAAAGATAAATCTTTTTATTTGTATTTATATATACATATATAAATATATATGTTTACATATTTGAGTTAAATTTGATCTTCACTATAGTTTGATAATGAAGAAGATAAATTAGTTTAACTAATCATTTATCATCCTCATATCTACAAGACAAGCAATGTATCTATTTTTAGCAAGTAAAAAGAAACTTTACAGATTAGTACGTAGTCAAGGTTTCTAATTTATCTTTACATGTTAATAAAAGAAGCAAATTAACTTTCTTGATCAGAGGGAATTCTTGGAGTATACTCATCGAGAATATAATTAAAATGCAAAGATTAACATTACAACTATACCCAGATTACAAATTAAGACAAATTTAATTTATTTTTTCCTAATAACAAGTTACATTTGGAGAATTTGACCTTAACATCTGATGCAAAGAGAGTTTTTGAAAAAAAAAAACACTATTTCACGATTTATGAAGGTGATAGACTCGTTTGAATGTACTACTCTTATAGTTGAAGACTTGGATTTAAGTCTCACAACGTAGAATCTTATTATATGTATTTATTTTGTAACTGTCAATTTAATTCAATGAAAAATAAGGTCAGACTGAACTTGTCGTTTTCTTTTCTTCAAAAGTACAAATGAATAGTTTGCCTAATTGATTTAATACACTTGAATATTCATAAAGTCTATTTCCTTCCTAGGCTCTTAAAGTAGTATGTGTTTGAATTATTCATACTAAATAATATTTGTATATAACAAATTTACCTATGGAATGAATTATTTTACCATAGGTATTTAAAACATATCAAAGTCCTTACAACTAAAGATAAAAGGATTGTTAAGTATAAATTCTAATTATATTTATTTTTATTTTGTCAAATATTGAGTGGCTTGAGACTGAGCTTCAAGCTCACTGTGAGTAATTTGTTAGGCTATATTTAAATAATGTTTTTAATTTTGTTCCCCATGACGTGTCCACTACACTTAATGATAGAAGCTTAAAAATATTTTCATATTTTATATATTCCAGTATAGGGAGGGTCATTACTATAATATTTATATAGGTACAGTTAGATTGTCGGGAATTTTTTACAAGTTTGAACAGAATGCAGTTTTCAAATCCATGATATCAATGGCTAGATAATTTTTTGATTGCAAACATGAAGGGACTAGAAACAAAATATACAAATGATCGTCAATATGTTTGCTCAATTATTAATTATTATTATTATTCATACTTTCTTGCTTTTCTTTGTGCTGACTCTTTGGCGATCAGGATATAATAATAATTAATCACATATTATCGATTCTTTTTTTAAGGTATACATTACTCATTAAATATTTATATGCACTTAAATACAAGGATAATAACGTTCAAACACCTAAAATTGCCTTTTTCTTGCCTAGAGCTGTCTTATGCTTGAAGATTTTATATATGTACATATTCATACTTTTTGAACGAGCCTGTCCTTCCATCATAAATATTATTTAAAATAATAATGACAGACTGATTGATGACTAATTATTATTATTATTATTATTATTTATCAAGACTTCGTCCATTAGCTAAATTTGAAAAAAAATACACAAAAAGAAAATAACATGATTGTCACTGGTATTGAAATGTGTATTATTAATTAATGGTAAATTTAGAGAAATTGACTATTAATACTTGTTTTGAGAAGAAACAACTTGAAAGCACACACACTCACATGCAAAAATATAAAAGATAAAAATATGAAAGATATGTTTGGGTAAGAAAAAAAAATAACACAATTATTGTACCACGTAGAGCGCGCACAGCTTTTACTAGATAGAACTCTCAAAGTTTAGTATTTACATAATGAAATCATAACTGTATTTTAAAGTCATGATTGAAATTTGGATTTTTTTGACTTCTGTCGGTTACACAGGTCAACAAATTTGAAGTGTCAAAAATCCTGAGGGGTAAAAGTACATAAAATAAAAGTGATTTAGTCTTGTACGCTGATTTCAAATATGCAATTTTTTTCCCCGAGATTCCGACGGTTTTTGAGAAATCGGACCCTACTTTTTGAGCTAATTTGGCCCATTGTCCAACTTCAACTTCAATTTAAGCTTAGAAGGATACTCATTTTGTGAATTAAAGAATAATGATTCGCTTGTGTATTTAATGCAAATTTCAATTTCCAATCTTTGTTTTGACCTAAAGGGACTCATGGGGGCGTAGGGGACGGGAGTAAGCCCAAAAGTTAACCAAATCCTTTGTACTTAAATAAATCCTTCAATATTACATGAAATGGATTAATAAGGAATGCATTAAAGAGCTGAGACCCACAGCTTTCAAACGAGATATGAAGCCCTCGATAAGAATCTTTAACTAAAGAGAAAACGTCCATCTAAATGAAGTGTAAATTTTCATCCAATTTCGAGCAAAAATTTGCTAGAAATCAAAGACTCACCGTAAAGCTACTTAAGTATTTCAGCTGGTTTTTTAATCCTTCTGCGCGCTAATACTTAGGTAGGATTTGATTTATCAAAAACCGTCAGACTCTCGAAAAAAAAAATTACTGATTTGAAATAAGCGTTCAAAATTGAATAATTTTAGAATACATATACGCCATAGGATTTTTGACTGCTGACCAGCGTTATTATTAAATATCACCAGGACCGTTTGATCTTACATATACACTCGTGTGGATCTCCATTGGATTAGTTGAATATATTAGAGATGTGATCTTTTTTTTTTAATACCTTGTGAAGGTATTGTAACAAGGGCTTCTGAGATTAGACTAATACGATAATTGATGGAACATATTATTTGTATTGATGGATCCAGGATCAAAAAGAATCGAAACTGAGTTCATGCGATATAGGTGTATAGTTTCCCTCTAACATCCCTGAATCAACTTTTTTTCTATGGTTTCTGATATTAAGCTCCTTTTTTGTGTTATTTATTCAGACAATGGACTGCAATTCACAGGATAAACCTTACTCTCATCAATATATGGGAGGAGTTCTGGAATTGTCATTTTTGCTTCCCTATCATTCCACCTTAAATGGTCAGGCCAAAAGAGCCATTTTTTTTTTTGTAAAACTTCAAATTGTTTTCAAAGGATCTTTAATAATATAATTACAGTTGTTTAAATGAGATTTTCTGCTTTTAAGAATTTGCACAGAAAGTTTTGAAACACACTTTAGTTTGAATTATAAAATTTTAATTGCAAATTAACTATTCTATCATTTAATACACAATTCTGTATGATTTTTAGATATGGAATAATATTATTCATTTTAACCATACCATTTTGTTTTCCTTTGGATACATACACTCATATACTCTCAATTAGATTGCACGCAAGCCCCCGGGTAGACATATTGTCTATTGTCCTTGACATGCATTATAGAAAAACAATAGAATATATTTTCAAATTATTTTATTGGTAATTATTTTACTTTTTGATTCTAATAAATAGTTTAACAACAATGAATCATAACAATAAGTACAGAAACTTGTAGGATTAAGTCTTAATTTATTCCTCAGACTTCTCCTCAACATCTGCAACGACTGGAGCGGCCTCAGTAACAGGCTTGTAGCTGTAGGTTCTTCTTGGAGAAGCGGGTTGATAAGGAGCAGGACGATAAGCAGCAGGCCTATAGGCAGGTCTGTAGACAGGAGCATAGGATGGAGTTGGAGGAGGAGCATATGTGGTAGTGGTGGTGGTTGGGGCAGGAGTGGTGGTTGGTTCTGGAGTAGTTGGAGCATAAGCAACTGGAGCTGGGCGGTAGACGGGAGCTGGTCTATAAACTGGAGCTGGGTGGTAGACGGGAGCTGGTCTATAAGGAGCAGGAGTTGGTTTGTATGGAGCAGGAGCTGGCTTGTATGGAGCAGGAGCTGGCTTGTATGGAGCAGGGGCAGGCTTGTAGGAAGCAGCAGGGTATGTGGGTTCTCCTTCATACTTAACATCAGCGAGGTATCCGTTGCTGTCAGCAGAGTAGGAAACAATTTGGACACGACCATCGGGAAGATTGACTCTGTATTCTCCAGCAGTGTTGTAGTTATCACGGTTTTCTTCTTGACTGAAAATAGGTCCATATTCGGCATCATTGACACCATACCTGTAGTTATAGACTGGAGCAGTGTCTGGGTATACTTCAACTGGAGCATAAGGAGATGGGTTTGTGGCAGATACACAAGCCAAAGAGAGAGACACAATCAAAGCCTGGAAAACATCCAAATTGATTATATGGTGTACTCCGGTTTAGGATTCGAAAAAAAAAAAATAGTAAAACTTACCGAGATAAAAGCCATTGTTTTTGTTTGGGTGTTTTTTCACTTAAGATGTGTTAATTCAATGAGATGAACAATCGAAAACTGATGTCAACTAAGTTCAAATCCAGAGCTTATATAGGAAACACTACTGTTCCGGTCTTCCTTACGCATGCTGCAACAAATACATGAAGTACATACCTATATACAACAGTATGCCTATTTGACGCAAAAAATAACCCTGCGTCAAGGAGAAAAAAACGGGTCCCCACCCATCATTTAACTGGATTTGCCTCTGCATTTATAAAAAGAATATTGTAGAAATGAAGAAATGTTTGTTTGTGCCTTTTTAATTAGCTATCAGTAGATTTATCCATGTATTAGCCTTGAAATACATTTGATTTACTTCAGATTTGAAGTTAATAGAAGACAAACGGACATTAATTTATAGTCCTATTTAATAGCCCATGAGAAAAAGGGATTTCTTAAATAATAATAATAATAATTTATTCATTCTTACACATGGGCATGATGCATCATTTTCATTCAAGAAATGTGGAGCATTACGTAGCCATCTAAACAAATACTTTAAACCTTACATTTTCCTGAATAAGAAACCAATTATATGTAGATATGAGTAGTATATTCAAATTGAAACAATTTCATTGGTTGATAGGATTGGATTTACGGAGCCATTTTGAATGATTTTAATTATTTTAAAATGTGTCAAGTATTTGGAGCTCAAAATATACCTTATTATCAATTTAAGCAGAACCATTTACAAACATATTATGTGTAATTATAATTAATGTATCAAAGAATGTAGCATACAGCTAAATCAAAACCCTATGACTCCCACCATTTTAAAACATCTATTGTATATTACATATCATGTAAATAGTGCGATATTTTGAATGTCTCTAGAATTTCCCAAGAATAATCTTAGATACTATCTTCAAAGATCTAAATAGGGGTTTTCCATCTAAATAATATATATATATATATATCAAGGGAATCAGACATTGCCGAAAAACAGACAACAGGAATTTATCAAATATAAATGCATACACTTAATACTTCATCTTGAAAAATAAAATACACATACAAAAAATTCTGACACGCCTTTAATTTTTTTTTTTTTTTTTGCTTTAGATATGTACATAGGCAGTCAGAAAATCAGAAATATGTATACCCATGACTGTGTTTGGAGGTTATTCAAGGACGACAAAGGTTGGAGTAGACATATTATTACATATATATGTATGGAATAATTGTGTAGTTGGAATGATTAAAATCTATGTATGTTAGCAAATATTTTTTTTTTTTTTGAGTACATACAGATTTAGCACGATTTTTTTGAAGCCTCGATGAATTATATACAACCTAATTATGATGTGTCTTGAAAAGGTACGTACTTATGGAGTGAAAAACAAACAAACAAATAAGTACTCATATAGTAAGATAAATGAGGAGCCTTAGGATATACTGAGTCAAGAAAGTGATGACTTTGTAGTATGTATGTATGTAATATGTTCACCAAATCCTCAGAGAACGACAATGTAATAAATGAGTAGATATATATATTGTTAGTATTAAATATAAAGGAAATTTCAGAATATAATCATTATACATACACATGATATAACTAAAAGAACAATATGTACATAAGACTGGAATTGAATCCTAAAATCAAATCGTAGGAAATACATATTTTTAAAGGAATAGGATGGTAGGATTTGAGTGCGCTATGCAAACAATTTCTTCTCCTGTCATGTTGTTCCTATATAACAATATACATAAAGTATAATTTGAATGGTGAATGACTTCCTTTATCTGAATACGATGATTTATATGTATATTATAAGCATATAGTATGTATCATATGTTGAGACAATCTTATAGGTATAATATACATATATGTGTATTAATCCTTACGTGATCCCTTAACGAACATAATATGTATATGTATATATATTAAATTATAGGACCATAGAGCTATAATGTGTATATAGGGACTATGGGCTATCTATGTACAATCTACATACATACATATATATGAATGGACATTTAACTCCATTTGAGTAGTTTCAACTACCCTTGTACATCATTCAGGAATAGTGTATCTGTACATACATAATTTATTAACATAGATTATGGATCAATGTTAATTAAGAAAAAACGATGGCTCGCTTACTAAATAATCATAATTAGAGCTCTGCGTATCTGTGTGTCTAATGGTTTAATATCCATATATAAATTATATTGATAGATAATTTATAATTGATTTATATATCTAATAGCAGTCTAGACTTTCTTTCACTTTTGTTAAAGCCTTGCGATTTAATGTACACCCAACATAATATAATGATCCTTCATATTTCATGACAAATCAGTCGTCCCAGGAGCGTAGATAGGATTTTTAAATATATTATTGAAAATATAGAATAACTCTCAGTTGGAGCAAAATGAGAATAAATGACCTCAAATTATGTCAAATTATTTTCTTTATTCATTGACCGAATTAACATTCAAATTTTAATTCCACCTGGATAATTGATATTCTATAAATAAATACATACAAAGTTTGTAAAACAAGTCCTACGTTTCTATAATTATATAATACACTACTAAAATTCAGAGCAAAATTTAATACGACAAAAGTTTTTATTTGCCAATCAATTTGAAAATCATCAAAAAGTTCACTATAATATTTATTTTAACTCTAAGGCAATGTTTCATAATCAAATATTAGATCACATTATTGGTAGACTTCCAAAGATCCAAAAGACTTTTCGGGTGTACTCTAAAACAAAAGAAAATAAGTTTGAAACTCTTATCGAGGCATTACAAATTCAGTTAAGGGCTGTTTGTCAACTAACTATGAGAAGAATCTTACATACATATGTCTGATTATAGCCCTATCCAAATGAAAAATAAATAGGATCTTGAAAGACGACCAGCGATTGTCCAAAGCATGGATCCTCAGATGGCTGACTCAAGCTTATAACTACTAAGTATGCAATAGGGTGAGATGTGGTAAAAACATTTCAACTGTTTTGTCGAACGGTTTAGAGTATATAACTTCTAATGATCATTACAATGATGTCTTCGATCCCTAAAAGCTGTCCTAAAGAGGAATAATAACCTAGGGGATAATCTATGATAATTTTAGTATTAGAAATACTCGTCTAATTAAGTTTTTCTATAAAATAACAATTTTCCACTGTGAATGATAGTTTGTACTCGAATGAGTACTTGATCGGTCAACAAATGAAGGAGCCGTGAAAATTTGTTGCTACTTTGCTTCAAACAACCTTCACAAATACATAACTGCAGAATGGCACATCATGTAACTATTCTGAGGGGGACATATGTAAGTACATGTTCTACCCATGATTGGCACTACGGTAATATGTAATAATAAGTAGAAGGGTTTATTAAAAATGGATGCTCCGGATCTTACATTTTTATAACCCTAATTATGAATCATTAGTTTAAATTTTTTAATTAGAGCATGAGTCGACTTTGTTGTAGTCATGGTTCCGTTCCCCTCATAATTAGATGAGAACTGGGTGGAATTAACCCTTTTAAAAAGGGATATTACACACTTTATTTTGTAGTAAAACTTGAAGGATTCCATTCCTTAGTTTTTGACAATCCTTCCCCCCCCCCCATTGATCATCATGTTTCATTGTACATAACTAATTAAATACATATATTACATACATATGTATATGTACTTCAAGTCTGTATTTGAAATTTTAGCCATTTAATATACATTTAGTATACATAGTACATATATAGCTATAAGTTTCTGTTTTTGACATAATGTACATACTCTTGCAAAGTTCTGATTGATCCTATTCTCTAAAGTAAATCCTACGCAATCTACATACATAATATATACAAAGAACAAGTTTCCTCCAAAAAACAAAAAAACAAACACAAACGAATTTATAAAGACAAGGAAAATAAAAGATAATTATTTTGTATTCAAAGGCATAGTACATCTACTTACAATACCTCTGTATATGTATACCATGGGCCTATACAAAATTAAACTCCATTTGATAAAAATCTAATGTCCTTGTTTTCTGTCTTACTCGATCCATATTTTAATATATTATGCTCATACGTACATATATTGAGTTGAAACAGTCTACAAATCTCTTCTCTCTCGCCCCCCCCCCTTCCTTAAAATGTGCATGGCTATGTGTGTAAAAATAATCAATCTTTTACAAACTTAAAGGAAATGATACGTCTCCGTCTGTTTGCAATTTCATACCCCTAAAAAGGAAGATATATTATAAATAATAAATATATGTAATTAATAAAAAAGGCCTCAAGGTCATTCCATAGAGCAAGAGACTGCGAACAATATATGTACAATTACAAAATGTTGGATTTGACACTATTGTTGTTCTCCTTGCTAACTCTCGCAACCTTTTCTCCTATATATAAAATAATGTTAGTAAAAGAGGTTCAACTTAATTGGATGTGTCTAGTTTGCCCAATTTTTTCAACATTGAATTGGAATATTCTTTTATTTAATTAGATATATATATATATATATATATATATATATATATAGTAGGGAAATGTTCACAACATGAACCATGTCATCTATTTCATATTTTTAATTAATTACTATTATCATTACATAATAAACATAATGAATAATAATTCTTGTATCGTGTGTATTTTTTTGTGAGCAGTATACATATTTTCTACTTATTATTTTACTTGTTTTTTATTGTACAAAGTGTTCTAAAGAACATTATATGTATAGCTGACTCTTTGCACTTAAATTAGCTCTTGTTTAGTACTGTGAACAATGATAGAACTTTGTACACATACATATTAAATGAATAATTAAACAAAGTACCAATTAGTACTGAACTTCCAGCCTTTTTTTTCTTTTCCTTAACTTTTTGTGTTTTGTTCATCCTATAAAAAAATAAAATAAATATTTTGTGAAATGACATTGATGATTATTAATTAATTTATGAGACTAACCAAAGACTCTTTAGCGTCCTTCATTATGCCATATTTTTGAAATCTGTAAATATTTTGCTCATTACAAATATTCAAGGCGTTCACTTATGAATGCTTAATTAGGTACAAAACATACTTATTTTGACCCTGATATCAATCTCGTAAAATCTGGCAATTTCTAGTGGCCTTTCAAAAAAAGACTCCCCTCAAATATGAACTTGGAGGACCAATTGAATCTAATTAGTAGTTATATGTGAAGAAATGCATACTTTATAACAGCTAAAGAATCAAAATGATAATAATGACGTATAATTTCAAGATCCTGAATGAACTCAAAAAAGTAGATTGACCCCAGCGCCACCTATGACCATATACATATATTGGTACATGGAATATACAAAATTGCACATTAGGAGTAAATAGGTACAAGGATACAATTGTTTCTAAATATATGTACATACAACTACAAGACTACACTTGAATGTTCATGACAAAATCCCATTTCTCTTCATTGGTAGGTACATAATCCCTGGATACTAACCCAATTGACTTCACTCGTATGTAAATACAATCGAATAAATGATTTATCCAAGCAAAAACTCTCATATATGTAAAGTTTTGTATGATTTATTTATGTTTTCTTAGTCGGTACAAACTCTTTAATTCCTTGCTTGATCCTCGATCTGCAATCTCTAAAGGATATATTTTTTCTTTTTTAATTTTTATATTACTTCTATATTTAAAAAAGAAAAAAGAAAAAAAAAAGAGTCCCCTTAAGGCAAGATTAAAAGGATTAAAAAACTAAAAGGAGCTCTAGTAAATCATATCTTTCTTAAATGTGTATTTATCTCTGAGGCTTCTTTAAAATAAAATATTATGAATAATATATATATATATATATATATATATATATATATATATATATATATATATATATATATATATTAAAAACAACAACCCATACCTCTAAATATACATAATCGTATAATTTTGATAAAACTGCATTCTACAATAATAATAATAATATTTCAAATAACAGGGATAACTGGACTTAAGCTTTCAGCAATGTATTTGTAATTGCTATTATTATTATTATTACTGTCCATTGACTTGAGACTAAACAACATTGAAAGAGCAATTAACGTTGTGTTTCAAATTTCATATTTTTACTAAATAGGTACACATTTGTTTTAGAAAAAATAAAAGAATTTATTAATTACTCCCTCTCCCTCTCTCTCTCTCTATCTTTTATATTCATGCAATTTATGAGGTAATTACAAGGAGAAATACACAGATGATATTCTTTAGAACACATATATGTACATGGCTTTGTTTGCAAAACATTTGCTCGTTAATAAGGAGTTATTGACATGGCGTGAAGTCCCTTTCAAGCACACACTTCACCATGTATTTTAATCATATCAGTCAGAGACTGATATACTTTGCTTCTGCTAACATCAGGAATGGATGATGCAATATATGTGTAGTGTATCATTTATAGAGCGTTTTGACTGACGTTGCTGATTGCATCATTAAATGCTTATATCTAAAAAGACTCAACACACACTTGATGACTCCAAAGAACAATAGTGAAGTAATTAAACATTCAATCAAATCAAATTAACAATTATTATTATAGGATGGAAAAATCCTCGTGAACCTATACATAGAATTAAGCTTGTTTTTGATGGATTAGAGTAGAGCAAAGTAGGATCATCGGAGATAAGTATCCGATCCATGCAAAAGAAATAGTTTGTTTACTGACTACAGGCTGTAAATGTGAATGGATAATGATGATGTAATAACATGCTTTATATGTTGTATAATACATAAATGTATTATTAGAATCTGAAATGTGATAATAAAGAAATAACTATCTCGTCCATCAATAATAAGTTTTTCTTTATTATTATTACAGTTCTGATTTTAATAATACATACATACTTATTATTGATGAACGAGATAGGTTATTATTTGTCGGTCACATAGTGACATCAAAATGACGAGTAATACAAAATTAATTCAACATTTATTTGATAAAAAAGAGGTTTTAATTTTTTTTGAAATTGGGTTGTTTATCCCTCTCACAAGATGGCCGGCTTACACAATCATGACGTCACGCTCTACATTTTTTGTATTTTTGCTTTACATTACTGTTGATCTCATGTTAAAACATGAAAATGGTTAATTAGTGTAAAATTTTCAGGGCTGTAAAGAAGGCTTCCAATATTTTTCGCTGGAGTCTTTTTTTCCCTTCCAATGATAAAAAACGCGAACTCTTTGATAATTAATTAATAAGTGGGAAAAGGTGCTCCCTAGGGAAAACCAAGAATAGACATCTTTTTCGTGTTTAAACCCTGTTTAAAGCATCTTCTAGAAGATGATTCTGGGTTTTTTTTAACTTGTAGGAAGAAATGGTATGATTCTACACGAAAATATCGAATATTAAAGGAAAAAACAAACATTTTCTCCCCTTCTTATTGTATCACATCAATATCAAAATCACTAAAAAAAATATCAGTTGATTCAGTAGCAAATTCATATAATAACCAACAAATTCTTTGACTATACTATTCAATCATAGCCTTGGAGACAGTTTTTGAATATAAAAAAATTAATTGATAGTTACATGTATTTTCAGTGCCACTTAAAAACGAATAACTTTTATTTCTGTCCATAAGATTAAAGTGAATCTGAGCATAAGATTTTATGCTCCGTTTACAGTAGTATATATATGTATGTTTGAAATAAGTATATGGTACGTATACCATACTATATGTATATATCATTTGATACGTGACAATTGCTTCCTTTTCAAGTTTGATATAATTGGATTGAATGAGTCCTTCGACGACAAAAAATATATACTATGCGGGTAAATTTGAATATTTCCTATTTATTTTTGTAAGTTTTAAACTATTTCCAGATATTTTCACGTCTCTTTCTGTTATGTGTCATAGAAAATAATATCATAATACGCTACCAATTTGCAAAACAGAAGGTTAATTTGTATTTTATATACATATCAATGACTGATGTCCTCATTATAATTCCTTAAGAATATTTCTGAAGGAGAACCATCTCTTCTGGAAGTGCTGATATCTTTCGTTGAAGCTTCCACTGTAGATTTTGAGTGTGTAAAGGACTCCGATTCCAGATCAAATGAAGAATACTTCAAATCAATTCCCCCATCACCCTTAAAAAGACAAATTATAATTATATATACATTATTTAACTCATTTTGATAATTTGTTTGATAAGGGGTACGTGTCTTCTATAGGACCACTGCCAGAATTATATTGTGATAATTTATTGTTCCTCTAAACAAATGGTAGAACTATTTTTCAATATGTGTTCCGAGTACATAAATAATAACTCGAGTACTAAATAGCCATGGGTAGTGTTGAAGGGGCCATGTTCCAGTTTAAAAGCCTATCTACAACCCTGACTACAGCTCTGAATTGATAAAATATGAAGTAGAAAATATACATATCAAGTGTTAATTTTGAACGCAAACGAGTTAGATGTGTAAATTTTCATCCAATTTTGAGCAACAATTCGCTAGAAATCTAAGACTCTGGGTAGAGCTACTAAAGTAGTAGCGCGCAGAAAGATTACGAAATCAGCTGAAATCCTTCTGCACGCTATTACTTCAGTCTATTACAGTTGTTTTTTTAGTAGCTCTACCGTGATTTCTAGTGGATTTTTGCTCAAAATTGGATGAAAATTTACACATTTAGATTAGCGATTTCTTCTTGATTAAAGATTTTTATCGAACGCTTTACATCTCGTTTAAAAGCTGTGGATCTCAGCTCTTGTATGCGTTCCTTATTAATCCATTTCATGTAATATTCAAGGAATTATTTAAGTGCAAACATTTTGACCGACTTTCGAGCCTACTTCCGTCCCCTACACCACCAAAAGTCCCTTAAGATCAATACAAAGACTGGAATTAGAATTTTCATTAAAAACACTAACGGATCATTAGATTTTAATGCACAAAATGAGTATCCTTCTAGGGTTCAATAAAAGTTAAAGTTGGAAAAATGAGCCAAATTTGCTCAAAAAGTAGGGTTCGATTTCTCGAAAACCGTCGAACTCTGGAAACAAAATTTACAGATTTGAAATCAGGGTGCAAACCTGAATAACTTTTGTTATACTCATACCCCTTAGGATTTTTGACTCTTGACCAGTGTTATAATTAAATATAAAATTAGAGGCCAAAACGTGGGTGAGCACCAATTAATTTATTTGAATACTTGATATGCTAATATTTGGGATCTGAGAACATTATTTTATATGGGGATAAAACAACATAACAAATTTTTATCAGTTCCATATAATTATTATTATCGATCAAACAATTAAGAGTAGATACTTTACCTACTTTTAAGATGTTCTTTCTGATTGTATGCTAGATGACCTATTTTAGAGATACTCATGATTAAGTAAAACATTCAAAAAAGTTCAAATGAACTGTATATTTTCAACTCCTAGCTTCTTGTACTTGTGTAAAAAAATTATTAACTAACCCTTTTAAATTTTTCTAAAGGTTTTTAAAATATTTACATACTTTATAATATTTATATGGATACGTAAAGTCTCAAAATTTTAAAATGTCAGGACCTACATATAATTACATGGTATTAGTCTCAAAATACCTACATTGCACTTTATTTATTATTTATTTGTATAAAAAGAAATACTGAGGTAATTTATTATTTATTTCATGGTTTAGGCCTCTTGTAGCGAACACGCATTGGGCGTCAGTTTCAGGTTACAATTACTACAAAGGCATGATAGTAAATGAAAATTATTTCATCATCAACATCATTTTATACATAGTTCATAAAGGTAGGTACAATGCTTTTCGAGTAGTCGTTTTTTGTTTTCTTAAGGTAATGGGAAGATGAAAACACCTTGAGTTGACAAGAGGATCAAATGTGCTAATTTATGCATTTCGCAATAACTTCCCCTTTCTCAAAAGAAAGAGACGTATGTATGTATAATGAGGAAGCGGTGAGTGCATTATCCTCTCAACAAAACGGGATTTAGAGATGAAGAAAATCTTGTGCTAAGGTGTGGTCAAAACGAGATAGCGCCAAGAGAGATGTTTGAAAGTGAATAATAATAATGATAATAATAATAATAATAATATATTCCTTGTCTACGACTCTTTTTGTACGAAAAGCCATTGATACTCTAGCCATAAAAATTGAACGTGTTTTTGACTGATAAATATTTAGGGATTTGACATGAAGATCTTATCTTTAAAATCAACATTCTCATTCAACAAATAAAGACTTTGTTTCTTTCATTTCATTTCGGGAAGTTTGAGGGAGTCCATTCAAGCTAATGAAATATAAGTATGTTGTAGATATGTAACTACTGGATAGTATTCAAGGACCCCTCCTAGATAGGCATCTTTTTCGAACCATAATCACATACTACAACTTAATTTGAGAAGTATGCTGAAAAAAACAAAGAGCTCTGAATGTAGTATTTTGTTCCAAGAAATATGATATAAATATAATTTATTTCATATTCTAACATACCTTAGATAGAAATTTTCTATTTTCCATGCTATGTCAAACAAATCAGTAAATATCCTTTATCAAACGTCACAGGGAAGGGGATCTTCAATCGGAGTACTTAGAGAGCTAGCAAAAGTATGTATGTACTCCAGGATATTCACCATTTGTCATTGCTGAGTATGGTGAGAAATTTAGTAAGTTAAGAAGTATCTGTCTTTTATCTACTATTTTAGTATTTAAAATTAAATTAATTAGCATTGGTTTATGGCTAGCAACCTATTTCCTTATCTCTATAATACATTCCTATAGGCTAGTTATTTCGACTACTGACCCCTCCACTTTTAAAAGGGATACTGGATTCGTTCCTCAGGTTGGAAGATTGATTCATTTTTAAAGGATGCTAGAATTTGTTACTTCACTCGTTCTCATAGTTGTTTTTATATATAAAAAAGAACAAGTCTTAATCTTGTTTGAATCGGAGTAAATTTACAAGGAGCAGGGCATTTGGCGCCTCCTAGGTTTATATATTTCCCTAAGGCAATGTCTAAAACTTTCAAAACCAAGGGAAAGGGCTCTGCAAGGGCTAATGTGTCCATGTACCCATGTACATATATTGAATTAGAGGAGTACTCCATGACATATCTAATCAATATTATTTCTTTTTAAAAAGTTGGGTGTTCCGACATTAGTTCTTACATAGGGATGTAAAAAACTTTTAGTCTAAAATCCTCTGTCAACTTTTCTCTACATCGAGTTTACATGCATAAATAAATCTATGTAAAAAGCAAACTTTCAAAACTTACTTTTTAACCGACCCATTCAAATAACCAGCAAAATTATAGCAAACAAACAGGGGCAGGAGTAGTGCTCTTCAATCCCTGTACTGATTTTCAGTTTGAGTACACAGGATATTATCTAATTACATACATAATGATATTTATATTACGTATATATATATATATGAGTAAATTACAAAAAAGAAAAGAAAAAAGAAAAAAAATGAAAACATAGATTAATCGTAAAAAACTTATTTACAAATACTATTTAATATTATTTTCTCTTTGCACGTTAACGATTTTCACGTAGAGGTGTTAATAATTAACTTTTCTTATCTTATATCATCTCTTATCTCCTAAAAATGCATAAATGCATGTTGTGTCTCATTGCAAATATTTATGAATACTATGTATCTTTTGAATGTGCAGGGCATGTACAATACATGCATGTTAATTGAGTAAAATGAAGTTTACTTAAATAAAACATTGCTTTTTTTTTTGTTGAAAAAAAATGGGAGGGGGAAATTTATGCAATTCTCACGTATCACCTGATATAAACATATAATGTATATGTTTATAAAAAACAACAACATGATTTCAGTAGTCAAAATCATTCTCAAAAACTTTTTAAAGCTGTTATTAAATATTCCTAGTGTGCCGATATTTTTTATTTTGAGTGCTTCAAGAAAATGTATTGAGCCATTTCTGAAACAATCAGACTTTTTCTTTTATGCTAAATTTTTCATTTTTTTTAATTGTCTTAAAAATAAAAAATTGAGTTACTTTACGTCGACTATAACTCAAAATTTATGAACAGTTAAAACTACTCAAAAGTGAAATTTTAAGAAAGGTATATTTTTTTAAAGTTCTTTCGTGTATTTTTCTTCAAAATACAGATAAGTTACTTTTGTGAGTAAGTTTTTTTAAAAAATAAATAAAATACAAGGAAGTTGAATAAACTTTTTAAAAAAATGAATACTGTAGAACCACCTTTCAAAAATATTCTTAATGCTAACCCTCAAAAATCGTTTCATCCTATTCAAAAAAGGACTATGATTATAAACTGCATTTACCGCCTACATTTATTCTCGTTATTTCTTCCACATGATCTCCAACACACAACCCAAGATGATGGTACATGCAGAACTACACCAAATTCATTGGGAAACGTATCAACAATTCTAATGGCAACATCTGATTAACTACCAAGCATTATGGAAGATCCATAAGAAGCAAAACAGATAAAATGTTCCTTGATGATCACTTCAGAGAAGCTATGCAGGAAACGGTTATTCATCAGTGCCTCATAAATATTTCTCCCCAGAGAGGTATCATCAGGCCTTTTTTTTCAATCTTGCGAAAATCATTTCCATTTATACTTGAATCATTCATGTATAGGTATTATAAACAATGTCCAACAGAAAAACGGAGTTCGAAGCTAATCAAGAGTCAAATGCCTCTCAATAAATGGCTAAAAAGGAAAATTTAAAAAGATGCACCTTAACACTATGGACAGTAAGAGACGTTATACTTTTTCTGGAGGCACTGAAATTATAGGTAATATTCAATCAATTCTATAAAATACCCATCTTAATAGATATGTCTAAAGAACTCTAAGGTAGTGATTCCCAACCCCTGGGGCGCAGACCGGTAGCGGTCCGTGAATCAATCAGTACAATAATTAATTAGTTATTTCTGTTTTATTCATTATCAAAGTCTGGGACGATAATAAAGGAGGACTTACCACTTCATCTACAGACTGAAGGAAAAGAATGATAATTCTTTATTGACTCATTGGAATTCAAGGGTAACAAGCCACAATGCCTATTATATGTGAGATGATAAATTGAAACAATGATATAATTTTTTTGGCGAAATGCAGTTCCTTGCAGATGACTAAGTATTCTTTATTAATTGCTCTACAATTTCTATTATTATTATTATTAATATTACAACCCCCCCCCCCACCCCCCCTCCGGTCCGCAGTAAAATTGTCAAGCGTTGACCGGTTCGCACTTAGAAAAAGGTTGGGGACCACTGCTCTAAGGTATTTCTTCGACTGGCAGTAGGGGATGGATGAAGCTCTACTGTATTGAAAATGTTCGTTTTTCCAAAGGACGTCACTTGACAGATGCTTTGAGCTAAGACTATTAAACATACCCATTGTACCTTAAAAAACAATGTTATAATGTATTCAGAAAAGGAAAACCCTTTGAAGATATTTTTACCTTTTTGTGCCGCTATAAATAATGTACTGATTTTATTTGGAACCCATTGAGTAATTTAATATGTTTCACCATTTGCTGCATCATAAGCACTCCCGACAACAAATTGATACTTTTTCAAACTTTTTCAGCACCTCAAGAGGATTTAAATAGAATTATTTTCTCTATAAATTTAGATCAACCTTTCCCTAAAACCTTTTCTTTGAACGTGTCAAAAAATATATGGGTCAATCTATAGAACTTACTCTTTCTTATAACATATAAGAGATTCCTTAATAATTATTTGCATAAACGGAAATCACTTGTTCGACCTCCAAATGTCTAGTCCCAACCAATAAAAAACTCCTTATGAAGAATAAAATGCCCGAAGCAATGTTAAAGGCTTCTTACAGATCTATTTAAATGAATTTGTATTTTAATTTCCTAATAATAAAATGCTTTGTTAAAAAAAAATGTTTTCAATTCATTTTTTTAAATTTTAAGTTATCTAATGCATCAAATTATTATTTTTTGTAACCATTGCTTATTACTTTAAAAGTAATTATGTTTTAAACACTTACATATTTTTTTAGATGTTTCCATGTAATTATATCCTTATATATTCAACTACCTATTTACAAAATTATCCATCATTCGGGAGTAATTAACATAATAGCGTTTATTAAACAATATTGACTGGTATAGAATACAATACAATAATACAAATTCTAAAAATAAATCATTTACCCACAAGAAAAATACAATTTCTGGTTGTAGCTTTTATAATCAACTTTTTCTACGGAACCAATTCCGTAGAATTGGAATATTAGTTTTCTTTTGCTTAGAATGACTCTAAGTATCGTTTCCAAGAAAGAGGACAAAAAAGATTACCACTGGTATTAGGTGGGGGGGGGGGGAAGAGGGGTTTTGATTTTCATAAATTTAAAAATTAAGTATATGGAAATTTTGTTTCTTTTTTATTCTATTATTGTATTATTGCTTTTCAATAGGGATGACTCATTTTTATTTCAATAGGAACGGCAAAGTACATTAAACATTTTTTTCTTTACATTTCTGCCCACAAATGGCTAACAAATCATCATGGAGTAACTTTAAGAGACAAAATTATCTTTAGCGACGAAGCTCATTTTTGGCTCAATGGGTGTGTTAATAAGCAAAATATGTGCTATGCGTCAGGGAAAAACACACATTTGCTTCATGAGACACCATTACATCCCGAAAAACTGACTGTTTGGTGTGATTTTCATGCCAGTGATGTTTTGGGCCATGCTTTTTGTTAATGATAATAATCACCACATTACTGTGAATGGAAATTGTATCGAGCCATGATAACTGATTATTTTTGAACCCAATATGATGGTATCGACTTAAATGACATGTGGTTATAACAAAACGGAGCAGAAATAAAACGTCTATTGGCTCATGAAACTTGAAGCTTTTGGACCACTTTCAATAGGACCACGTATAGTAATTGGTTTACACCAACAAACCAGCAACATTAGAGGAGCCCAAAGTAAATATTGAACGCGAAATTTCTGCAATTATTGGACCATACTTTTTTGTTGATTGCCATATTACTGTGAATGGAAATTGATAACGGATTATTGTTGGCCCCAATTGGATGGTATGGACTTATATGACATGTGATTTACACAAGACTGTGCTACTTGCCACACAGTAAACAATACAATCGATTTATTGAAGAGTAAATTCGATGAACGTGTTATTTCCCGAAATGGACCAGTCAATTGGCCGCCTACCTCATGCGATTTGACACCTTAGGACTATTTTTTATGGAGCCACGTCAAGTCATTGGTATATACCAACAAGCAAACAACACTACAGGAGCTCAAAACAAAGCAAATTCCTGCAATTTTGGTTGATTTATGCGAAAAAGTGGTAGAAAACTGGGTTTAACGATTGAACTTCTGCAAACGTGCCCGTGGTTGTCATGCAAAATAAATATGTACAATTAAATGCTTAATTGTAATTGAATGTACATCAATACTAAAAAAGAAATTCGTTTATATTTGAAAATCCTTTTAATTTTATTTAAAAAAGAAAATGTGTCGACCTTATTGAAAAAATCTTTTATATGAAAAATATATTTTTGATCTTGATGTGTTGATCATGCTACAATGGGTCGTGTCGAGAGGGTGTCTAATAATTATTAATATATATGTATAATTCACTTAAAGCAACTTTCTTTAATTAAAACAAACATAGAAAAGTTTCTTGATATAAGTATAAAGCATAAATCGAATAACTAGATATTATGTGAAAAAAGAACAATTCCCGGTGTGTGTAGATATCACACCTTAGAGGATATCATACATCACATATGATATAGTCTGTATAACAATGACGACTGTAAAGCCTATTTATTAAACAGACTACGTCACCATGTATACCATTAGTGCAAAATTATTTCACTATACATACATTGTTGGTCTAGCTTAAAAACCGGACATTTCATGAGCGTATAAAAAAGTCACCAGACAGGATGTAAAAAGAGGACGTGTCCGAGGATAAGAAAATGTCTGCCGAGCTCATTTTACTATTTATGAAATTATCTTGGAGCCGAGTAACGAGTTAATGCTTCTAGTGAACAAAATCTTTGTTTTAATGACAAGTTTGTGTGTACATTGATCGATAATTTTGAAGGGATATAGTGAAAAAAGTAAAAACTTTGATTAATTAATGTACATTCTTGATGTTTTTCATTGGATCATCCTTTTATTTATTTTTAATTTTTAAATTGACTCTTAGGTGTCACGACACATGAAATCATAAACTCCCTACTCAAATTACTCAAGTTAGTTCTCACAAAATACGCTTCTATAAAAGTAAAAATGAGTCCCTTTGTTAGAAAAGGAATCGACTGTAGATATTATCGTATGGAATAATATAATTAATTTGTGCAGGTCTTTGAAGAGTTATCATCATGTCAACTGTTATGGTAATAAAAATAATACAATTCCCTAGATTTCTTCCCCCATGATTCTTAAAGGCCGAAAACGTTTCTTGATGGACCGTTCCATCATGCTTTGCCGTGTATTTTTCCTTTTGCATAAAGAATTAATGTAATTTGCAATGCAAGGGATATATGTAAACTAGTGATTGAGCATTAAATGCAATTGAGAAATACAAACAAACAATTAATATAGAATGAGTCTCGATCCATCACTCAATACCCTCTGTAGATTCATAGAACCCATTCTGATGTCGTTGTTTCATATTTTGTAACATTTGCATTTTCTGATGTCCTACATATCAAAAATACATGAATATAATTTATTTGGTCATTTATTTACAAAATCATAACCTTAGAGTTCAAAAATAAATCATAAATACATATTTATATATTCATTATGTCATGATTATACGTGACATAATTTTCCTGTCCTAATTTTGACACTACGATTAGTATTAGTCAACAACATAGGAAGAAGGTCCTAGAAATCAAGGTTGTTGTTTTTTGTGTGTTTTTTAGGTATATTTGTATCATGAGATTCCTTAATTTAATGAGAGGTCTCTCGAGGAGAGTGGCTCCCTATGTTTATAAATTTTGTGTATAGTTATATGAGTTTTAAAATATCTACATATACTATACTCTATACTCATAAATAATTCAAAAGATATTCCCTTATTTCAAGCCTTAACTATCTACACACTACACATATTTTCACTTCCTCATTTTGGCATTTTGCCACTATAATTTCATTTATTTGATTTGATTATGAGATTAGACCAAAAAGAAATCATGTTTTTAATCAACAGCAAATCAATTTATAAGTTATTTAATTATTTACGAATCCCTATTTTTAAAAAATAGAATAAATTCTTGTCAAAGACAAAAATATCATTTTTCAAATTGTATTTAATGTTTGAAAGAGGTTAGATGTCACATTAGTTTCATTAGTATTATTTTAAAGAGTGCTATTTTGTATAATATACATACTTGTAGGTAGAATGTATTTTCTAGTCTTACTCGCCTATGCATGTAGCTAGCAAGCTTTCCCAGCCCGTTCTAGCATATATTTAAAGATCCAAGCCCTGCTTACCCTGCTTTCTATCCAGGCGTACTTAAATTTTGTATCTGTTATAAAATTAGACACTCTTGTAAAAAAGTTTTTTTTTCTTTTTCTTCTGTTTGAAAGATAGGGGAAGGATCACGAAGAAGAAGAAGAAGTGAATAAGAAGAGATTCAAAAAGATTTTTAAAAAATAAAATGTTTTTTCGTTTATCAAGTCTTTAATTCAGCCATTTGGATTTGTCTTTCTTCCTTCCTTTCCTCCACTCACTCTCTCTCTCTCTCTCTTTCTTTCTACTGGACCATGTTTTGGCAAAGAAACCATTGGTAAGTGAATTTGGTATTTATACGGGTTATTTATTTTGAAAAAGTTGAACTATAGAAACACAAGTTGATTAGAACTTAAGGGAGTATTGAATTTCCATCCACTCGATTTAAATAGCCATAAATACATGTACATTATAAAAAAATAAAAATAAATACTATCCTTATTCTATTACGTTACAACACTGCAAGTCTGTTTTAAATTATTTATCTTAAGGAGGCTTTTTATTTAGTGTTTCTTTAGTTTTTTGACTTCCAAATCATAATAATAGAAATAGGTTATTTGTAAATGAGTATGGATGTACTTTAAAGATAATACAATTATCTAAGAAATATGCAAAGAGCCCTTCAACACATTATTCAAAGATCTCACATAGAAAAAAAAACATCATAAAAGGACACAAACCCTAATTATTTTTCCTTCCGTATATGAAATGTACGAAACAACTTTGACAAATTATTATTAATGAATTGTGTGTTAGAAACTTAAATGATTTCTAAATATCGTTAAATATTGTGTTTGCTCAATGATAATAATAATAATTATACTGAATATACCTAGATACATAAATATATGTTTATAAATACATGAAGCGTTACATATAATATTGAAATGAATATGCTTTCTACATATTTATTCTGATAAAAATATTCATATGATGTAGAATTTCTATGTTTTAATTGACACAAGTGCAACGAATGAAGTTTATTGAGCATTCATTCTGTAAAGCTCAAGAGATCCTTATTTAGTGTAGCTAGGATGTATTAACCTAAACCCATGTAAATAAATATATCTATCACCTATTGGCTATGATCCTATATACATAGTACGGTGTATATATATGTATATATTTATATATGAACAGCCCAAAAGACTAAAAAAAATAAAAACGGAATATTTAAAACAAGAAATATACCACAAAACCTAGGAAACCCAATTTCCTTCTCTTATATGTGTACAACCAGTTTCTGTCATTATGTGCACGTGTCAGTTAATAGTAATTATAATAATCTTGGACGATGTCCCAATAATACATAATAGGTATGTATTTTGTATGCACTAACATAATTGCAAGGACTTTGAACCGTCTTTAAATTGATTGTTTATATAGTTACATATAAGTAGGAACTTGAATGGAATGAATAAAGTGCTTTCTTTCTTTCTTTCCTTGTATTTTTTTAAAAGGAGAAAAGAATATACATATACATACCTATGTATATACAGTTTTCTCTATAACTATTTAGATTCATTCGGAATATGCATTCAAAATTTTAATTATTTAGATCCTGAATAATTAGAAGTATTATTAGTATTATCTCCAGAATGAGGGCATTTGAAGAATGTATTTGAATGTTCATGTATATATTGAGGGAAATAATTATAATTATAATTATGATCTATCTATTATTTCTTCATTGATCTATACATATGCATATTCTTTGACTTTCCTAACAGAATCTGTTTACGTAAAAAAAATACAAATGTGCATCTTTGGTAGTGCGTCAAGCAAGGGAGAGAGTTTTAAACCCAAGTTCTTTGGCTATTGTTCCTCTAAGGAACGGAGTCCTTTCATTCTCCTTATATGCACCTAACAATAGAATGTGAATGCCAATGGGTGTTTGTTTGTTTGTTTATTTGAGATGATCCTTTAATATACATACGTACCTATTCAAAATGAATGGCAAGTCAAGTTGCTTTGATGACGTCAGGAGCGTACACATATATTATATACATACAATGCATTTGACACAGGGTCGAACTCAGAACCCTCAAAAGAAAGTATGTATGCAAGGAAAAAGGGAAAAAATGTGTATTACAATACATACATAGATTTAGGATAGAGAGAAGAAGAAAGGAACACTTGAACATTGGACAGTGTCCAATGTTCATTATTTAACCACTTTGAGTCGACTCAATTCCATGTACAAATTTGTTCCTCTCTCCACATTTTTAAAGAAGAAGTTGTAATCCTTGTTTTAGTTTGAATTAAGACCCTATATCTATGTGTTTTTCCTTTTTCATCATATCCATGTGTGTTTTTGTGATATAGTTTCTGATAAAGGAAATAAGTACCTACTTACTCTACCCACTACTACATGTATTTATGTATTTTTACCAAGATTGTATTTAAAATTTGCACAAATTCCGAGTTCACACCTCTTTTCTAATTTTCTTTTCTTTTTTGTTTGTACTCAAAGGTAGCCAACTTTTTCTTCAAAAAATACAGAATACAAATTGAACGGATAATTGGACGGAAGTGATTCATTTTTGGGCAACTCGGAGATCATAATTACTCAGTTAACAAAGGATCCAACAATCCCTTCATAGTCTCACACAAAAAGAATTCATATTTAATCAATCAACATGGCCGTAGCAAAGTAAGAAATAAACTAGATTATCATTTACGTCATAAATTACTCTCTTCCATTCTCCATAATTATCCCTACAACTAAAATATAAAGTGACATGCTGTAGTGGTTTGTTTACGTGGACACTAGAGTCAAAATACAGAACTCGATGCTAATTCGTTCCTAAAGGAGCTTGTGTATTGCAAAAAAAAAAAGAAAAAAAAGAGTATTAGTCGAATTTCGAATCCATAAGACAACTAGCAGCATGTGACCCAAACTGGTTTTTGTTCACAAAAGTCACAACAGGCTTCCAAAGTTTTGTTTTAGCTATGAGACAGAGTTGTTTAGCCTCATTGGCCGCCTCTGAATATGTCAAGGCCTGAGGGATTCGTAAGAGCCGTAGGCTCCACACTCTATTATGTAGATACATTACATCAAATTAAAAGTTAATTAAACTAATCTTTAATAGTAGTAGACGTATCATTATTTTTTTCTTTTTCTAAAGCTAAAAGATAGTTTGTACTCCGTCTGACTTTCTACATATGTACATACAGCATAATGCACACATAATGTACATACTTTGAAAATAATCTTTTTCTCTCTCTCCTCATTTTTTGATTGAGAGTTCAAATCTATAAATATGCATACAAACATATATGTACATATAATATATTTCATACTTCTATCAGACATGACACTTTTCCATTCAAAGTGTCCTCAATTTGGTCACATGAATAATCTAAAGTTCTCCTCCATCTTGTTTCAGCAGCAGCAGCAACAACAATAATAATAATAATAGTCTACAGCTCCCCAAAGGGATCAAGCAATGCAATCTCCGAAGTCGCCCATTCACTCCGACAATGGATCTGAGTATACATAATACTCATGGAATTGATGTCTGGGCTCCCAAAGCACCTCGCCCCTGGTCTTCCTTCTCTGTTAAGTCAAACACTCTTCCCAGTAAGTTATTATTATTATTATTATTATATACTTTTTTAAGTTAACATCTATAAACATATGTACTTATGTTTTTGGAGATGGCAGAATTAATGACATAAAGATTTTTCAGGTTCTTCCCAGTTCTCAAAGTCTGTAAGCTCCTCCTTAAACCTTACTCAATCAAGTGATCAATTTGCTTATGACGAGGAACGTCGTCGTGCCGTAGAAGTTGAAAGAAATCGAATCCTCGAGGAACAACTCAAACAGCAGGAACAAATTGAATTACAGAAAAAAGCGGAAATGGAACGCAGGCGTCTTGAGGAAGAGCAGAACCAAAGAGCTCAGGAAGAAGAACTAAAGAAAAGACATCAAGAGGAACATTTACGACACCAACAACAGCAACAAGAAATGGAAAATAAGCAGCGTCAACAAGAAGAACAATTACGACGTCAACAAGAGGAACAATTTAAACGCCAGCAACAAGAAATGGAAATGATGAAGCGTCAACAGGAAGAACAAACACGACGTCAACAAGAGGAACAATTTAAACGCCAGCAACAAGAAATGGAAATGATGAAGCGTCAACAAGAAGAAGAAGCACGACGTCAACAAGAGGAACAATTTAAACGCCAGCAACAAGAAATGGAAATGATGAAGCGTCAACAAGAAGAACAAACACGACGTCAGGAAGAAGAAAAGCGCCAGCATGAAGAACTATTACGACGCCAACAGGAAGAAGAGTTCCAGAGACATGAAATCTTAAGAAAGCAGGAAGAGGATAAACAAAAACTTCTTCTAGAGGAGCAACAAGAAAAGGATGCTCAGACTGTCCAGATTATCCCCATCCAACAAAACAACGCACAGTATGGACAAGGAATGCTGGCTCAAAATTCATTTACACAGGAAAATTGTCTAACATCTAACGAAAAGTCTTCATTCACTTCCACCCAGAGCAGCTCAAACTCAGGTAAGTAAATCTATCTTTGCACATTATCCTTAAGAAATTTCTTTTCCAAATAGTGATAAAACATAGTTGTTAAACCTTTTTTTTTCATGACTAAAAATTTCCTCTAGCGCTTACATCCTTTGTGAGTGTCTATGTAAAATGAAATAATTTAAAATTATTGACATGAAGAAAAATTCAAACTTTATAAAAATAAAAATATAAATTATTAATAACCTTGGAATACAATTAATTGTGTATCATTATTAATAAGATATGACTTACACTCTCACTCCATTCGAATCCAGTAATTCAATCCATGTTTTAATAGACTAACAGTAAATGGTGCAAATGCTCTAGCATGTCAATAGTAGGAAAGTGATTTTTCTTCTTTAAAAAGTATAAACTATTGTAACAAACTAACGGCTGCATTTTATGATTCCATATTTATATTAACAATCCAGTGGTAACCTCATCATCTCATCACTTATCTGCTTCAATTGGAAATAATCTCTCGCTTGAAGAAGAAAAAAGGAAAGAATATGAAGCTTGGCTTGCGAATCAAGAAAGGGAACAGCGCATGATGGACTATGAATGTAGAGTTCAATATGTTGAAAAAAAGTCATTTGAATCTGTGATTAAAAAAGAAAAAATACGTCAAGAGCACAACCTCAAATGCATGCAAAGACAAATGCAAGAACAAAATGCCTTAAATCAGCAACATAAAATGGTAAATGGTCAAAATATAATGTCCAATCACTTGGAATTAGAGAAAATAAAGCAAGAAGGAGAGAAACGTCGTCTTCAAGAAGAAAAAAGAGGTCAAGAACTTCTGAAACAGCAGGAAGATGAAAAGCGTCGTATCCAAGAGGAACAAAGACGCCAAGAAATCTTGAGACAACAGGAAGAAGAAAAACGTCGTTTCCAAGAGGAGCAAAGACGCCAAGAACTCCTGAGACAACAGGAAGAAGAAAAACGTCGTCTCGAAGAGGTGCAAAGACGCCAAGAACTCCTGAGACAACAGGAAGAGAAGCGTCGTCTCGAAGAGGAACAGAGACGCCAAGAACTCCTGAGACAGCAAGAAGAAGAGAAGCGTCGTCTCGAAGAGGAACAGAAACGCCAAGAACTCCTGAGACAGCAAGAAGAAGAGAAGCACCGTCTCGAAGAAGAAAGACGACAAGAACTCCTGAGACAACAGGAAGAAGAGAAACGTCGTCTCGAAGAGGTGCAAAGACGCCAAGAACTCCTGAGACAGCAGGAAGAAGAAAAACGCCGTCTCGAAGAGGAGCAAAGACACCAAGAGCTCCTGAAACAACAGGAAGAAGAGAAGCGCCGCTTCGAAGAGGAACAGAGACGCCAAGAGCTCCTGAAACAACAGGAAGAAGAGAAGCGCCGCTTCGAAGAAGAACAGAGACGCCAAGAGCTCCTGAAACAACAGGAAGAAGAGAAGCGTCGTCTCGAAGAGGAACAGAGACGCCAAGAACTCCTGAAACAGCAGGAAGAAGAAAAGCGTCGTCTCGAAGAGGAGCAAAGACGCCAAGAACTCCTGAGACAACAGGAAGAAGAAAAACGTCGTATCCAAGAGGAACAAAGACGGCAAGAACTCCTGAGACAGCAAGAAGAAGAAAAGCGTCATCTCGAAGAAGAACAAAGACACCAAGAACTCCTGAAACAACAGGAAGAAGAAAAGCGGCGTCTTGAAGAGAAACATAGACAACAGGAAGAAGAGAAGCATCGTCTTGAAATGGAAAGACGTCAATGGGAAGAAAAAGAACAAACTGAATCCCAAATATTAAGAAATCGGGAAGAAATTACAAATCACGTCTCACATGTTCAGCAAACTAATCAAAGCGAAAGCCATCAATATGAGGAACAACAATATAAGGTGAAAAAGGAATTTTCTCAATCACAACAGGAAGCAAGGCATTCGGAAAGCCAACAAAGTAATCATTTTAGATCTGGTATGATGCATTTATAAGTTTTTTCCTTTGTTTTTACATCTCTTAGAATAACATATTAATTTTAACAGAAGTATCTTCATAACTCAGTTAAAGTCCCTTTAATCCACAATTTTCAATATACAACTATTTTTTCACTTTCATATAACAAATTGTGGCTTTTAGGATACTGTACAACATGATTTCAAGTAGCCGATAATAATTAAACTTTTTCAGAGAACACCCATGCTCAACAAAATGGATATGCTGCTCCAACGGCAATGAAGAAGGCTTTAGATGGTATTTTCGGTGGAATTGCGGGAGAGCATAACAGTCTTGTGAATGAGGATATGGATTATGAAAAGCACAGTGTTCGCAACCTCGTTGCTCACTTTTCCAAAACCAAACTAAAAAGTGTTCCTCTCCAATATTTACCTCAACAATACTCCCAGTCTCCGGATGCTCCACCTTTAAACTACCTGCATGAGGAGGCAAAGAAAAAAACGTATTCCTATCATCAGCGATCAGAGTACAAGAAAGATATGGAAAGCAAGAAACCAGAAACTGTTGCCTCCGTTAAGAAGCCACAACCTGTTGAGCAAAAGCAAACCACCGCCATCGATACAAAAAGACGCAATTCCCTGAGAAATTTCTTCATGACGTCCTCCGATGAAGGAACCGGATCCGGCATCATAGATAGTAAGGACACTTCAAATATGTTGATGACAAATGGAATTAACTCTTGCATCACTACTAACAGTTCCGAACAAATTCAATCAGGAGGAACTTCTCTAAGATGTCTATCCGCCTCACCCACCCTCCAACAGATGTACAAGTCAAACAACCTCAAGCCCAGTATGCCAAAACTATATCAACCCAATGCTCCTCAAAAAACAAATTCTCCTGCTTCTAACAAACCTCCACCAGCCAAAAAAACTGGTGACAATAACCCAAACGCAGCAGCAATGACAAATGGAAAAAAGCCAACAGTAGCTGTTGCACCTAGTCCCGTCCCTTCCACTCCTCCATCAACTCCAATCCTAGGAACGACCAAGGAACAACAACTTCAACAATTAGAAATCCTTAAAAAAATGGAACTTCAGAAGGCCTTGGAGCTTAAAGAGCAAATTGAGCTTCAAAAAAAGCAAATTGAAATCGAGCGATCCATTCAATCTCAAAAGAGGAATCTGGAAGAACAATTGGAGCTGAAGCGACAGTTTGAGATGCAGAGACTTCAATTTGAACTCCAGAAGGAGTCTGAAATGCATGCTCAGCTCGAGATCCGTGAGCAACAGCTCGAGATCCAAAGGCAAATTGAAATAATGAAGCAGAACGAACTCAAAAGACAAGCTGAAATTCAGAGACAAATTGAGTTGCAGGAATATGAAAAGTCTAATCCTGAGAAACTCGCTTCAAAATCTGAATTGAATTCCAAATTTAACTACATAGAAGGCTCCTCTTCGTCGAGTAGTTGCAGTAGCACAGAGAGTGCCTCACCCATGAAAGAGTACGTATCTGAAACCAAAACATATTCCTGCTCCTATCCAGCTACACCTACTCCAGATCATAGGAATCAAACCAGTCTGAATAATCCCTACCCCTCACTCGAAAGACGTCTTCAACAAAATCTTGTCAATAATGAACTCCTATCCGTTCAAGTAGGGGGACTAGGTAATGGACTTCTCTCTGCTTCTCCAAAGCCAAATGAAGATCTTGAACGAATGGTCACAGAATTAGCCTCTCCTTTACCGCCTTTAGAGCCACTTCCTTCTTGTCTAAATCCACCCAAGTCCAATGGACATTTAGCCTAATGTTGAAGTCCTTTTCTTTCTTTTTTTCTCATTTATTGTTGATATTATTTTTTACTTGACTTCCCAATCTTTGATTTCCATTTTTTATAAATAACATTTGCTCAATAATAATAATAAAAAAAAGAAATAGCTTTATGTCTTGCATACCAAATGTTAGCCCATGCAGAATTTTCTTCGTGACTCAGCTCCTCTATTTAGAATCAAAACATTATTTTGAAATATTACTCTGTACTTTTATTATTATTCTAGCAAAACTATAGGATGGAGACAAACGAATACCATTCATAGCCCTCAGTTTGTTCTAGAGTTGTACCAGATAAAATTAACTTATATGTATAATCTCTTCTACACAATCCTTTCAGAACTCATTTCCATCTTATAAAATAAAAATACTTCAGTTTACATATGTACCAAAATAGTGTCAAATATATTACATCAGATACAAATTCAATCCTAAAGATAGGCAGACCTACCTAGTAGGTATTACACAAAGTCTTTTATAATAGATTTATCCGTCTAAGAAACAAAGATCCTAAATACGTCCTACAACTACTTTAACTTAGAAATGGAAAATTTGTGGAATGCGATTAAAACGCCCGCGCGTGCCATGTGATTCCACTATTAACAAATGAGGATAACACGTAAATATAAAAAGGTGCTCCATCATCATCATGAATAAGGAGACAACTCCTTTTCTTTCATGAGAGGAAAAAATGGGCGCATGTAACTTGTTTAAGCATAATCCATGTATGAAAAATGTATAATCAAATAATCAGTTACAAAAATATAAATGTTTGAATGAATTACAGGAGACATTTTTTTAAAAACCATTGCAGGATAATTGTTCCATTAGACTGCAACTTTATATTTGATTTTTTTTTTTTTGGAAAAAGATGTAGTCTGAGGACTTTTTCGCTACTAATTTAAATGGAAGTTACTGCTGGCATCTGCTCTAAAGTTTTTGTAAAAAATAGCATACAATTTGATTTTTGTGAGTAGATAAAATTGATGGCCTTGATTTCCATTATCCAAGAAAATACTTATTTTTCCAATAAACTGACAAAAAAACCAACCAAGGTGATGTAATAACAAACAAAATTTAAAGAACAATCACACAAAAAAATAACTTTTAATTATTCTAAAGAGTTTTCAAAAACTATAGGTTATTATCCCAGAAATATTTGAAGATTTTGAAAAGATGACTTCCTTAGAAAAATCTTCCGGAAAGATATACTTTTGATTATTCAGCCGAATGATTATTGTTATTTCATTAAATGTATTGAATTAGCCTCATGTTTAGGGTAATTATTTTGCTCTCATGAAAGAGTTGTACATAATATCTCCTTGTTCATTATCCTTATTCCTGCTTTAAATTATTGAGTAGACGAAGATGTAACGAGAACAGTGATCAATTGATTTTTTTTCTTTTTCTCATCAAATTCAACCATATTTTAACAAATTTTCTCATTTCCATATACCCCCATAACGATCTTCATTGACTCTCACAATCTTTCCTTCCAAAGGAAAAAAAAAAAAAAGCCTAAATTATTTGATATGAACAAAACATTCATATCCGCAAGACAGTGCAGGGATAGTAAAGAAACAATCTCATGGGTGGAACTGCAGTACCCCCAAATATTTTTTGGTATGGTTAGAAATTAAGAACATGTACAGTTATTAATCAATGAATTTAGTAACTATGGTGTAGATAAATATCTACTCCTATGATTATAATACTCTTAAGAACATTAGGAGAGAGGAATAATGTGTCAACAGAAAAACGGAGTTCACCTAGAATTGCCAATTCGATATCATATCAACAGTTCAGAAATTGTTTGATATTGTTTATTAATCGTAGACATGGGTAAAATGTTCAGAAAATGTTGAGTTTTAGGAAGGAAAGAAAAATAATCAGATGGTAACGATGCCTTGATAATGAATTTGATGAACTCAGTCTTCTCTCTATCACGGAAAGAATAACTTGCAACAATTATAATCGATCCATTTGTGATTTAAAAAAGAATGCCCTTATCCTGGATTATCGACTATTCATGTAGTTGAACCTTGACTCAATGCGTGTGAGTAAGCGTTACCCGCAATAACTAATTGACCACACCCTAGCCTCCTAAATCGACCCTTTCCTGAAACTTTTGACTTAAAAGGCAACCTCAAATTCAGACTCCTATGAATTTACAAACGAAGGAACATATATTATATTAATTATATACATATTATAATAATAATCTAATATTAGACGAGTCAAGCCAGTAAAGTGCAGGTAGTAAGTATACAGCTGTAGAAATAACATTGACTTTTTTCTACGTTGCATGAGTCAAAACTTGAAGGATAATTGAGATTTTCAAACATACTTGTATGTAGAGCTACCCACCTCTAGCGATCTCATTGACCCAGTACTTCAAAGGCACTCGAAATAAATTGAGATTGAATTATTAATTATATTAATAACAAATTTATTTATAATTTTTGATCCTTCTGTAATAGGTTTTAGTTTGATTGTACACCTCTTTGTATCACACAATAGACGAAATGAGCATTCGATTCATTTTGTTACTACTCCTTAGTATTTTCTACACGAAGGCTACCTTCAATTTCATAAATAAAGTAGGAGCTCACTTCAGAATGTATCTACAAAAGTAGATACATTTAAACACATTTTATTAATCACATTTATACAATATGTTTTGAATCATTTTAGAATGACGACATGCAGGAAATCCAAAATTTCTATGGACCCTTACAGAAGAAAAGCAAAGTTATTCAATTCAATTTCCAGTTAGAGAAGACAAAACTCCAAGATGTAACAGCCAAACTTGAGACACAATCCAAGGACGAGAGTCCATTAAAGAATCTAACATTTTGTATAAAATTCTATTTGTTCCACAACGTTCCTCAAACTATATTTTTTGGACCTCACATCTCTTTTTGGATTGATTCAGTCATGAAAAGTGTTGCAGTTCTAAGATTTCACAGCAAATACGAGTATTTAATCAAAATCAAATACTTACATTTGTCTTTTATCTGGCATTCACTATGCATATTGAAGCAAGACTTCCAACAGGGTAAGTTGAGTCATTTTCCAGCCTGAGCCCAAAGTTAAGTAGAAGCACACAACAGCTCCTTCAAAACATGATTTGTTTTTCTTTGTCTCAGTCGAAAGTTAATGACGTTTAGAGGAAAGATAATACAATCCCTATGGGTTTATGTATATATCATGGGATTTTTCTCCTGGGATCCCGTTGTCTTGGGGTTTTACTCCTAAGCAAATCTCTCATTTCATTATTTGCTAATGTAAGTTACCTTCTTGCAACTCATTAAATGAAAAGTGTAATACTCGAATAAAAGACAATTTTTGCTTTTCTATTCGGTACTTAATTTATGTTGTTTTCAAAGAAGCAATATGATAATATATATAAACCTACTTTTATAAAAGGAGTTACTATACAACCTGGATGGGTCTTGCATGTTATTACATAGATACTTTATAAGTATGAATAAACTTATTTGAACAAGAATACGTACATATACATATTAACTATTGATGATTCTTAGAACAAATATCTTTTGAATAAAGTGAATGTATGTAGGATAAAACAAGCTAAAAAAGATTGTATATTCCCGGGATCCCACAAAAGGACAATTTGACGGGAAAAGGGCCACCCTATAATATATATATATATTATGTATGTACTCTACACCATTACCATTTTAAACTTATTGACCTGCTAACATTACATTCATATTTCAATATAGGAAGTCAATTTGAAGTCGTTTGGAATGATCAAACCGTTTTGAGTATTCATGAACCATTACGGAACTTCCCCATTCCTCATAGCTTCATTCAAAATCTTACATTAGGGGGAAAGGCTTCAAATCTAACCCATGACAATGAGGTGTACATGTTTAGAGGACAAATTTATTTGGTGATTTGTTCATCAACACTTTTTGTGGAAAAGTACTTTAGAAAATTTATCTACAGTAATGCAGTCCCTTTGGTATCTGATATATATAAATGGGATTTCAATATTTCAAAATTAAAGATAGGAAAATATGGAAAAATCACTGAGGTATGGCTTTTTTTAACAATTATCAATATTTGTGCATCAAATAACTTTCAACTCCTCTTACATTTTAAAGATATCAATGCAATTAGCTAACTTAGTGTTCAGGTCTGTAGGAACATTTAACTATTTTGAAAGTTGTCAAGTATGTAATTTTCTTGGAGGTCGCATGCAAAATCTATTTGAACAGCATGTATGGCTTGATCGAAACAAATTCGGAGAACATTGTGAAGACGTGATTAATGAGCATGGACAAGGGAGTCATACAATATCCAACAGTGACAACTGTTATTTTTCCTTAGATAATAAATCTGAGGAAGGGAACTGTTTTTTAAAAAAGAAAATAGTCTGTGGATTTCTAAAAAATGTTGTTTACTATTTGAGAGGCATATCCCCTGATATTCAGAGCGAGATTGACTATGAATATCAAAGACTCATAGATGAAACAGAAGTTACATTTCAAGGCTATGAGAAGAGTATCATCAAATCAATGACCTACAAAGGAACTCGCATATGGGCTATAACACGTACTTTAGATACTGTGAGGATTCTTGCTTTTTACAATGGATCTAAATCATTTCCTTGGGGTATTAATACTTGGTTCTTTAGAAGAAGTCAGCACAAGGGAGCCCATGAAAGACTACTCAAGTTAACAAAGGTACTTATTCCTCCTCCTCTTCCCTAATTACTGCATATTAAATCGTTGGGTTTTTTTTATAGTGCAATGAAGGTGAATTTTCCTGTGATGATTCGAGTTGTATTCCAGGGACAAGTGTTTGCAATGACATTGTAGATTGCTTCTCTGGAGAGGATGAAAGAAATTGTTCTTCAATTGAACTCGTTGCCTATCAAAAAGATTACCCTCCTCCAAACTATAGAATGAACAAAAAGAAAATACCACTTCAAATTCAATTTCACCTTAAGTCAATTCATTTAATCGACGAAATGGGGGGATTACTCGAAATTAGATATCAACTTCGATTGACATGGAGGGACTCTCGGATTCTTTTCTATAATTTAAAGAATGATACAAGACATATTCTAAGGGATGATCAAATAAAAAGAATTTGGAGTCCACTATTAATGTTTGAGAACTCTGTAGAAGAGAGCAAAATACTTTTAGAAAAAAATGGTATTCAAATTTCCGTTTTGAAGGATTTGAATGCTTCTGGGTATCCAAGTTCTATGGACAATCTCTACGAACATACGTATTATAAGGGTTCAGATGTACAATTGATTGCTGATATTGAAAATAATTTGCAAGTCTACTGCAATTTTAATTTTCGAAATTATCCCTTCGATACTCAAACCTGTGGGGTTGAAATTGGATTACCCTTCCATCTGCAAAACAAAATGCTCTTGATCATGAACGAAACGATTACTCAGAACCCCATACAACTTTTGCAGTTTGAAATAATAGGACTTAAATTCAGGTCACGTGTGACTGATGTCATAGCTGTTCATATCATTTTGAAAAGAATATTTAATAATCTACTTTGGACTACATATCTACCAACTCTCTGCATGCAAGCTATAGTCATGCTCACCCTCTTCTTCCCTCAGCAGAGATTTGAAACCACAATTATGATCACACTCACTACAACTCTCGTCATGTACACTCTCTATCAAAGTGTTTCCTTTTCCTTACCAACAACAGCTTATAATAAGCTGATTGACTTATGGCTCTTTTTCTGCTTGATTCTACCCTTTTTTATTTTTGTTTTAGAGGTTATAATAGAACTATTTGCCTTTACAGCAACAAGGAAGAAAAGAATGATTGCATTATTTGCAAAGTGTTGCATTATTGTCTTCTCCATTTTGTTTGATACATACCATTGTTTAGCATACTTCTTTGATATAATTTAACATTTGAGTGATGCAGTAAATAACATGACTTAATCAACATCATTTATTAAATAACTACATATATCAATAAATATACATTTTAATTAATTAATTATTATTAGTAATTCAGCAACTTTGATTTTTATTCACCTTTAATCATTTCTTAAATCAAAAAGCCTATCTCTCCGGTAAATACTGAGATTATCATGTCCCTTTCTCTCTCTAGGTACAAAACAAAATAAGATTAAAAAGCTCTTTCACTCTTCTACATAATTTAAATTCCACAACACTCATACTCAAAAAGTACTTGACAGGCTATAAAATGTAATAACTTTAGTATCGAGGTTGTGTGTTGCTTGATATAGATTATATCTTTAAAATAATATCTTTATTCATTATTTTGAGAATTTACATGAATTGGTTAGTTTTGTTTTGTTTTTGATGAAATTATCCATGTGATAAGTGAGTTTATAGATAATCAATGAGAGTAAAACTTGCAATTAGAGTAAGAATATATTCATAGAATGTTGCTTCTATGTGGCAACTTTAAACGTTGGACTTGATACATAATATTTAAGCCTTGCTTTTAAAAAAATAAGTCTTTTGGCACAACTAGCTCACAAATCGTGATGAGTTTTGCCGCAATCAATGACTGCCAAAAATCAAAATACTAAAAGTCCAATAATTAAAATACTTAGGCAGCCTTATAATTAAATATATTTGATAACAATGAAGAAAATGAGGACCATTTAATTTCAATTCAGAATATTTTTTTTCTTATGAATAACATAAAAGCTGCATATCATTTCATTTCAAAATGACCAATTCATTCATATCCTCAAAAGAATTAATAAAGATATTATTTAAAAGAAAGTTTTTTTGCGAACAAAAGTTCATTGTTTATTTACATAAGGGACTCCCATGAAAAAATACTTTTTTATTTTTGGATTTTTGAATAATGGGTCATTCCATATAGACGTGGGGCAGTCAATACACCCACCATCTCTGATTTTGATTCAATTTGGACAAAATGTTTATATATACAAGATATGCAGAATTGGAAACTTAAAGTGAGGAATTTCAAGTCCCTTCTATATCATGCCTTTATTAACATAATGGCATATATTTATCGTCCACGTTCATCTACCTTTATTTTAAAAGATCAAAACAGAGCGAAGGTACAATTGATGAGGTAAATGAATGATGCTTTATTTTCATATACTTACATATATTTTTCAACTTAAAGGCCTGTGTGTTGATATAATTTTGCATAAATTAGCTAATAGACTTTACATTATATATATAACTTTATGCAACCAAATCCAAGAAAATAAGCAAATGAAAAAAAAAAAACCCAAAAAACATTCAAATATGTAGATTTTTGAAATAAATATTAAACTGAACTTGGGACAATTCCTTGTAAATAAGTAAAAATGAAGAGAATGTGACTATTTTATTACATGGCTTATAAATTTTTAAACTTATGCAAGAATGATTAGATTCTAATTTTGCATTCAAGAAAAAACCATGCATCATTATCTTTTTTTTTGAAAAATAAAGCTTCTAATAAGTTATTAAAGTGTTTGAAGAAAAAATCAGATAAAATTAGACTGGATTATGTTATGATATATATTTGTAGACAAAGATATATGAGCAAATCAGAGACTAAAAGGGATTTGTTTCTGTCTTAATCAATAAATTCGATATAGGTGAAGAACTTAGTTTAAATGTAAAGGAAATAAATATTGATCAATACCTAGTTTTTAATTATCCGTATGAGTATATTATAAATAAATAAACGGAAGTTTTTTATAGGACACTCAACCTATTTCATTTGATTTATAACTATGATGAATTAAATAGCAAAATGCTAAATGTCCTAGAAAAAAATAAATAAATAAAGGCAGTTCATGAGAAAACACTTACTAGAGAACAACAAAATTAAGCAACACTACTTATATTTTATTATAATATATATAAACAACTGAATAGTTTTCAACGATACTTTCAGTGCTAAAAAAAAATAACAGTCGTCTTACAAAATGCATTGTGTGGACATTTGAAACAGTTTTACCTTTAGTTGACTGATGTATGCAGTTCATTCTGTTGAAAATGAATTGTGAAAATTGTTTATTTTAGAGTTCACGTGGTGATGTAATTAAGTAGATTTGAGTGATTTAAAAAATCAAGAATTTAAATACACCTAACAAGTATGATAATACTCCTAATTAATAAACACCTCTTTGGAAACAAATATAAATACTCAACCCCATTTCTAAATGTACCTTATTTTCTTTGAGACTGCATTGGAATGCAATCCATCCAATGTTGCAGCATTCACCGTAGCCATAATTATAAAACAATTTTTAGAAAATGATATAGACTTTAGCTTACCTCAAAGGGATATTGATTCCTGATGCATATAATAAATCTTGTAGATGAAAGACCGGAAGATATCAATGACATCCTTCATCGTCTTCCAATGATCCGTTCCATCTTTTGCACAAAGGCAAACAGGAAAACGATTCATCACTCTGAGGTGTGATGGTAGTTACGTTAGAGCAACTTTATTTGCTTTTTACGGACCCTATCATGACTAAATTGAATGTCTCTCAAAGTTGGTTGAAAAATTATGCTCGGTGTAGCAGGACAATAAAGCCTGGATGCGCTAGGATACAATTTTGTTCCACTTTTGATCCAATAGTTATTTTGCAACACTTTTCGTTGATTTTGAGAAGATTCCATCTCTCAATTATATACATACGACCTCCCATAAGAAATCCAAAACGAATACAGAGAAATAATCTTAGAGAATCTCCTCCAAATTGGCTGAGGTATAGACTTGCAAACTAATTCAGGGTCAATCCCGAGGAGAGATGTGAAAACTCCCTCCCAATTATTCTTCTATTGTTCCAATAATTTCTCAATGATACAAATGGTCAATGTCTAAATTCGGGAAGAATAGAACCAAGACCTAACCATTTCGGATTGGTGTATCGCCACATCCTTTAGATATCATAAAGAGTGTCTGGAGATAGAATAGATAAATTCCAAAGTTCAAGGAATCATAAAAACAGAAATCTACGAATCCCGGTAGAAATATATGTCCATTGGGGTCTTTGACGATCCTCCAGCAGAGAAAGAGGCAGTGTGTTAAAAAACAAAGAAACAGATGAATCCAGACGCCAAGATATGATGAACAATGATTCATGTGACATATAGAATTGCCGATCACTAAAATAAATATTTTATACTCCAGATTAATTAACCGGACTTTTGTTCTTCGCCTCTTTCTAGTTGGTGTTTTTATTATTATTATTATTATTGTGAAAATATCCTTCTGCCTGTTGCCCCCTTCTATCTTGTAACGTTGTTTTTATATAGAATATCCTGAAATCTGACGTCTCCTTTGTTTTTTAGGGTATGAGGATGGAATTGTCATATTCCATCATTTTAACATACAAAATCAAATTGGATTGACCCAATACATATCATTAGACCATTTAAATAATTATTCGAGTGATTAAATCTCATAATGCTGACCTTATATATTGTAACTTATGAAAATAATCATCTAAAACTTTGCTGTTTTCAAGTTTTTTGTGAAAAGAAACTCAAATTTATACTGTCATTGAATTACATGCCTTTTTGTCTTATATTGTCTTTTATGTGAAGGATGTTAGTTAAACAAAATAACATTTGTTACTTGAATCATACTAGAAGAGGTGCCCGAATGTCTTCGGATTCTTTAACGTTAATAAAGATAAATTATAACAAAGTTGACAAAAAAAGTCAACTTAGTCTACTACTGACAATTATCATGAATAATTAATTAATTAAATGATGAGAGGAATAATAATGATAAGGGGGTCTTTGTTTATTGTTGATATAAGAAAATTCCTATTTTAAGGCTTTGTTGCAAAAACATTGACAATTTTTAATATACCAGATATAGAAGCACGTAAATTTCAGGCTGATTGATTCCCTGTTTTTCCGTTATTCCCTGGCAATCAAAGAATGATACATAAATACAAGGCTTTTTATTAATATAGACAACTAGAAAACAAATACTCAAGATATGCTTCGACACATGTGTACAAAAAATAATACTTTATTATTCTAAAAACAACATGGATAAGAGTTCCATCAATGAACAAAACATGTTTATGCAAGGATGCCGAGTTTTGTTCTTCCAAACGTACCAGAAATAGGAAACATCGTTTTCAGCATGACTATTAGTAATTGCCAACAATTTATGGTATATAATAATGGAACTATCAAAGCCAATTTATTAAGAAATTCCCTCGATATGTCCTACACAGAAATCAAACAAACTACCTTCTTCAAAAATCAAAAAAAAAATATTTAAAAGAATAGATTCAGTTATTGTAACAAAAGATCATGTTGCCAAATGTGAGGAAGAAAAAGGCAAATTGTTTAATTAGTAAAAACAATTAGAAAAAACGTTCACAAGCAGATGTCAATAGTCACCTTGAAAAAAAAAAAAGACTCATCCTTACATCTACAGATTTAAATTTATAATACATCAATAGTACTTTAATCTGGATTGTAATGTCTTCATGAAAATATAATTTTATTTTTTTACCAGAGTTTTGCTGGACCGGACTTAATTTTATTTTAATTTAAGTGTTCTATATCTTATTTTACAAGCTCAGATAAAACTTGAGGATTAGGTCACATTTATTAGATTAATTTTGAATCAAGATAATTTATTTTGATGAGTATTTTTATGACCATTATTTCATATGAATTAACCTTTTTTTTTTTTTCATTATAAAGGTTCTTAAAGTGCTTGCTTCAAGTTTTGTGTCAAATATTTTTATATGTTTTGTAACATCAAGAAGTTTTCATACCTCACAAATATTTGTTGGTGATGAAAAGTTTTAAATTACCTCAAGTTTATTTTCATCTGGACATAACTATTTATTCTACAGCGAATTTGAATCTGGATCAAAGTCAGTTCATGACTTAATTTCTAGAATCTAAAATGTATATTTGGAAACACAATAGAAGGAGTAATATGAAGACGTCAATTCACTTCAAAGTTTAAAAAAAAATATCCACTATCCAGGTTATTTATATATCTGGGTCTCCCTGACGTAGTGATTTGAAGTGGCACAAAGTTTTGAACAAGAACCTTTAAGCCCAAAAAGTGGAGTTGTTACTTAGTATATGCATATGTTTTGAATGTTACTTAATTAAAGTACAAAATATCAGGAAGGGCACCCTCATTTTGATGTAATGGGTGTTTATGGAGCTAATAATGACGATTCTGAGTTGCTGTTTTGCACGGAAAAAAGAATTCACATACTGATGCATTGGCTGATCATCGTTATTGTTATTTTAATATCATGATAATTGTATACATGAAACAAGGAAAGATAATATGAAAGCATTTATGAATTATTTTTGCCTGAATAGAGTTGAAAACAAATTATTTATGCTTTACACAAACTACTTTAGACTTTGTTGAACCATGTAAACCAAGGCATTATTCAACAAAAAATTAAAATATTAAAACAAGATGATATTTTGACAGAATAAAGTTTTTTCTCAGGATTGAATGATCCCATATGAAAAAATAACTCCATATTTGGGATCAACCAAAGATTTTCTATAAACAATAGCTCTTCTTTCTTCCGGATTATTGATTTTTTTTTTTTCCTCAAAAATTGATTCGAACAAAATGGAAGATAATTAATTGTTAAAGTAAAAATAAATGTGCATGGAAAATAAAATCATGACACACTATATATTTATATATTATATATTCATCCATATTATAACAAGTAAGAAAATTATCAAATATAATAATTTGTAGAAAATGAAAATATCAATAAATAAATAATCAATTTTTAAATATCATCAGTCATTAAGAGGCTATCAAGCTCTTCGGATCTCTTTCTCCTAAAATGGAGGGTGAGCTATTGAAGAACTTTTTCTTCAGATGCTCTCTGTATAGAAATTTCTTAATAGACTCCAATTCAATTCAAATTATTTTTTCCTGGGCCTTCCTCACTTCACTTTGTGAGTGAAGGAAGTGAGCTCCTTATTTAATTCCTTGTTTTGTATCCAAGTGTATTTAATTGTCTGACAATTTGTTTTTGTTTGGCCCTTCCATTCGGAGATTTGGTTCTGGAGAGTGAGACACACCTTTTTATTGGCGACGACAAAAGAATAAAATAAAGTACTAAAAGGTCTTGGCCTTGTCAAACCGTTGTGTTTGGGGTTCACATCTTGATACGTCCCCCTTTTTATTCGATAAAGTCTTTATTTTGTGAGTCGTTCTCATTCGAAGGCTAAAATTCACATTTTTGATCATAATGACTATATTAATTATAAGCGAATCTAAATTCCACAACACTCATACTCAAAAAGTACTTGATAGGCTTTAAAATGTAATAACTTTAGTGTCGAGGTTGTGTGTTGTTTTATATAGGTTCTATCTTTATTCATTATTTTGAGAATTTACATGAATTGGTTAGTTTTTTGTTTTTTTTTGATGAAATTTTCCATTAAGTTTCGCTATTTTAGCTAAATCAGACCCATGGTATCGACTTATGTTTTTATTTTTTACGAAGAAGGTATGCCTGGCTCTTTCCTAAATCTTGCTGTTACATCCCCCAAGCCTATTTGTTCAATAATTATTTTAACATGAAAACCCATAGTACACGTGATTGGTTACTTTGATTAACACGGGCATAAATATATTGCAACCGTCAAATATTAATAATAAAAGGAAAAGGTAAAACTTAGTTTTTCTTTAAATATTGGTTTGATGTAAAAATTTAGGTATAGATATTATCTCTAATTTCCCATTCACTATTACCAATTTCGGGAGTTTGTGCTTTCTTTGTTTTCTTGTTTTTGCTTTAATACTCTGAAATATTTGATTGGCAAATGCAATTGAAATAATATCAGCGAATGTGAATTCTATTTCAGATGACAAAAAACATAAGTCATTAGTATGCCACTTGACATCTTGTCCCTGTGTGACACAAGAGACTTGCCAATTTCAAGGTAAATATGTACGTACAAAAATATAATAATATAAAACACTGAACATATTTAAAAGGGACGTATTGATCCTTTAATTCAAGGTTTTTTAAACTAAAGGTTGTGGAACAATTTGAAAGGGGGAGGGGACTTTTGTAAGGTACTATACCTTTTCAAGTTCAATATGGGAATAATCTTAAAGATCTTGTTTAAAGCTTACTTTCCTATCAGTCTCAAAATTTACCGTTCTTGTTTATGGACGAGAATAACTTTAATCTCCTCATTTCAAGATCAATGGATCGTTCACCACGTAAAAGCAGATGCTTTACATTTGCAACAGCCTCTAAAGGGGCCAATGTTCATGTTATTGGATGATTTGGTCCCTTGGGGCTTGTTCATCATGAGGTGAAACGAGGAAGTTTCAGAAAGGATACAGTAATGGAGTGGGTGCGTGAATGCTTGAGAAAAGCAAAGGATGTATATGGAGGACCAGTAGTACTTGGTATTGATATTGCTCCAGCCCACTCCAGGATTGAAGATGTTTTGAATGAAGAAGAGTTATAAATTCACAAAATTTTAAGACTTGGGCTATGCTCAATCTAATTTTTTTATTTTCATTAATTATAAAATTTACTATTACGTTAAATTTCTTGAATATTGTTTTTTTTATTATTTATTTCCATATTGAACTTGAAAAAGTATAGTTTATAGATATTGAAAGCTCTGCTTTAAATACATTGAAATATGTAACTATAGAAGCTCAATATAGAGCCAAGTAAGCTTTATATAGAAAAAATGAGCTTATAATAGGATTTTTTGTAATAAAATTGACTGTATGTATACGTTTAAATGCCCAGATTTTTCATTGAAAATTCCGGCACTGTGAATTTTCTGCATGTAACTTTCCACTACTTGAGTAATCCTGTATGGAATTAGGAAATGAATAATGACTTTAATAATTAATTAATCAATTTATATTCTACTAAGTCCATTGCTTAGTTCGTAATCTTTCATTTTGTCGAATTATGCTTGTTCCAAAAATGACTGATTTGACAAAGTTCTCAAAGAAAAAAAAAAAGAGAGACAACCCTACAACCCTACATTATGTAGATATTAACTTTTTTTGAATGAAAAATGATAAGTAGCTAAATAGTAGTACCTACATAATTGCTTCATGTTTTCATGTACATATATATATATGTATGACTTTCTAAATATTTAAAAGTATCGATTAATATTTGAATTGATAATAAATCGGCCTGAGCTGTCAATAGAAATGATTTTCTCAGGTCTTAAAATGATAAATGTATTTGCTAATAATGTTGAATGACGGATAAATTCCTATTAATTAATCATATAGCAACAACATATATGCTCAAATTATTCCTTGGATTTACAAGATCATAAATAGTTTAAATTTTATTACAGTATGACAACCTGCCCGACTGTCTGCGACAGCCAGACCAATGACTACCTAGAGTAAGTTTTTGTCACATTTGAAAAATAATTTTTGAACTTAAAATCGATGCTCTATGTTTAAGATGTATCAAAATTCAAATTTTATAATTTGAAGACAAGAGGACAAATTTTAAGTCGTAGAGAGAACATATATTTGATTACGGCTATTGAATGTATTCAAACTGAAAGAACCAATGACAACGTCTTCCTCTATGTGTTAACGTTTAAGAACCATGAATTCGACGAGCTTTTTTGTCCACCCGCAATCTCAGCTCACAAAAGGGGAAAGGAAATTTTTGGAAAAACAACTGATAGCTACTCTTCTGTATTTTCCTTGTTGCCAACTTTTTAATATTGAGCAAAGTTATTATTAAGATATACTATACATCGATAAATTCTACTAATCACAAACCAATCGGAAATGCTTGTATGATATTCGAAAATTCAAAAAAAGGACGGACAATCCTTGATTTAATATTTTTTTTATAAATCAAAATCATAAATAATAATAATACCCTTCTTGAGTTCATAGTACGTAGAGTCAGCTGCTTAAAATCAGAGTAGTCAAATGATAAAAAACAGCTGAAGGGAGATTATATAGTGTTTTTGTTTATTCCTAAAAGCTCGTTGTGGATAGATCTTGCGTGTGATGATTTTAGTGGTTGAGAGCATTTCTTTTTTTCTAAATATGCTGTCATATTTCCTTAGTTCTTGAGGGGAGAACATGTAGCACACACCACGTCAAATGGAGTAAACCATACCCACGACGAGCTTATTGGAATAAACAAAAACACAAAGTATTCTCCCTTCATCTGATTTTCATCATTTAACTCTTTTAATTTAAAGCAGCTAACTCTACGTGCTATGAACTCAAAAAGGGTATTATTATTATTATATCTGATTTTGATGTATAAAAAATATATTAAATTGTGTGCCCTTTTTTGAACTTTTGATATACAAGTATTCACGATTGATTTCTATATTGATATAATTTATCAATGGCCAGTATATCTAAATAATAACTCTGCCCAATATTAAAAAGTTGGCAACAAGGAAGATACAGAAGGGAAGCTACTATATGTTTTTCCAAATTTTTTATTTCCCTTTTGTGGGTTGAGATTGCGAGTGGACAAAAAAGCTCAACGTGACCGTCTCCAAGTCCTAAAGTTTTCGAGAAATTTGGTCACTTTTTTAGGTTTTTTTAGCCCCTTTTCCAACTTCGACTTCAATTTAAGCCTAGAAGGATACTCAATTTGAGCATTAAAATCTAATGATCCGTTAGTGTTTTTAATGAAAATTCCAATTTCAGTCTTTGTTTTGACCTAAAGGATTCTTGGGGGCGTAGGGAACGGGAGTAGGCCCAAAAGTACGCCAAATCCTTAGTACGTAAATAACTTTAGCCATGACATCAAACACTATTATCACACAGCTGACAAAACTTCATAGCATGTTTTGATAGAGTGCTTATCAGAAAAGATAAATGTCAGGCATTTCCCCCTTTTTTTCATTCTTTCTTATATAGAGATTGTTTCTCTATGTACATATCAACAAGGAGTGATGGGGAGTTTTACCATAAGAATAAATTGTTAGAAAAATGTAGAATTAAAGTTAAATTGTCAAACTTGATGTATTTATGGAGGATAAACTGTTGTGAACTTGGATTGAAATACGTACTTGGCCGTTTTTCATTCTTGAAATCCTTGATTTATGTCTGGATAAATGACAAACTATTCACGACGTAGATTTTTCGAAGCTTATTTTCAATGAAGGGATTTTCCATTGAATGGGAAATCACAGAAAAGACGAAACGTTATCGATGTGAGTGTGGATATGTCAACATGTATGGTGCATGAAATTTACGAATGCAAATATTTGGAAAACCTCAATCATTTCGAGTGCAAATGCAAGTAGGGTCAATGCATCACTACCCTAGGGCTAATAGGGTTCATAGAGGCAATAATTAATAAATAATAGGCGAACATATATTTCTATGAAATTTATCTACTGATATAAAATTTAATTGGAGAACATTTGAAGCCTATAAGAATAAGCACATTGTGTCTTTACGGATAAATACAGTTTGTCAAACTAAGGACTTTTTAAAGTAGATCTGTTGCATCCATTTTGTTTGTTTGTGCATGTATTCTATATATACATTCTAGTATATACTACACAATTCAATATGAAAAAGTTGTATTAAAAAGTAGTCATGGAAAATGAACTAAAATGAAAAATAGTTTAGTGAAATTTATGTGTGGCTTGAGTCCGAGTTCCTAATTTTTCATGTAACAGAATAGCATAAAACAAAAGCGAACATGCATATTGAGATAAATAAAATTAATTCCCTAAATAGGTTCGAAGTCAATACACTAATCTAAAGTTACAACTCACAATTTAAAATGTTCATTAAAGATGCTAGGGTCGGTAAAAAAGATTAACTGTCTTAGTTTTTGGAAGGCCTTTGAGCATATATGTAATATATGCTGTGCTTTTCTTAAATGAAGTAACATTGATTTTTTTTTGTGTATTCAAACACAGAGAAGGCTACAAGAAAATCATTTTGGGTGGCATTAAAAATTTAAATGATATTAGTATACAACAATGTGACTTAATTAATAATTCATTATGTGTTTTATTAGATAATAGAAGGAGTTTCTGGCTACTCGAGAGTCCAGTATAAACATTATTCACTTAAAAATAAGGTTTAATGCAGATGTGAAGTTAGTGGACGTATACACCCCTGGATTTTAATCGGGGAAATGGTATAAAAATATTATAATAATATTATTCCCTCCTACAGACTAAAGAGTAAAAAATAGCAAAACCATTTGTCTCTATAAGTTGATTTTCATTTATCAAATATATTAATAATTACTACTACGATTGAGTCAATGCTAAATGAATAATTAATCCTTAACTAGAAATTCAAATTTCATTATGTGAAAGCAAACATTCGTTATGAGTTATTTTTCCAACAGACCTGTTTTGGGTCACACAACTCAATTTTGTTTATCTTCAAAAGAAGTTGTAGTATGTTAGATTTTGATTTCTTTTTTTAAAAGATGTTTGTAAGTCTACGTTTTAAAGTCTTTAAAGCCAGTACTTGAAAAAGAAAAAAAAATCATAGTTTTTCTTTCCCTTTTGAGAGTTGAGGTTGCGAGAGCAATAAAAAACTCGACTTGATATTTTATATAAAAAGGGTAAATTAACCTATTATATACATATTAATCTTAATAAAAAATTACCAAAATGAAATTGTAATTTATATTAAATATAAAACAAGACTTTATTTCCTTAGAATCAGTCTCTAAAAGTCTTAATAGGTACCTATATACATTTTAACTAAATTTAAAATGGAATAAGGGTTGTTAATTAGGCTTAGAACAGCCCTGTACAAAGCCTTTTAAAAACATTTTAAAAATGTATTTGCTTAGTTTACATAGATAATTATCCCTTCTGTTGTAAAAACGTAACTACACCACGGATCTAATGAACAGAATCGTAGAACCACTAACTACTGTTAAAATAATTTATTCATGCTTTATAATTCAATTACAATTAGAGACATTTTGTATTTTTTTGGTGGGCTTTTTCTGTCTTCATGACCTCATACAATAACTTGATTGAGGTTGCATATAAAGTGAAGCATATTTGCTTGTATTTTTTTGTATATCCTTTATGACTCACACAGTGATTCAAATCCTTGTCTGACCTTCAAATATTTGTATTTTTAATTATCAATTAATTAATTATCACAGCTTAAATGGATATTAAAATGGGCAAAAAGTACGGAAATGCTGTTGAAAAACGACTCCTTCCCTACAATAAACACATTCCTATGCAATACTAAAGCAAATTCTAGCCACATAAAAGGTCAAGTTGCATCTAATACATTTTAAATGTGCTATAAAGTTCCTTAAATATATCATATGAGTGACTTGTAAGTATCCATGCAACTAATTAGAGTATATAAAAAGATCTAATTACTCGAATGGGGTAGATATTCATGAAGGTATTGTTAGGAATAATGTTATATATAGAGTACACCGGACAGCTTGAGCTAAATATCGTTACTGAATCGTTATATCAATTTGTATGGCTTATTTGATTCCAAACTTTTTCCACACACCAACAACAAACATTAACAAAACTTAACTTTGAATAAATCACTACAATCCATAAAGACATGATCGGGTATCAGAGACGACTTCGGGATTTTGGATTGGTAGAGAGGTCTTCAGCCTATAAGAGATGACCTGTAAACAAAATATTTATCGATAGTTAAAATACTAAATTCATTGATATTGAAATAGAAACTACTTACATAAGTAGTCAATTTATTTAGTTATTGAGCATGGAGTCAATGTTCTATTTCCAATTCATTTCTCAGATAGTTTCTGTAACTGATGTTAACTGATTTTCTTGTCTTCGTCTTTAGAGTTTCAAATGATACAAATGATATGGGGAATATATACTTATATGAAAAAAATATCTATGAATTTGTAGAGTCATCCAGAATTAGTTCATAATACAGTAAAATATATATCTAAACATGAATTAATAATCATAAATGATTTTTTAAAGAATTCAAGCAAAAGTTTGTAAGAGTTGATCAGAAAATGGAATCAAAATCTTTGTCCGTGACAATCAATCGCATGACACGGACAGATTGTCAAGACGTTTGAACAACCATTTTTGAACTCAATAGATCAGTTTTTCCGTAAATGGACTTAATCCCTTGAATATTGGCTTGAAATTTATATTAGGACTCTTTGTTTGCGGTTGGTTTTTTTAGAGAGGATTTTGAACCTTATATCAACATATGACAGCACAGGAAAAATTAAATGAATTTACCCATCTCATCAAAATGATTTTTAACAAATTCGACAAAAAGATGGATTTCGTTTTAATAGAATATGAAGAATAGTTGAGTGTACAAAAGCTCCGTGTTTCTTTAACTCATACTACAATACTCTGTTTGATAGTATTCGTTATCACTTCATATTTACTTTTAAAAAAGCAATTAAAATCCTTGTTGTATGAGCACATTACCATGAAAAATGTAAAAGAAAAAAAAATATGACAACATCAAATTAAAGTCCATAGTTTTTGACTTACATAATATAAAAGTGAAGAGAACATACCTAATTGAATTCCTCATATGCCTCATAAACTTATCGTTTCGCAGAAGGACAATGTAATAATTATAAATTACTTTTTATTCTTTGCTGCTTGCTTATTCCGATATGTGGACGAAGAAATTAAACAAAAAAGAAAGAAAAAAGAAAAACTATCGATGATAAATTTGACAGATTTCTGTGTATACAAATGGACATACATACATACATACATAGAGGCAATGGGAAGAGAAAGTGAAAGAATGATTAAGAAATAACTACGAAATATCTAACATTTCATTTCACATCCTTGCTTCTTTTTTTTTTTTTTTTTTTTTTTCATGTTGTGAATTCTTACAATTGCATTTGACATATATGTACATTTTTTGATTAACATTTCTTTCCTTTACTTTCGAATCAGTTGTTACACATATCCCAATCCAAAAGGTACAATAAATATAATTATAAAATTTGTCAAAATGGGTAAGTCAAAGTCTGCGTATCACCATCATTCTCATACTATAATGCATGATACATCTTTTGTATGGTTTTTTTATAGTCGACAAGGAGGAGACGAGTCAAAAGGACTCTTTTGAGATATCAAAGATTCAAATCATTATTCCAGATTGTACTACTGAACCTGAAGAGGCACCGAAGAAGACGAAAAAGAAGAAGAAGGTAAAAAAGAAGAAGCTTCCTCCTCCACTCATATTGACGAGAAGTTTGGCTACTGCCCTTAGGCTCATTAATCATCAACAAGTAAGATTTGTTTTTACTGAGTTTTATAAGTATATAAGTATGTTGAAAAGTTCAAGAGAAGGGGGTCACATGTTCATCACACTTGTATACAATATTTGGATTTTTATTCCTTTAACAAAATCAAAACTCTCTAAATTGACACTTTTTTTATGAGATACCCATCGTTTCTTTACAAAAACGTCTCTTAAACTTTAAGAATGTGATTCATTGATCCTTAGGCGATAATTGATGTATAGTTTTTTATACATATATGCAAATAATGAATATGGCTTCATTTAGGCAATAAAGTATCTAGAGCAATACTTTATTGATACCAAATTCGATGGAAATTTATTTAATTATTTTAATTGAAAGTTTTAAACAATTTGGATTCAAATGATTGAGTATATCTTCAGAACCAATTATCCAGGCAACTTTGAGTAATGCTGTATTTGACACCGTGTAAAGTTTCATTTTTTATAAACTTCATATCTTTTTGATTATTTCAATACTAATACATTAAACAAAAAGGCAGTACGATTTATGAAGTGTATCTATTTCAAGATACATAAATGAACACAATTAAATTGATTTATGAAGAAACAAAGCCCACTCTTTTTACACTTTATCTTGTGGCATGGATCGGTTGCCTCCTATGCCCCCCCCCCCCCTCCTTCCCCACTTCATATCAGCTCTGTCAAGCCGAGTTATTACTGTTATTATATGATTTATGACAAAAGTTAATATTCTACATATAGGCACAAGAGAAACAAAAAGTCAAAGAGATGGAAATCCGTGAGAAAGCATTGGAACAAAAAGAAAAAATGTTGAAGGAATGTCCTGAAAGATTTTCGAGATTGATTCTTTGAAAATAATAAATGAAAAAGTTCTCAATACCTCATACGAATGAACTACTCAGAATTATTTACATTTCTTGTATTCAATTTATTTTTGAGCTTGAAACATTTACACATGTATTTAATGTTAAATTGTAATTTTGAACTTAAGGGTAATTTAGGTAATTGAAAAAAAAAAAAAAAAAAAAAGAATTAGACTTGTGCGAATCAAATCTTAATTTTGAATAAATATCTTTATTTTTATTAAAAAATTAACTTTTTAAGGAGTTATTTCTGATTTCTTTATAATATTTGTTAAAATGAGCATAAATGTGTCTTAGAATAAGCTTCTTACATCCAAGAGTCTTTACTTTCTATAATACCATGGACTCTATAAAGTGCAAGATGCATTAGTCAATGTAATAGGTCTTTAGTTGTTGGTTAAAAAAAAAGAAGAAAAACCTTTTCTAATTTGTTTTAAATCAAAACGCTTGCTCACACTATTTTATCACATAAATTGCTTTCTTCAACTAATATTCTCTATATTAACACTATATTGATCTTTGTCTTCACTCATCAGATAAGTTGTCTTTTAAAGTTGAGTTGCTATATCATCTCAGGCTTGCTTTCACGATAACTGGGATTCCAACAATTTTCTCATATATCTAAATTTATATGTAACGGAACGCAGGGGATATAAAATATCTACTACAGAAACGATACTGTTTTAAAATATTATGTATGGTCGACCTAATAGAATGGGCAACATTTTTAAAAAAAACTACTTTTTGAATTTAAAAAATATTTTTTTTTGTATATGTATGATGATCAATACTCCAAAAATTAGGCCAAAGTATAGAAAAAAGCTAAAACAATGAAGTTGAGGCCAATAGTTTTCTTCTTTTTATTTCAAATGCTTAATTTAATGGCTAATATCTTAGAATAAACATAAAATTACAACTAACAAGAATGCTTCTCCTCTCCCGGAAATAGGCTTGTTTCAACTCTTATCTCAATTCACTTTTATTCTTTGCACATTCTTAATATGCACTTAAATATAATACAATACACTTACAATAAGATATTCTAGGTTGCGAAACAATAGACAATAATACTCCGAAAATAAAATAATACAAACTCACAATTAATTCTGTTTTTAAACTGGAATTGAATAATGAATATTAAGGAGACTCTGTCATGTGTCTTTTTGACTTGTAGGTCGAACTAAACTTGAGATCCTAATTTACAAATTCGACAACCTATCATTTGAACTCCATTGTAGTATCTTCTGACAAATTAAAGGCATTTTAAACAAAATTTATTGAGTTAATAGGATTCAACTTATGTGAAACGATTTAAAACTGATTCAATGTATATGAATAAAATTTTAACATCGGATCAAATATGACAAATGTCATACGAAGCCAATGAAATTCGTGAAGAAAAAAAATTACATCTTTGTTTCTTTATAACAAATGCAAATCTATTTATGTGAAGTGAAGTGCTTACAGATGGTCTTGAAATTAGAGCATGAAGCTGTCAAACCTGAAGCTCTCTTTGGATATCAACCCCCATTCATTTCTCAAACTGTTTGAGTTTTTAAAAAATATAAGGACTTGACAGTCTAAGTATCTCATGGGCTGTGAGACATAGCGTACAACTTGCTATATGAGGAAACTCTTTTAGCTTTAACCCTCATAGCTCACCACACTACAAAGATAAATAACCATCATACAATAGTACATAGAATGGTATATAGTGAGGGAGGTGTGAATACTTGTCATGTATTTAAACAGCTGGGCACGTAGAACAACATGAGAAAAATAGTCTAATATTGATGTCATTTGTGAATACTGTTATGTAACAAACATGTATTTTTTTTAAAAAAGATATTGATCAGGGTCATTATTTACATATGAATAGAGATGTAAAAATAGTACTGAATAGGATATTTCTTGACTTGGCACCATTGTTTCAGCCCCTATAATTAACTCTTGCCGGGATTTCAGCATTTTTTACGTCTCTAGGCATAGGCTTGCGGCAAAGGTATCATGCAAAGGAATAAGGAAATATCATAGGCCATCACACCAAGACTATACCTTATGATATATTTTATAAATTAGTGTATAAAATCCTATGTATATCCACAATAATAAAAATATGATACTTATTTAAATATTACAAATCATATTCGTTGCTCTATTTTTCGATACAACCCTGCATATTTTCTGCATGACTTGCCCATATTTCAAATCCATTGTATGATCTGATCTTCTATTTTATTTAAATTCAGAAAAGTATATTTTTGTATCTCCTTCACTCTCAATTAACAACATAGTATTTACAATAAACATGTTTTAAATTCATCACTTTTGTCCATTCTTTCTTTACGTAGTTATTTTTACAATCAATGAAATAAGAAGAAACTTTTCAAATCAGTTTATTAATTATTTGGCTGATGAATTTGTCAATGCTGTCCACTTACACAAGCAATTATACTCTAAATTCCTGCTTGATAATCTAGCAATGCCAGCTCAGAAGGCAACAACACAGAATGTGAAAAAGAAGAATCAAAATCAATCAATATTTACTCTATTTCAATTGCAAACTTTTTAATTTCCATATTTCTTATGCATGATTTTTTCCTGAGAAGGATGTGAGAGGTAATAAAGGACCGTATATCTAGTTAATATTAATAATTGTAAATACTTTTTTATTATCATTCTACATAACTATTCCCAATACGAGTTGAACAATTATATAACCCTACTATGCTATTTAAAGTAAACATTGCAATTATATTGTACGATGTAGTTATGTCTGAGTTGCAGAAATGTTTGAAGGTTGGAAGCGTTCAGAAATGAAAAGGGAATATAAAAAAAATTAAGACTGTTTGGTTTATTTTTATTTTTTTCACAGCTCTCAACCTTGAGAACTGGATTTCACTCCTTAATTATTATTTGAACCAAAAAGAAATAAAAAAAATATCAGTTACAGTTCTCATCATAAGGATCCAACCTATTTATAATGATAGAATGCTTTATGGTATTCAGACTCCAAACCCCCAATATACAATATGAACATCAAAACAAATACAATGGAGCTCTTTTGTAGTAATTATCAGATTAAATATAGAGTTCAACTAGGAGTAGGATATGATGTTGTAATATGAATCCAAGATTCATATGCATCCTTGACTTCCTAATATTTATATTTATTGCATCTTACGATGAATTATATTAAATATTAGCAGTACTCTCTGCTCTTTGCAACACAGTCAAAAAATATATTTACTGCTCTGCTCTATATAGTGTATAAATAAATAATAATTTTAATCAATCAATAAATACGAAAAATAAATGCTGTAAACCTTCAAATGAAATCTATGGATACAAATATTTTATATTGGACAAAAATATTGGTACATAGAACTTATATGAAGAATTATAATTACCGTAAATACCCGCGGTTAGGACGATACCATGTATCGGACGCAGTGGATATTTGACTCTAAAAACGATGGAAAAACTTATAATAAAAGTATCCATGGATAAGACGCACAAGGGTTTTTAGGTCAACTTCTTATGAAAAAAATGCGTCCTATACGCGGATATTTACAGTAATACAAGTATGAAAATGTTTGAATGAGTGAACAGCATGAAATGAGAGATAAAAAATTTTTTCTCTCAAATAAATAAATTCGTTATAAGTTTTACTTGTATCTCTATTTATTTATTTTTCGTTCTCCCGCAATTGAGGACTCCATATGATGACCATTTAAAATTGATGGATATATTTTGGATCTATCAATAGTTGTGTGACGTCATTATTTCCTCTCAAGCAATCGTTTAGTTTTCATATTTTGAGCAGAGGGTCTTCCTATTTATAGAGAATAATTTTGAAGTAGTTATTTACTACTTAGAATTGATTAATTGATTCTTTGAGGCTTAAATATATACAATAGAATATAGAAAATGCAGAGTCTTAGCTAAAAGTCATAACTAGGAATGTAAATCATATGCAATTCGGGCGTGTGATAAAAAAGTGGAGTTGACTCTTCAAACAGGTCTTTTTGTTTTCCGAAGCTGTTATCATTTTTCCTTTATTACTACTGAGGGGAGAACATCTACCTGATAGTAAAGATGTCGCATGAAGGAATACATGCATTAAGTTTAATAAAGCAAATAAAATGTAAAAACAAAAAGGGCTCTAGTCCTCGTATAATTATTATTAGTTAAAAATATATAATTTCCTGACATTAATTTGAGTTGATTTTCTGCCTCTCATCTATGTTATTATTTATTGTTGTATATATAATGGAGATTAGCAGCTTGTAGCTCAGTAAAACGTCATGACAGCTCAAGCTGCTTCCCCCCCTCGACATTCATTAAATTGTCAGGGTTGCCAGGTTGATTTTCTCTTTCTTTGATTCTTACAAGCCCGATTTGCATATGATTTACATTCCTAGTCATAACTATACAATTCGCCCGCCCACCTAAAAATCCATTCCAGTGATGTGTTGCTGTGGTGAACTGTGAAACGGAACTGTACATTTGTTTCAGCCCGAGCTTTATATTAATACACAGAATTGTCATTAAAAAAACAAAAGTAATCAAATTTCTGAGATTCCCTCACTTCCGAATGTATTTTTCCATTTGTATGTTTAGTTACCAAACTGTGAACCGTCATTGTTGAACTGCGTTGGCTACCATATCGAAGATTTTGCGTAATCATTATGTATGTCGGTTGGTGTTGTTGTAGACTAAGGAGAATAAAAGGCAAACTGGGTTAAAACATATACCTGGCAACATTTGTGACGAACAAATTATCAACACTAATTTCAAGTATTCAATTGAACCACGTCACTATATTGCTGATATTTATGAATTGCTTCGTCTGTAGCTATTATGAAAGATAATTAAATTTATTACTGAGGTCTCATATCCCCCTACAACATGTTTTTTTAAAACATCAATCCAGCCTAGTTCCGACAACCTTGTGTATTTCTTTGTCATAAAATTTAATCGTAAAACTAATCAAATGTTCATTTATGACTGATTTCATGTTGTAGCCTCACATGTGTAAGTATCAATATAAAGTAAATATCATCTGTCTGTTATTACAAATGAAATAAATGTTATACATTAGAATAGTTTGACTTAATTGCATTGGTTAATTAAGAGTATCGTATTTCAAAGTTAGAAACTTAAGTTTCATCATTTCCAAATATTAGAGGTTGAGTTCATTAAAAGTTGTGAATGTTCCGTAATATTTAGATATTATTGTTAGACATTACCTGACAATCTGAAATATAGAAATATATTTATATAATATAAAAATATCTTCATCCACATCAATAATTCATTATTATTGACTTTAAACCGATTAAGTATTCATAATAATATTGCTTTAATCTCATAAATGTTGCAGTTGACGTAAACAAAAGGAATCGATGATAATAAGAAAATATGTGTTCTCTTATACCGAATCTTTCAATCACAAATTTGAATGAATCTTAATTTTTATTGGAATTATACCGTTTGAATATAGTGAATCATGCATATAATTTAGTATTTGTTGTCTATATTTGAATTTTTAAAATTTCATAAAAATAGTCGTAGTTGTTTTATATTCACTCTATAATTCATAAGATATACGGATCTGCTATCTTTAATATAAGCAGGAAATCAAAATTTTCAACAAGAAAAACCGTGATTAAGAATACAAAATGTATCCGGCTTCTACTTTAATATACATATATGAATTAACAATAAAAACATTCTAGCATTAACATAAGTTAAGAAGTTTTTCGAGCATTATTCAGAATAATATTCACGTTGTTTCATAACTTTTTTATTTGTCAAATCAAATGCATACTTAGATAATATATATATTTGCTATAAACACCTTGCATTGAGCATATGTTTATCGCATAATATATATGTATGTATATATACATATGTAATGTGTTTTTGCAATAATTTGATATTACTTCATGGTGTGAGTTAATCCTTTTTCTTTTTTGTACAGAGTGATAAAATTGTATGCTTTTTCATCAAAGGAGTAATTGATTATGTCACAAAGTTTTTCGTCAAAAGTTATAAATAATAAATATAAAACTTATAGGTTTGTATCAAAAGTGTAACACGTGTGATATTATTAGACTGAATGAATAACTATAATTTATGTTATAGTTTTCATATTATTCATATATAGCATTTGGCAAATATAAATAATAATTCTATTTAGATATAATGTATGTACATTTTAATATGAGCTAACTAATTCAGTTTTGATCATAAATGACTTATTGCACTTTGGCTCCACGATACGTTCTTAACATTGCCATACATTTTGGAAATGCATAAATTCATTTTTAATGGATCTGCTCGATAATAATTATTATTATTACTCTTTTATTGATTACAACGTATTTAATTCCTTACACACTTAAACCTTATCTTCCTTAACTAACTTCCCATTAAATTTGCTACAAGCTATAACAAGTCATATCATGTAATTATAGTGCAGACTAATTATGTAATTAATCCATAAAAAACTATTTTTTTTTCTTTCAAAATTGTTATAATCATTTCTCAAGTTATTATTTGCTAGATCGCTGTCGTGGAAGCCTCTTCTTCTAAAAGTTTTTAGCTTACTTTTGTAGTCATTTTGATAAAAAATACTTGATGTATACATAAATAAATATAGTCGAAGCTCCATTTAAGAGAAAATTTCGTTTCGAAGAATTTTTTATTACTGACCGAATGTTCACTTCATAATAACGGAATTACGTTTCCGGTAAAATTAACTTTAGAAGATTTAAATATATATATATAAGTACTATATTTTTAGATTAACCCTTATTAGTGGCCTCTAGTGATGACACAATTAAAGCATTTCGAAATGAGCAATTACATGACCATAACGGATAATGATCAGTTTTCTCAGAGGAAAAATCCGTTAAATCAAGGGTCGACTGTACTTAAATTTTAATATTCTCTTTGCACGGATCTTTAATCATTATAGTATGTTCTCCAGGGGCGTACTGGGGCGAAAATTTCCACCGGGCAAAGAGTAAATATCTTGTACGATAAAGGCGCATTATGCTAAATCGAAGGGGCGCCTAGTAAAGATTTCAGAGGGGCGCACCGGTCATTGACCGGTTGACCGCTGGGCCAGTACGCCCCTGATGTTCTCTCCCCAGTACAATAATATATAAATTTTTCCTCCCTCCTATGTTACTCATTCCTTAATAATGACTCATTATTCATTAATACGTCTTCTCTATTACCACAAAAGTTGCATCCATAAATATTTGTATTTACTATCAATTAACTATTGTTCATTGAAGATAAACACGCGGCTCATATATCTTCTTCGTGACAGAAATAATCATTATTCATTAATCACCACCTAGGACATTCACCCCACTGTACATGTGTTACTTTTAAATAATACTTCTAAATATTAAATTTCTATATAATATACAATAATAATGTAAATTTTCTATGCTTATTTATAACAATAATGATTATATGTATCTGTGTAAATTAACATAAAATTTCTTAAAACCAAGCTAATCTTTTGTCCATTCCATTTTCTTGATATCCTGAGTATCTATTATAGTTCATTACTTTTCCTGATTATCATCATATGGTTACTACCCAGTGGAAACTAATAAAATTAGTCGTGTTCCCAATAGAATGGTGTCAAACAGTTCTTAAGTGAGAATTTGATTACTTAGTCAGTAGGTGAATGGATGCAAATTGAAAATACATAATCAAGGATTTACTTACTCATTTAATTACAGTTGGTAAGCCCACGGCTTTATCTAAAAAAAAACCAAAAATCTTTGAATGACTTTTCCCTACATTTATGAATGTAGAACCGACACAACGACTTATACGGACATAGATACGTCCTCACAAATACAAAATATTAATAAATAAATAAAAATGGGTGGACTAACTATTTTTATGCCTAAGACATCGGGGTCGTTTGTTTTGGGATAATCATTATTTAATCGGATCATATCGTTGCTATCTCTGGAACACTACCCATTGCTTCCTCCTGTATTTAAATTTCTTGAATTACTCTATTACTGTTTTTGACTTTATGAGGAGGGGGAGTTCCTTACACGCCGGGAATCCCAATTTTTTGTCATAAACACATGACATTCTGATATGCAAGGAGGGTTTATAAAATATAAAAGCATATGTGTATTCATATAATGGTTGTTTTTTCATCAAGATATTTTATTAGGTTAGAGTGGAAGGTATGGAACAGGAATGTTGCCATATAAACTGATCACATAAAAGAAATCATTAACAATAATAATAACAACACATGTACTCCCATAATGATTTGATGATAATTTCCAAAAAATAATAATTGAAGCGTTATGTTTAAAATATTCAATGAATCGTTTCAGCCATGTTTTTGTATCAACTACGTTCAAAATTATTATCACTAGGGAAATTTAATAGACTTGACTATTTCCTTTAAAAAGAGTAAGGAATGAACAGAAGATGTAAAAAAAAAACCAAAAAAAAAAAAAAAAAAAACAACCGAAGGCATATAAAAATAGTATAATAACTAACTACTTTGTTTGTTGATCTATAATAAATTGAGCAAGCTGAAATGTGGTACATATGTATGGATGTATACGACAAATACACTTCTGATCAGTCTTTGATTTGAAGAAATGTGTAATATAAAAATAACTATTTTTTTTCTACAAAAATAATCCTCAAACTGTATGAATCCAGTACTTTTAATCAGTTGATTGAGTAAGTAAGTTGTAAGATTGATGATTTCTTATTATTCCAAACTTTGGCAGAATCCACATGTACTCATAACAGACTTATAATCTTCTATTTGTATTGTAATCTTCGACAATTGTTTGTATTTGATGCGAAGCTTACTTGATACATCCTTTACGAGAGACTCATCATGCTCCCTATTGGACGGATTGATTGCAATATGTGCGGTCAAAGCGAATTTATCCGTTGTAAGGGACCATATGCACAGATCATGGACTTGAACGATGTTCCCAGAAGCGTCCAATATGTCACTCATAATCTCATCATAATGAACACTTTTAGGAACTCCTTCCATAAGGATTCGCAGGGTGTCTTTGAGGATACTGATTGTCGTAAAAAAGACAATTACTGAGAAAATGACTGTGCATATGGGATCAGCTATCTTATACTCTGGCCAAATTTTGATTATGAGGGATGATATAAACACACCGATGGATTGGACCAAATCTCCTATCACATGAATAAAAGCGGCACGTATGTTGATATGAACATGAGAATGATGAGCCGAGTCTCCCTTTTCGTGAGAGTGTCCATGAAATATATAGCCAAGAACAAGATTAAATATCACAGCAATTCCACCAGTGATCATCATAGCATCTGGCTCCACCTCAAAGTCTTGAGAGTATAATCTCTGAATGGACAAGTAGAGAAGTATTCCAGTCACATACCATATCACTGTAACAGTAAATAAAGCACCAAGAGCCTCAGCCCGTAGAAAACCAAAGTTGTATTCCTTTTTAGCTGCTTTATTCCCCAGATGAATTACAAGGATCCCTACGATGAAGGAAGCGAAATCGCTAAACATGTGAGCTGCATCTGTGAGAATGGCAAGACTTCCTGATAGAATACCTCCAACGATTTCACTTCCCACAAATATGAGGCACAGAATGCAAGCTATTATTAATTTTCTTCGGGCTTGACGAACATCCATCAGCCGTTGATTTGATACTTCATGGCAATGGTCCATACTGTAAAAGATTTTAAAATGAGGAACATACAACTTTAGCACATTGAATGAGGAAAAAAAAAAAGGATTTGAAAAGTTTGAAAAATAATTTCTTATTACGAAATGGATACATTTACACTTTTATTTTCTTAAGAAATTTTTATTTTTTTTATTGTCAAGGTTAAATGAAGTTTCAATAAGATTCGGACATTAAAGTTGTATGCTCAGAAATTTAAGGGGATATTTATTTTCCTTTGGTATGTATTTGGTGATGAAAAGTTGGATGAAAGAAGAGGTACTTCGTCTGAAGAGGATTCGTAAATATCCTTCAATATATCTTCATTGAATAGTCCAGGAGAAGTATTTGAGTCACGATTATAACTTGCTTCTCCCTCAATAAAAGAGAGATCATACGCACTGACATTTTTTCCACGCTCTCGTTCGGCCATATAGAAGAATCTGTAATGTAAAAAATTGAGTCAATGAGAGTGTGGTGAACACAGGTAGGTAGGCTCTTCTAAGAGTAGTAAGTACTATTATGTAGTATATGAATTCATAGATTAATAAATAATACTACATTTAACGACTAAAATCATACTACTATTGGTTAGAAGATACAATATGAAATCACGCAAATGTGATATGTATGTACATTACATATTTATGAATGCATGTGTGTAAAAAAGGACTCTGCAAATTACTAAACACAGACATGGAATGAATTAAAGTCTTTGTTGAACATCTATAAACACTAATGAAAGCGAATCAGATTGCTAGCAGCTATTATGCGTTTACAATTTAGTTATTTAGTCATACATCATAAATAACTATTACTATAATAATAATAATTATTAATTTGACTCCATTCCGCTCTAACAAATTTATTTCAAAATAAATTATTTTACTTATCACGAAGCCTCTCTTCTGTTTCTACTTCTTGAAATTCCACTTCTCCAAAACGAATACAAGATAATTTTAAATCCTTGAAATATCACATTGCACTAAAATACGATGGATAGAACCATAACTATAGAGAGAAAAATGGTTTTCTTTGTTCCTCCTTAGCATCAAACCAAATGAAAGAAATCTTCTCTCTCTGTCCCTCTCTCTCCTTCTTTTCTCAACTGATTCAAACTATTATGATGATGATAAACTAACTCTATGACTTCTCTCAAAACTAACAAAATGAACGCAACATAAATGATGTATCAAGAAAATCCACAGAACCTAGGATCCCTCTCTTACTTGCATATATTGCTAACTGTACACATACAAATAATATTTTTCTTCGAAATATAAAAGTTAAGAAAAATGACATGCGTGCGGGGGATCTGTACCTGTAACCAGGAGGGCTCTTGACCTTCAATGGTGCTATTTTTATTTTTTCTGTAAATTATATTAGTTCTAAAGGGAATGCATTCTCCTTTATGATACACTCTGAATTCACACAATATGTATGTACCTCAGTATCATCTATTTCCATAATATTATACGTTATTCAAACTTTGTAAGGACTTTGAAAGGCATCATAGCTTTAAACCGGTTAACAGAGGATGAGTGAGTTCATTTTAATAACAGTTAAACGATAGTCAATCTTATATTTTATGCCCACTAAAAGCGTTTAAAATCGACACATTTATCTAGCTGAATTTGGTGTCGAATCTCACTCATCAAGTAATTTGTAATCATTCACAGACTAATAATTATAATTATTACAACTATTATTGGAAAGTAAGGACCATGAAGATTTTGGCAGGAATACTTTTGGCTTTGGGACTTTTGTCCTATGAAAAGACATAAAAGACTCTCAAAAATTGATAAATTACAATTGTATAAACAATAAATGAATGTATTAAACAAGAACTTATTCAAGTGTCCTTCTCTCCGGTTTTTTTTTTTTTTTTTGGTATAAAACATTCATGAAATGTCCGGCTTTTTCAACAGGATTCAAACATTTATATATTTATATATATAAACAAGAATTTATTATTAAAACTGATTTTATTCTTAAATGTGATTAATTTTAAATATTAACACGTATCGGGTCAAGTATTTTCATTTTATGTTCATCCTAAACTGGAGTTAAACTAAGTGTCTTCTTTCTTGAAAACTATTAATTGCTCTGGTATTTCAGAAAAAAGAAAGATTTGATTGAATACACAGTTTTCAAGAGGAATATCCTCTTACTGTCATTGTAAATAACATTAAAGCAAAATATTTGAACTGATATTTTAAGAAATATCACTTAAAGAAATATGCAATCATGAAATCATTGATCCTTGAGTTATAAACTTCCAAATGTAAGGAAGTTAATTACATTTTTCCACATCATTGTCCACGAAACTCTTTCTGGTATATAAACATTTATATACTTTAAAGTCATGAATTAGCAGCTCAAGCAAACCTAGATATGACATTTTAGCTATATATTTTATTTTATTTCTTGAGTGAATTATCAATGATTGACAAATTAAATTACATTTTAAAGATACATCATTTGCTTATATGTATATTAATATGAACCACTCTATTAACCATGATATCTCCAAGATTGGGATACCAAAATAATTATATTTGCAAAGTCTGACATTAAATACCATCAAAACATATTATACGATTAAAATTAGTCCCTTATTTCTATAATTACTTCCTCTAACAAATTTCAAAAATGAAAATGAGCCCGCAACCTCTCTAATGCAAATGTTCCGAACTCCTTTAAAATGGAACAGCAATTAAAACTAAATTAATAATAATTATCTTATCAAAAAAATTATACAAGTACCTATTCTGAGAGAGCTCTTTTGTTTGAACACTACACGAATTCGTAAACTACTGTAGCATCACTCGTCCACGTTGACAAATGTTGACTAAGTTTATGAAACAATATTTTATTCTAATATTGATAAGAACTCTATTCAAACTTTAAATAACGGACATGCAGCAAAGTTTAGTCCGAAGTTCATCTAAAAAAAAAAAAAGTACACCGTTTACATATGAAAAGATATGTAATGTTATTTAGTAGCAGACTTGACCGTCTCAAAGAGTCATGTATATTGTGTATCTGGACTGTTCTGGACTGTATGTGTTGCTATGCTATCAAGACCGTCAAAAGGAGGATTTGCCTCTCCAATCATGCCCTCCTTTCATGCTTAAATATTCAAATTATATGCTAGAGTTAATGTTCTGTGAGTGATGCAAATATGGATATTTAAGGAAATATGTTCATATATAAGAATAAAAGGTGGTGATACAGATGGAAATTCAGATAGAAACACATCATTATTTACTCAAGCCACAATAAAAGTAATTATTGTATGAGTCGGAAAACAGCTGTTTCTCATTCAGAAATTTTATTTATACATAGGACCTATTAATTAGAAATCCACAATATTAAAGGGTCTTACCTTACGCAGAATTATTTATTGTAGCTAAATTATATATATGTATATAAACAAAGTACCTAGGAATGTCAATGGAGTTGTATTAATAATGATGGAGGTTAGACTTATTATATGTCTCTTACTAATCACATTTAACGTCATTTTTATCATTGTTTTCCCTGCAGATGTTTTGAATATTGTTATTATTATTTTTAGTACTTCATCGCACGTATGATCACATCTGTATGTAGATAGATAGATAGAAACAGTATAGTACATACTTATTGACTGAATATACGTGCATACATAAGGAGATAATAAAGATGAAGCTTATAAAATAAAGATTTGTCTCTCAATGAACTCACCACCGAGTGAATACTTTTACAAACATGAAAATGTACACTGTATTTTTTTTTATTTTTTTGGTTGTTGTTGGTTGTTGATTTGTCGACTCCCTACTCTTGTACTTCATTAAGGTTCTGACAAAGTGTTACCCCAATAAGATAGAAGGGTTTGACTGGATTATGTTGTCAGCTGTGGATTTTTCTATTTCCCTTTCCCTTCCTGAACGTGGTTTGCTCTAAATCAAATTATCTGTTGTTCAGCTTTGAATAATTCCTTACTATGTGGTATATAATGAAGAATAATTTCACAGTATGAAAGATTGGGCTAACTTTGTACTTATTTTGGGCATTCTTTCCTCTCTTTTTTTTTTGAAAAGAAAAGTTGCGAAATTCAATAAGAATAACGAGGATCTGAACGTTGATTGAATGAACTCTCATTCAATTCTAAATCATATGCTGTTAAGCAGTAAAAATAAATTACAAATTATTACAATTTACAGAATAGTCCAACAGTTGGTTAGAATGTGACTTAATTTGTTAGCAAGTAATCAACTTTTTTTTTCTGATTGGTCAATAGTAAGGAATTATTCACAGTTGTTTAAAAGCCAATTTGAGTTAAACCCATCAACATACAGAGCACTGCCAATAAGGGGTTGGGAAGTATGAAAGAAATCAATAGCTGACAAGCAAAGTCATATGTATAAATGTTAGTGGGCAGCATTAAATACTTTTTCCTTCACTACCTTCATTGAATAGAATACACAATTTGAAGCTTTTGAGGGGTGAATTTCAGAATTTCATCATCTCTTGGTCCCTATGAAATAAGACAGGACATGCTACTTTTTGTAAAGGTGACTTGTTTCAAATGAGACATGGAGAGTGTTTTAAAAATATTCTTATAAGGAACCAATGGCCCCTGACTGCTCTTCTATGTTTACGAAAATCAAAGACTAGAGAGCTTGTCTTACCAATTCTAAAATGAATTATCCAATTTTTAACTTCTAATTAATTACACTGGTCAACAGTCAAAAATCCTAAAGGGTATAATTATAATAAAAGTAATTTAGTTTTGCAACCTGATTTCTAATCTGTATTTTTTTTTTTTTTTTTTTTTTGGCTGTCCGACTGTTTTTGAGAAATCGGACTTTACTTTTTGAGCTAATTTGGCCCATTTTCCAATCCTTAACTAAGAAGAAATCGTCCATCTAAATGTATAAATTTTCATTCCATTTCAAGCAAAAATCCACTAGAAATCCTAGACTCACGATAGAGCTACTAAAACAGTAGCGCGCAGAAGGATTACAAAATCAGCTGAAATCCTTCTGCGGGCGTCTATGTACTTAAGTGGCTCAACCGTGAGTATATATCTAGCTGATTTATGGAGCTATCTGTAAATTCATATAATATTTTTTTATTAAATAGAAAAACAACAACAAATGTTTCGCTATTCATATCTCTCAAATGCAATTGATTCTTTCTTTAGCCACTTAGACCTATTTAGTATATAATGTAGATAATTTGTCTTCATATTTTTATTGAATATAAAGCAATTTTATTTCTTTATGATTTCTGGACAAACATTATATTATATTTGTGACCATTTTTGGAGTCAATTGTAGCTAAATCAAGGTTTCATACACTTGCAACTTTTTTTTGCATTGATCCATTGTCATCATTTATTATCTGTATGACTCTTCATAAATGCCATTAAAACATCTATAGCAGACTTGGCAATACTATAGATAATGAAGTCGATAGGATATTAAGTTTTAACCCATATAATTAGGTACTATGTAATATCAACGTATTGAATTGTTAATCACGATACTCCTTATTTTTTTAATTTTTATTTTAATTTGAAGTTCAAAGAACAATATTATTTTCTTAAAAGCATTCATACTGATAGTGATATTAAAGGAATAAACAGTATGGGAGAAACAAGGAGTTGTGTTTCTATCTCATAATGAGATTCAAATATCACTGCGAGTTTTTATCTGTATTTTTTGTACAGCAGTAGAAACTGTCATGCTTCAGGTCTAGTCAATAGATAGAATGTATTAGGAGAAATGCAAAAAAAAAAAAGAAAAGAAATTTCTCCAACTAGAACTAGGAGTGTATCTCAGATCAGAGGAGATGAACAAATTTCTTAATATTCACGTCATCTGTAACAAGTTACTTGACTCTCCCTTTGACTGAACATGCTGGTACAAGCTTCATGAAGGATTATTATGATTTATGAACTATCAGTTATGGTTCAGCAGCCTCGTAGAACCGGTCCTATGTTCGTTCCTCAATATTCACCATATAAGATGTGATAGAGCCTCTTTAAAAATAACTTAAAAATCCCTGCCGATTCGATTCGATAATAAATATTAATCATAGTTTTCCATTAGCCATATACAAACGTATGTTGAAGGAGTGTGAGAAAGTGCAGGGAGAAGGATCTGGGCAAATTTATTCTTTTAAACATTATAGGTTGTCATACGGAAGAAATTTCAAACTAACACATTTTTTATATGTAAGTAGATCCCATTATAAAATAGCAAAGGTAGTAGTCATTGATTATAGATGATAGAAAACAGAATGTTACAAAAAAAAATCCAAGTTTTGAGGTAAGATTATGATGATCTCATGACAGGGGCAGTAATGCAGAAATTTACGCACACCATTTGAATCGATAGTTTCATTATTCATTTTCTATAGTTGTCTAAAAATGGGGGGAAAAAATAGGATTTTTTTTGAAGAAATAAATCTATAAACATATCAAAATGTAGAATATTACACCTATAAATATATTTAACAAAGTTTTCAATAAAAGAATGTATCCTTTAAATAAATTATTGGCTTTTTTAGTCTCTATGAAAATGAGGTTAAGTAGAATAAAGAGAGAAAATATTGGAACAAGATAGGGTCTTGTAAAAAAAAACAAAAAAAAAACCTATAAGTCGATGTTCTTAGGAGTTAAATTTATGTCTTCTACTTTAAATGCAAAGATAACAAAACTTATATAGAGTAGGAAAATACATGATGATCACGAGGCTCAACAATGAAGACCAAACTTATTTATCTATTTATAAAACAGGTTATTAAAATTAGAAAATTGCAAAGCCATGTCAAATAAAAAAGAATAAAGAAATCCAACCACCAAGGAGCACACCTACGTCAAAGTGATTTCATGGCATTAAAGCAAAAAATGATGTGTAAAATATTTTTGTTGAACCTTGTTCGGGAAGATCTACATGATGTATCTTTAAATAAGGCAAATAAATTTATTTTTCTTTCTTTAAAATGGATATTTGAGTAATATATATATATATATATATATATATATGTAACCATATACAACCATGTACATCAAAAATCGTCAGAACTTCACAAATAAGTATACTAATTTTTGAAAAAGTTTAATGAGAGAAATAAAGAAATGGAATAATATCCATGAAAAAACTGCCATGTACAAAGTCTCGATATATGTTACCTGAGTACTATTGATGAGTACAGTTTCTCTCTAGCGTTATTCGTAGAGAGACTTACTGCATTAAAAAAATCAATGAAGTGGTTGAGAATCATCCAGATTCTGGCTATTATTCCAGCCTTCCTTGCTTCAAAGGATCTGTACACTTTGGACGAAGATGTTGGCAACAGATTAAATGAGTATTTAAAGGAGCTATCAAGTCCAAAGCCACTAAAATGTGAGGTTAAAATCTCTGAAACAGAAAATAAATGGACTACTTCAACACCATGGTTTAGAAGCCGTCGTTGTTTAGATAATGAAGCATGGGTTCCCTATGAATTCACGGGTAAGTATTTTTAACAACATACACAGACTGTCATCATTATCCATTGTTCTCTATTTAAAAAAAGGGAAATACGATGATTTGGATCGATTCCATGGTCCTGGTAAATTTACACTTGGATCTGATCGAATCACTCCTGATAAGAATTTACATTCCACATGTATCGAATTCCCTTCAAATTTTGACATTGGAGCCATTATTCAGAGTATTGTGGGAACCTTTGTTAACGGAACTCTCCAAGGGAATGCAAAGGTTACTTTTAATGAGAAACACGGATTCGTCATATCGAGCTTTTATAAGGGTGTTCCTCATGGACTCAAACGATTCTTTTCTCATTCTAAGAAGCTTATAAAGGCTGAAATAGTGTCCATGGACTCCCCTGTTGGATACTATTGGAGACAGTTAATAAACAGTACTTCTTATCTATTGGACTTTGTTCATACGAACGAAACAAAACATCAAATGGATCACTACTACCAAAGCCTCGTCTTTAATTCCTCAACAAATCAATTCATTGGAGGAACCTTTCCACGATATCTCAATTTTTTATATGATCCATATGCTCCCAAATCGCTTATTTTTAAAGATGAAACTCATGACTGCATCAAGTATCTGTTGTGGGAGAAAACAGATCCAGCCTCTGAGGAGGTGTATTCCTTCAGGCATCAGTCCCTTATCTCAGATGTTCCAATTGAAGAAGAATTATCCCCTGAGTCCAAGGCCCCTGCTCCACAAAAACTCCTTCAGTTCAGGAGTAGTGTTCTGGATAATGAGCCATTTTGGATGATCAAGCTTAGGAATACGTTAAAACCTGTCGACGAGGATAAAAAAAAACTCTTTTTAACTGATATAACCCGAAGAGCTGAGGATGATTCAAAACTTTATACAGCAATTTTATTTGGGGAAAAAGTGAATGTGACTCATAGAGAAGGGTTGCTGGATAGTGAGGGCCGATTTCATGGCCCAACATGGATCTCTATTGGGAAGGGGAATCAAACTAGAGACAAGATTTTCAATAGTTCACTTTCAAATATTTGGGCTCAATTTGATCATGGAACTCTCAAGGATGGACTCTTAAAACTTCAATACTATGATATTCGGTTTGGCTACGTTCACGTCATATCCAACACGCTGCATGGTCCTATCATTATTCACGGAGCCGTCCCTATTCTTCCAATTAAATACGTTATCAAACCCTATGTATCTGAAATGGCCTCTACTATACTTATATACGAAAACGGAGAGGTTCGTGGTCCTTTTTGGATTGCAATGTTAGGTTTAGGAACTTTAACCGGACAGCTCAACGAAACAGGTTATGTCACTGGTGAGAAGATTGCGTATCTATATCCAGACATGGAAACTTCTTATCTTGGAAAATTTGAGAATAAAATCATGCGGAAGGCTTATTTGTGTGACGTGGAGAGCGTTTCCTTTCAGAGCGAAAAGAACCCCATTCCTAGTCTGGAATTTAAAATGTCTGAGACGGAGAAGCGTCCCTTCTATTATGATCCTCCCACCAATGAAAGCATAGGAGCTGGCCCAAATATTTTAGACCCTTATGACCAAAAGCGTGTATATCTAAGTGAAGCAGGAGTGTATGGAGAAGGAGTTCATGTCAAGGTTGACATGGAAGTGGGAGACATCGCCTGTCTTTACAGCTATCATATGTATTATCCACCTGACAACGATGCCTACAAAAATTCTTGTGCAATGAACACATCCAAGAGCGATGAGGAACGTCGACACTGTGCCAAATATGCACTCGGAATGCAATTTATTAATGCAACACTCAATATCCCCCCTGAAAAAGACGTTCCTGGAATGTTTCTACCCACTCTTGGACAAAAACTAAATCACGTCTTCTATGATAGTCACGCCTCCTTTGTAGATTTTGAATCTCCACGTTGGGGACTCATCTCCAGCATTGGACTCTACTTTAAACCCATTAAGAAAGGTGAACAGTTGTTTGTGGACTACGGATATCGGACAAGGTCACCATTTCCATATGACTTTCAATGGTTTTGGGACTTGAAGGACAAGGTGGACGCCGAGCGGAAGAAAAAGGTGCAAGAAGAAAATAAAAAACTTCGTAAAAAGCAGTTAAAGGAGAGGAAAAAAAAGAAAAGGAAAAGTACGTAGAGGGAAATTGGCAGGATTTTTTTCTTTTTTGCTTTTGAATCATGACGTCAGAGTCTTTCACTCTTCATAATATGTTCACAGTATCCATACATTCATCATCAATATTTAGTTAATAAAGAGACAATAAAGATTTCCGAGAAGAAGGAAGGATATTTTTTGTTTTGTTCATATTATGTTTTATTCATCACGTATTATTATATGAAAGTAGCTTATTATTTTTTTTAGTTTTTGTGTATTTAGATATTAATGGGATGGATATTGATTAATTGATCCACATAGTTTTTCAATTACCCCATCATGAAAAATAGCGAATAAAAAAATCACGAAACTAATAGATGAATTAACAAGATACTTATTTATAGTATATAGACTTACGCACAATATATTTACATATAATGATAGACTGACCAGCTGGCCATCTACACATTTATTCATGTATTTTTTTCGGTAAAACTATTGGGATATATAATTTTCTATTATATGTAATGTGTAGGAACTTTATTGAGTTTCAAGTACTCCACGTTCATAGTTCTACATAATATACATATATTTATAGATGAATGAATGTATGTACTTTATAAAATAATGAAGACTTTTTCCTCTCGTTTTCATGTCTTCTTCATGTCACTCACGTACGACACAGTCAGAAAAAGAAAATAAGTTTTTTTTTTTTGTTTTTTTTTCTTACTCTCAACTATTCCCTTACTTTCATAATCAAATTCTTCTTGATTAATTTTACTCCCTTTTTACTACCTACTTTTTATATGAATACTTTTACAATGGAGATTTAAATATTGACATTTTAATTATGAATCCTATTTCATGATATTGATGACTTTATTTGATTTTTATGCCTATATGTATACCTATAATATGTATAGGAATAAGAATCCTTTCTCAATAAAGTGTTTTTTGTGAGCAAAGGATGTCATTCTCCTATGTTGATTATCCTTTATTCATGATGTAGTTATTTAGATTAGAAACTAGAGACTAAAAGTGACATCATCTCTTCCCCCTATTTTTAATATTGAATAATGCATTTTAAATATTTGAATCACACCACCGACGGGCCGTCATCTAAGGAGGACTTTGAACACTGGATATCTCGACCTATGTTCATGAAGCACGCGTAAAATAACAGTGTACCATATTTGCAAAGAAGCTAATCAAAAGGATTGAGTACATTCCAAATCAACACCATTTTCTTAGACATTCTTTGTCGTCAGAAAATCCAAAGATCGATAGTAACCTTTTCAATAATAAATAATGACATTTATTCAATTATAATATTGATAAGCTTTTTATTTTCATACAGATCCTTAAAAAACGGAAATCATAGCATCCTTTAAGGACGATTTTATTACTATTGTATTAGTATTGTTGACTGACATATAGAATGGAGACTGTGTGGTCCTCAGTTCTTGGTAAATTAGGATAGAAACAACACTCATGAAAATAATAATATTCAAACTTGTATGTACATATATAAGTACATGCATACACGAGGGGGGGCTGCGGGGGGGGGGAAGAAACTTTTTAAAGAAATGTCAACAATATCCAATTGGTTTTCATAAACAAAAAACAAAAAATGTAAATAATACATTTCTTTACTATGAATAAATGGTTGAAAATTGTTCTTTTATTCTTGATAGAGCAATTGAAATGTTGGAAATTGTATATAACATATAAATATATATATATATACATACATACATAAAACTATGTTGAGAACAAGTTGGAATTTTGTTGAAGCTATAACTAATACAGCACTTAGAGTGTATTATTTGCGACTCAGAAATGAGATAGAATCATTTGAATGAAGAATTTTGAGTACTTATACTAACTGCAATATAGTGCATTTTCACAGACGTCACGAATTACAGCCTTGAAATAACATTTATTAAATAAAAGGGCCAAATTTTTCAAAAAATCTGAATTAAATTTCATCATATGGCTTTAAAAATGAAGGAAGACTAGATAGATAGGACTCTATTGATTACAACTTCATGCCAAAGAATAAAATATCATTAAATCATTGAATATCCTTATAGAATGGCTAAATTTATATAATTTATTCTATTCTGGATGGATGGATTAGGGACAAGAAAAGTAGAATAATTGGATGAAATATATCTGATCCTTGCAAAAGTAGGTGTTGATTTATTGGTGGCTACGCACTGTAAATGTATAATGATGAACTGACATATGTGTCAAGTCAACAAGAAACCAAGTTAATCTGAAATATTCTAAAAATGAGTTTGAACTGCACTCATACTCTGAAAGACATTTTCTTTCATTTGTATTAATAAATTATTTCGATTAATTAAATAATGACTCCAATAATTGCAACTGTGTTATAGGAAATCAAGAATAAAAAGCACCTGGTATTTATGACTATGTTGTTACTATTACTATGACTCATGGTGAGTATGATAGCAGATGAAGTTGATTCTTAATTGTTCTTAAACAGATGAACTGATTTTAGACAACTGCAACTAAATAAACCTCTGGGGCTATCAGGGGTCATATCGGCTCCTTGTGCAGTTGAAACATTTATCCGATTGCTCCCTTGGATCGACAACAATCCTTGGTTTCTCGATCAAAACTGATATTTTAGCTAAAACCGTGCGCAATAAGTCTTAAAATGACTCCGAAATATTTGGCCGTTATATTTATGAAGTAAAAAAACTACTTAAAAGAGGATTTTCGCCTTTTCAATATTTGAAAACAAAACATGCTTTCTTGTTGACTTGGCACATATTTCTAACACATAATGATTGGGGTTTGAAATATAATGATGAAGAGACACATCAGTATAGGTGTATGTCATTTTATTTGTGGATCCCTTTGTTATATCCAAATTCACGGCAAGTAAGTATTTCACTATTTTTCTTTATTTATATGAAATTGGGTACTTTATTCCTCATCTACATATGTAATATGGCTGACTTCCTCAATGATAAAGTGTCGTGAAGAAACTCATTGCAATAATTAATTAATTGACATTCAATTGAATGTTTGATATACTAAGTGTGTACATACACTATTTTTAACTTTTCTCATGACCTGCTAATTAGACCTACCTGCGTATAAGTAGATTAAAATGAAATGTGTTTTAATAATGGCCAGTTATAGCAACGGTTTTTGAAAATTTTAATAAGTCGTTATGAGGCCTACGTATAAATTGCAACTTGTATTCATCATAACTTTTGTTCATAATATGTAAAATAATTTGTTCTCAAAACATTGTTACGGATTTTAAGGAAATATAAAATCACATTTTTTTATCAAATTACAACAATTTATTATGTATATAAATTATATCAGTATATATGCCTCATTGATCTCATTCCCTGCCCCCTCTTCTCTCACTCACTCTTTCTCTCCCTAACTCGACTATTACTTGGGATCTTCTTACAACCCTGCACAAAAAACAAAAACGAAAAAACATCTCTATGTATGTATGATCCAAATCTCTAAGAAGGAAGAAAGGACTTAGAAAGCGTAACAATAATATTATTTAGGGGGGGGGGCACACCCAAAAATATCTCTACAAATACATATATACGTATGGGTTTTTTTTTGTAACATTATGTGTACTTTTTGAGCGTAAATAATGTCATAGAAAGAAAAGGAATATGAAGAGAGAGAGAGAGAGAGTGAGATGGGGGGGGGGGAGAATCAAAAAGTTCAAAATGGTTGATGTCCAATAGTAGCGCCAATAGAATACAATAATTATTTTGTTTGGAATGCATTCGAAGTAGGTCAAAAAATTTGTAAAATATCTCGCGAAAAAAGAGTAAAAAATTGAAAGGAAAATGTTGAAGAAAAAAAAAGAAGGAATATTTATTTTGGGTAGGGTATTAAATAACATTGAATGTAACACAACCTTCCCTTTTTATCAAATGGATTACTATACTACATACAGAGAGAGGAAAAACTAAAATAAATATTCTATTGACTATGCAGTATGTTTGTAGCCACAGCAATGTATTGACAATTCTTCCAATGAGGGAGGGGGGGGGGAGAAAAAAAAACTTTTTTAAGGTCATAAAACAATAAAAATATTTATTTATTTCTATCATAATAAATTATTCTGATTTCGTAACAAATAAATACAAAGAATATAATACTACATAATAGCATTGATGAGTCAGTAAGATAAATATAAATTCCCCTGATTTATTTTTTTAAATAAAGTCTTCCCTTCTATTTATTCCTTTCTTAAAAAACCGGTTTAGTCAAAAAGGAAGGAGCAGAGAGAGAGAGAGCTCTTTACGGGATGAACGATTGATATTATTTCACGATTAAATACTGTCCATTTTGACAAATATGCCCCTTATAAGTAGAATCAATTTATTCATTTCTTAGAATGAAAGGCTATATTTTATTTTTCATGCAAGTCCACAGAAATGACTTGCAACCCCCCCATTTCACATCTTATCCCGCGCCCGCTTCGTAAAGAAAATGGCTTTCGCTACGAAGAAAAATATTATTTTTATAATAAGTAGATCGCTCTTTTCCCTTCTTATAAAAGTATTTTTTCATGCGCTTCCCTTCCATGAAGCGCCTTTCTATTCAACATTTTCCAGCGACAATTTATTTTTCTTCTTATTCTTAATGCTGCTTCAAACTCCATAGATTCCCTTGCTTACTTTTTGATATCCCATCCATTTTCCCACATCATAGTCATAAAAAAACCCTCAAAATGTTCCTTGTCCTTACTTTCCTATTTCTCATTACAACCTCTGTGAGCGCGAATTGGCAGGAATGGTGGACCTATGATGGAATTTCAGGCCCATGGTACTGGGGAGTCATTAATCCATCCTGGGCCATGTGTGCCAAAGGACGGAAACAGTCTCCTATTAACATAGATCCCCGTGCGCTAATTTACGATCCTGGACTTAAATATTTTAATGTGGATAAAAGGAGTCTGGATGGAATTCTGGAGAATACAGGGCAGTTCCTTGTCTTTAAAGTGGAGAGTGATCGAATGTCTAAAATGCCTGTGAATATTACGGGAGGGCCTCTTGCCTATAGGTAAGGATCTCGTTGAATTTGTAGAGCAATGTTTGTTCTTGTGTCCTCGTTGGAGTATTCCTTAAATAGACTCCTTGAGAATGGTTCTAACTGGGTGTCGTATAGTACTGATTCTACTGGGGTTGCTGCTATAAACTATAGTTTATCACATGAGGAAAGGTGTTGCATGATTTTGAATGTTGAAAGGCAAGGAGTCTACTTATAACAGGAGATCTCACTTTTTTTTATTATTTAAAATAAATTTGACTAAATATTAGTTTATAACCCACAAAGTTCATTTCCAGTCACTGTAAAGTTGACTCGATCCATCTCAAAATGATGTGATTTGTGACTGAATGCCCGAAACCATGGACTTCAAATATCCATTCCACTTTATACATATATGATATTTATCACTAAAAGGCTTCTTTTCTTTCCCTACAAAGGCGCTCTTGTTGCTTGTTCAAACAAGGCTCTGCGTTATCTCAAACCATCTTATCAAATTAATGGTTTAAATTGAGTCGAAAAAATGGTTTATTTAGTTATTTATTGTATTATTTTATATTTATTAATGTGGATACATTTTATTATCGGACACATCCAATACATACCTTTGTAGCAGGGGAAGGAAACACATAATAAAGTCTCACAACAACAACAAAAAAAAACAAAAACAATTAGACTAAAAGCCTCATTTATCTATTACCTCTATTTATGAATCTAAACCCCGTCTTTTAGTTACACATAATATTTATAGAGATATCATCGAATGTGTAGAATTATGAAATCATTCTCTTTTTGGTGTTGGAAGGGCTTCTTTATCCGATCAGTCGTGGTGATAAAGGGGTTTCTTCTTCCATTGAATGAATTATTCATTTTTAAGTAACACTTATTGACTTCCTCTTGTAGTGTGTGACTCATGATCCAAGTGTAAAATTACAATTTGCTCTTAGTTTGCTACGCATATAATTTAAAATTAAATATGCAAATATTAGTATGTTCTAACATATGGAATTAAATTTGTAGAAAAAGGTTGCTTGAAATCTTCTCCGTCCAGTATTTAAGGATAGTTTCTCAGCATTATGTAGCTTTATTCAAATAGGGATTAGAGGAACCCCTCGAAATCCTAAGAGTATAGAAAATCAACTTTGTTTTTTTTTTTGAATAATTTAAGTGCGTGGATGACCTGCAGAATGAAATAAGACAATTTGCTATTAATTTCATGGCGCCTTTCTTCTTTTCTCTGTTTTTTTTTTTTTTTTTAGAATATTAGTTAAATATTTATTTTTTTTCAATTTCATAATATTCCATGAATCTTCTTAAATACTTTAACTTTACAATCATTAAAATATGCTTTCCATTTGTGAAATTGTGAGAATTCCTTACGTACAATTCACGTATAAAATTTGTATTTATCTTGATTTTTTAGCATCATATTGCTTTAATGCAAAATACGTAGCTTATGGAAAAAATAATTTGGTTTTGACTCGAACTCAACCAATATGAATTTTTTTTGGACATGTTATAATTTGGGGGTTAAAAATCAAGAACTAATAAATCGGCTGATATTTTTTTTCTCTTTCAAATTAGCCTTTGAGATACCAGCAAAAATGCCAACAGAAAAGTCCAAATATTATATAATCACTTTAGCTGATATCTAAATTTTATCATGACCAAAGTAAAGTATTTTAAGAAATTACACCCGTGAATTTGTAGATCATGTATTCAGTTTCATTTTATTAATACCCAATGTGGCATCACATGGGATTTAATGCTCGTTGTTGTTTTTAAATAAATGACAGTTAAAAATGATGTCATATTTCCCTTATAAATTACATTGATTGTTTGTTTAAATCTCATTTCTTAGATAGAAAAATTTGTTTTTTTTTCTCTAACCGATTTATTTAAAACTCTCCATCATTGGCCCATTTATTCAGCTCATCAATATACCATTTGAGCTCTAGTACATGGTTTTATGAATGTAAACTCTCTAGGGTGAGAGGTATATCTATCTCTTAATCTCACCAACTGAATCTGTGAATAATTGAAATAAACTAAATGTCCAAAGGATCTCTAAAAAAGAAAAAAAAGTTGCCACTAAGCTTCTAAAAATTCAACAATATTTTATATTAGTAAGCATCTGATCTGACCTGAGAAAACTCTTAGAGTACATAGATTCAGTCATAATGCCTCAAATACCTACGTACGTTTTGAATCGAACGTGTACTGTTTCATTTTTCAATTAAGACATATTCTATTTTTAGTTGTCTAAACCGAGGGTGTGTGATTAGTCCAAGTTTTTGTATCCTCAGCTTCTATTTGTGTACACTGCTTAACTGTATACATTTAAATGTATTTCAACATGATTTCAGAAAATTAGATTCTTCACTCTGAAAATAACTCTGACTTGCTTTTTTGAAACCCTTCTCAAAATATTCATTATTTATTATACATATATATATATATATATATATTTGAAAATATTATCAAACTCATGAAAGGAACAAATATTCTAAGGAAATGTATTCATTTGGAATAAGTAGTTGTCATACTTGGTTAATATTTAGTTATATGTGCGTGATTAAAGCAAATACTCTTTAAGGGGCATTACGTATCTATGCAATTGATAAAATAATACTATTAAATGATTTAATAGGTGAATAGATTTACAAAAAATAAGCAAATTTTTTTTTTGTGACGTTTGTGTTACTAACAAATGATAACTAGAGGGTCGTGTTTTTGTCTTTTTGAGGTCAATAGCGATTATTTTGGCAAAAACACATACAAAACGATTGTTGTCTTCAACTTCTATGGGGCAGTGTTGGGTATTTGCAACAAATGTACTATGTGAAAAATTTTCATTCTTTGTGCAAATGTATATTTAAATAAATCGCAATAAAATAATTAGAATTGTTGGACATTATTTCACTTTTCTCCCAAAATATCTAATTAGGTCGTTGTTGTTGTTGTTTTTTGGTTTTTTTGAGTCACTGATCTTACTCAGTAACGATCATTGGCATAAATGATGATGAAGGAAGGAAGGAAGGGAATTTCTATTCTGCATTTGAAATTAAATATATTTGAATTGGAAAAAAAAATATTAAGATATTATATAATGTTACAAATAGATGATAAAATCAAAATAAAATCATTTCTTCATTGGAATTATAACCAAGGCATAAATCCAAAATTAGAAATTGAAAATAATTATATGTATGCTAAAATATTTTTTTTTATCTTTAATGTAATAATGGTCACATTATTGGCCGATTACTCTTCAACGGTTTCTTGATATATGGGTCAGACCTTATTTATACGTACATATATCTAGATTTTAGAATAATTAACTTCTCATCTGTAAAAATAATTCTTCCATTCCTCGCTAGGGTTTTTTTGTTAGACTTATTCCCAGATTTATTATTGAAGTCACTCACTGATCTATTATGTATTTTGAAATCAAGAAATTAGATCTTTTTCCACAAAATGAATAAATGGGTAAATTTGATATTCAAGATAATTTTATTACTCTTCGAGGAAGATTTATTCCTTACCCATAAAACGATTTTTCTTCTCAAAAAAAAAAAAAAAAAAAAAATACCATGAAGTATAACTATTTCTGCCTACAAATTTTGTATGTGTATTTAATAGCATGATTGATTACCCTTGTTCGCCAAATTAGTTGTTGCCAAATATTCATTGATGATGATGATAATTTAAAAACAAAAACACAAAAAATATATTAATTTTTTATTACGTACCAATGTATAATGTACCAATCATTATTTTCTACTGAGCCTAATTTAACTTAAAAGAGACAACCTACTGACGATTGTTTTTCACTCCAAAGTCCTCTCTGCTGGCAAGCCGTATTATGCCCTTGTAGTTGTCTTTTTTTGAAGCTGTCCATTCATTAAATAGATCATTTTTGAGAGTACAAATGCCACAAAATACACTTTCCTCTCTGTTTTCGATGATATATTCTCAAATGAATTAAATAAAAGCATCTTCGGAAAAGAGGCTCCTAAATAATAACTTCATAGCCCTCTTTTATTTAATTAAAAGGTAACTACTTATCAACTCTCGGGATGTCTACCAGTGTTGCCATATGTTGTACAATGTCACCTCAGGCAGTGTTTTTTGCTCGCTGGGAAATATTCTTTTACAATACCTTGATGATGAATATGACTCATTTTTTGGTTCAATCTTCTATTAGAAAAACCTTTTTACTGAGAATGTATCCATTCATATATAGGAGGAAATTCATAATTCCAATATATTTATGTCAATAGGATTTTTTGAACGACAAACTTTCTTAGAGACAATTTTTTTTCCGGTAAATTTGTGTTCATGAAAAATACTCCAGATATTTGCAACTGAAGAACTATGATTGTCAGACGAAATAAGTGTTAAGCCATCTTTTTGTAAACAAGCTCAATATTACTATTTTATGTAGACCGGCTTAGATCATTTAACTCAGTAACATCTTGATACATTTATCATACAATGTATAAGTATATTTCCGAACTCATTTTTGTAATAAATTAGTCATTAATTAGAGCTTTATTATGTCAAATTTTCATGATACGATACGATATTAAAAAGAAATAAAATCATTTAAAAAAAAGAAAAAACGACGATAATTGTCAAATTTAAGATCGCAAAATTTCATTCTACGAAATATTTTAACGCTCCATTTCTAAATAGGAAAATTATATTTATTTGTCAATTTTTGCCTCTCGTACAGATCATGGTAGTAAATTTTCATTACCAATAGGCTTTAATCTGTTTATTCTACCGGATTTATTTCATGAGCACTTTTATATTTTGTTACTTACTTTTTAATTGCAGAAAAAAGCTTTCAAATAATGATGGTATACTTTAAGATTCCTCTAATGTCTTTGTGTATATAAGTATTTATTGTGACGCGTAAAAATGAAACGAGAGCGGCTTCATATTTGAAATAAAGTTGTCTATAATTTGTATTGTTGGATTTTATACATAATGCGCTCATCATTCTGCAATTTGCAAATATATTTCCTAGCTGAGCTGTTTTAATAAGATAGATAAATCATTTTTTTATCCATATCTAATAATTTGTTTCAGTATGAATTCATGCTGAAGCATGTACAGAAAGATACCTTCTTGCCAAGTAATTATTTTAATTAAATTTTGAGGTCCCGTTTTAAATATAAAATATATGTTCGAATCGGACTCATCCCATTCAACAAAATTTGTTGATATAATCATTTCGTCTATTAATAGCTGACAAAATTAAAACTATTATAGAAGAAACATTGCTCAATGAAATCATCGTAAATATCAGCTAGTGATCTCATGATGAATCAATTTAGACTTTATTAGATGTAAATATAAAGATCCAATACTTTTTAACAATGATTAATACATTAATTAAGCCTAAATCAAGAAGAATGGAAAACTATTTTTGAACATTTGTCTATGTAAATACTCAATTTTAAAAAATTAAAGTTTTACAAAAAAATTATATTGATAAAATTGAACTACACTACTATGATGAGGCTAATTGGTGATGTCATGTAGAAGACACTTAGAAATTAAAAAAGTTTTTTCAAGGATGGCAAACAAGGAGGGGAACGGGAACGGCCTGGCAGGGACGTAGACATTTTGAAGAGGCATTATACTTTAGGGGTGGAAAATTGATTTATATGTTATATTTATAAACAAGATTAAAATAATAACTTATCTTTTCTTGAAGAAAAAACATTTTTTTTTTCATATTGAAAGAAGCAGTAAATTTTGATATATCTATATATAGTACATCCAATCTGCTATTGTGAGACAGGGACGATACTAAGGACCCACACAGCCATATCAAAATATTGATTATTAATTTATTTATTTTCTTACAAACATACAAAATATTATCTATTCATTCATGAGGCAAACTAAAGCTAAATACTGTAGTTACCTGCATATAATTAGTCCAATTTTGTTGAGGAAAATTCATGTTCCTGACACAAAAATATCAAATTACAAATTTGTCAAAAAAAACAAAACAATTCTAAAATATTTATTTTACATATCACATGCATTTTACAACAGCAAGGGTAAAACATTTTTTTTTTTTTAAATTAAAAATTAGGTGAATTAAAAATCCTTATTAGTAGGTATTTAAAATTCCATGCACAATTATTGATGTGTAATTATCAAATATATCAAATAATTACTAGTTGTTGATTGTGTTCATGTTTGTCAGAGACTCACACGTTTCATATTGTAAAGCTACATGATTTTCTATCATATTGAGAAAAGATACTTTCAACTCCCAAATTTTTGATGTCGCTTGCAAGTCATATACTGAATTATTGTTGCCCATTACATACATTTATCATGATTAAGTTTTCAGCCCGTTGATATTCTAAACTTGAATTAATCCTACTAGTCTCTGAATATCTAGAATATACTGCGCGTTTTCCCTAAAGTCACAAATTGCATACAAAATTGAAGCGAGGACATGTTTGAGGAAGTATAATTGATATATTTAATACATAGTATGGACAAATTTCCAGAAATAAATAATCTAAAGGAAACTTTATCAAATGGCTTTAAAAATAAAATAAAGAAACTAAAGAGACTCCCGGGGGAGTAGGTCCAAAAGTCGTTCAAAACGTTTGTACTTCAATAACTCCCTGAATATTATATGAAAAGGATTAATAAGGAGTGCATTAAAGAGCTGAGACCCACAGCTTTCAAACGAGATGTCAAACGCCCAATAAGAATCCTTAACTAAGAAGAAATTGTCCATCTAAATGTGCAAATTTTTATTCGATTTCGAGCAAAAATCCACTAGAAATCAGGGACTCTCGGTAAAGCTACTAAAGTAGTAGCGCGTAGAAGAATTGTGAAATCAGCTGAAATCCTTCTCCGCACAACTATTTCAGTCTATTGCAGTTGTTTATTAGTAGCTCTACCGTGAGTCTTTGATTTCTAGTGGATTTTAGATCGACATTGGATGAAAATATATACATTTAGACCTTAAGGAAACTTCATCAAATGGCTTTAAAAATAAAATAAAAAATACTAAACTTTGTTTCGGATGAATTAAGGACCAGAAAGGTTGGATTCTAATTGGATAAAGATATCATATCCTTGCAAAGGTAAATGTTAATTTATTGACTACACCTTGTAAATATAAAATGATGTAAAAATATATTTTTAATACATATTAGGATTTGAAATACAATGATAAGGAGGGATACATTTTTGATGGAAGGTTGACGTTCTTATATTTGTCCGTCCCATTGTAACATTCAAATTTACGGTAGTCATTCCATAATCTTAATGAAACAAGGGTTTTCATGTCTATAAGACTTCCACAATGTCAGGAGAAAACACTTTATTAAAGAATGAATAGTTCAACAATCGAACAGGATGTAATTGGTTAACTTTGAAGTATAGTTGAAGATATGCATTGTAGATTATTTCATGACAATTTGTGCACAATGTAGAACAAATTTTCCTTTTGCGCTTCTTCACGGCTAAGAATCACCCTCAAAGTGTGAAAATTTAAAGAAAGAGGTTTGGAGAATATTTATGACCCCATTTTGAGGTATCCCAATAAAAGTATGCCTTGATTGAAAATCTATTTCTCAAAAACGTAATAAAGTAAGTACCTACGTACAATATGTACAAATTTGATCAAACGAAGCTTTTGCTTTAGGCCATATGATTTATATACTTTTTTTTTTTTGGGGGTGGTAGCCCTCTATATAAATATATTCCTACATCATTCCATCTACCGATATATTATACATATATTTTTTTTAAATATATATGTTATAAGTATTTCTAAAACCATTATAAATGTAGAAATATTGGCAAATATCTTTTTTGACTCAATTCTGTTCAGGTAAATTTTTTTTAAATAACTTTTCACCTTGCGTAATTTCAAAGTATTTTTTTTTTTTTTTTACGAAATGAGGATATAAAAATTGCGAAAGCGGTCAACACGCTTCCCCTCACCGACTCTTGATGGCAGCAAAAAAAAAAACTATCAAAGCTCCTCCTTTTATATTAAAATGAGTAAAATAGAACTTTCTCGCATCAATAACTAAAAATCGGAATTGTCAAATACCTTGTTTCCCCCCCCCCCCCCCGTCCTTAAAATTTTATTTACATATATTACATAAGATATTAGAAAATTCAATTCCTCTCCCTAGTAAATAATAATTTATCCAAAAAAAAAAAACTTATTGCCCCAAGAACTCTAGGAGTTAGAGTCTTAGAAATTTTGGGTTTTTGAAATTAGAGTCCGTATAAACAATCAAAAATTAGAATGGAATGGTGTAGATGTTTTGTTTTCTATAAAATTGATACTTTTGATATGCTGATTAACAAAATAATATATGTATGTCAAACTGTTTTTACATTTACTTGCATAAAAAACAATACTTTTTTTAAAACTCAAAAATTGGAAAAAATAATATTTCAAAATGTCCTTTTTCAGTGAGACAATATCTTAATTTGCATTCCTCAATGTAAGCAAATCTCATTTTTTCCCTTGTTAAATGTTAATTAAAAAATATTTCAAATTATATCAAATGTGTCACGCAATTGCTTATAAATAATTGACTTAAAGTTAAATTAGTATTTATATTTGTTTTCAAATTAATTATATAAAATAATATTAATAACATTTGCTAAACTCGTAAATGAACTCGAATTATGAATCATTTTGTCATGTAATGACATAAAAATAATTACTTTAATACCCATCTATGAAGTATAAAATGAAACAATAATGGATCATTAATTTGGGTCTTAATAGAATTTTAGAGTTTTATTCATAAGTTTGGACTTTTTGTGTAATCAACTTTACCTATGTGTCACATTTAATACTGATTTATTAATATAAAAATGTTTGTTTTTAATTATAGCTTATGAAATTTTGTTTTGAATATGATTTTATTATTCTAGAAATATTTCATTTTTGTTCTATGTTCAATGAGTGAAATAATCATTTCAAAGGGAGCAGCACACTTCTGATAACACAGGTCAACAAATTTGAACTCTCAAAAATCCTACGGGGTACAAGTATAATAACAGTTATTATCTTTTTGCAGGCTGATTTCAAATCTGTAGGGTTTTTTTTCTCTCGAGAGTCCGACAGTTTTCGAGAAATCGGACTCTACTTTTTGAGCTAATTTGACCCATTTTTCAACTTCAACTTCAATTTAAGCCTAGAAGGACACTCATTTTGTGAATTAAAAAATAATGAAAGAAATCAAAGGGCCCATGTTAGAGCTATTAATAATTTGCAATAGCACAGAGAAGAATTTCAGCTGATTTTGCAATCCTTCTCCGCGCAACTACTTTTCTAGCTCTACTACGAGTCTTTGATTTCTAGTGGATTTTTGCTTGGAATTGGATGAAAATTTACACATTTAGATGGAAAATTTCTTCTTAATTAAGGATTCTTATTGGGCGTTTGACATCTCGTTTGAAAGCTGTGGGTCTCAGCTCTTTAATGCATTCCTTATTAATCTATTTCATGTAATATTCAAGGAGTTATTGAAAGAGAAACGTTTTGGTCAACTTTTGGGTCTACTCCCGCCACATATGCCTCTAGGAGTCCCTTTAGGTCAAAACAAAGACTGGAAATTAGAATTTACATTTAATGCAATAGCGAATCAGCATTTTTTAATGCACAAATTGAGTATCCTTCTAGGCTTAAATTGAAGTTGAAAATAAGCCAAATTAGCTAAAAAAGTAGGATCCGATTTTTCGAAAACCTTCAGACTTTCGAAAAAAAAAATTACAGATTTGAAATCAGTGTGCAGAACTGAATAACTTTTATTATACTTATGCCTCTAAGGATTTTTTACCATTGATCAGTGTAATAAATGAATAGCTGCGCTCCCGCCCCCCTCCCCCCCCCAACACATCTTTGTCTTCTACTGATGTTGATAAACAGTGTTTTTGCTTAGAGTTTTTCTATTTTTTTTTTTTTTGATATGGCGTGGTGCCAATCTCAAGAACTCTCTCATATCCCAGTTTGAAAATCAATGGATTTGATTGTACTGGTTTGGGGGGGGGGGGGGGAGGTAACAAAAAAATCACAATGTTGTCGCAGTTTGGAGTCAGACTACAGTTTACTTTTGCTAAACTGATGAGAATATTTCAATTTGAAGCATAAAACTAAGAATGAGTAAAACTATGAAGTCAGACATTTCATCTTCGAGTTCTCTAACTAATGATGCCAAACTACAAATTATTTGATATAATTGATATTTAGACTAAACCTTGTGTGACTTACTTTCAAACGAATCATGGACACCATTTTGACTTTTAAAATGACTTATTTGCCCGTTGCAAAACTGTTTACCCTTATGATTATGCCATTTACCTACTAAAGAATGATTTTGATTTTTCATCGTTCATTGAGTGCTTTGAAATGAATGCAAAATCCAATATTATGATGTCATTACGTAAAGGGCTTTTTTCACAAATTTTTCGAATGAATCTAAAGACTGTATCTACATAGATTCATTGTATATCCTAGTACTTTTTTAAATGAGTGTTGCATGAATCTTTAATTTAGTACAGGGTTGTCAAACTCATTTCATAAGTTGGGCTACATACAACCCCTAGGTAAACATCGTGGGCCGGACCATTAAAATTATAGCATACTTAGCTATAAATAACCAAAATATCATGTCTTCCCTTTGTTTTGATTAAGAGGAACAAGGACAAAGTTAAATTTAACAAAAAATTTATTGAACAACACTTTTACAAAACATTTGACAAAATTGCGGAAACTTTAAGTAACTGCTATCGAAAATTATACTAATGAACTTTACATGAGATTACAACATGAGACCTATAAAAAAGGACTATCATGCGCCCCTAGCGGATAATTCATGAATTAAATTGGATTAAAAAATTTAATCAATGTCTTTTATGCAATTTTTCCAATTTCCAATTATCCTGCGGGCCTGATTGAATCTCCTTGCAGGCCGGTTCCGGCCCACGGGCTGTATGTTTGACATCCTTAGCATATATTTAAAGCTTGACAAAACGTCATAATTCTGGGACAGAAGCAACCTTATATAAAAATGATGCTCATTGAGGTGTCTAAGAAACATTTTATAGACTGATATGAAACATAGATAAATTAGTGATGGATACATGGAATTTACATTGTTTTTTTTAAGGATAATACATGTATACATACATATTATATATGTATTGAAGACAATCTTCAAAGAGTCTTTGTGTGATTGATGAAGACGAAAGGACATATTTAGATATATTTAAAGGCTATCCCATTTCCTCCATAATAGATTTTTCTTAAAATAAGACAACAAACCATAAACAAATAATGCTTTTGTTTACACAAGTGATTTGAGAATGAAAGAGGAGTGGGAGAGTGGATGAGGGAGGGGGGGGGGGGAACCTTTTTAGCATAAACATCTAATATTCCTTTTAGAAAAAATATGAATGTAGGTAGTTATCATATACATACATTCACGTAATTCTTACAACAAAAAAAAAAAGGATTTTTCTTTGCCCTGGAGCAGCCTTTTCTAAAACAATGCAAAAGACTGTCAGAAGCATATTCCAATGTGTATGAGTCCATGTGCATAGATGTGTTGTTGTTGTTTTTATTTTATTTTAATTAAGTATTTTGCAATAAATCAATACTTTTATACATATAACATATATATTTATAAGTTATCTCCCTATTTTACAGATATCAATTTGAGAAAATGATTTTTCATTGGGGCAATGATATGGGTCGCGACTTAAGTGAAGAGGATGAAAGTAGATCAAATGATGATGATGTTGAAGAAGAAGAAGAAGAAGAAGGAAGTGCTCATTTTAAGAAAGTCCCCAAAGGAGGAGGCAGAGCCTATCGACTTGTTCCTGGCTCAGAGCACAGTATTGATGGAAAGGCTTTTCCTGCTGAGATTCAGCTCTATGGCTTCAATGCACACATTTTCAAAAATCTATCAGAGGCTGTTCATCACCCACATGGAGTCGTTGGTGTGTCTATTCTTGTACAGGAGGCAGAGCGTGGAGCAAGTCCTGGTCTACGTCCCATTACGTCACAATTGGAAGATGTTACTTATAAGGGTCAAAATATACCTGTGACCAATCTGAATCTGGCAGAAATCATGCCGGATACAGATCATTACATGACTTATGAGGGCTCAACAACCTATCCGGGATGTTGGGAAACTGTGACTTGGATCCTTATGAATAAGCCCATTTATGTGACTCGCTCTGAATTGTTGGCCTTTCGTCAACTTATGCGTGGGGATAGAGCGAGTCCAAAGGCGCCTCTTGGTAATAACATTCGAACACTTCAAGGACTCAATGGTCGGAGCATTCGTACAAATATTAATTTTGATGTTTCCACGGATATGGTGCCTCCTAAAAGAGGATCCCGTTTTTTTAAGAACAAGCACTATATGGGAGAGGAGGGCAAGCATAGGGAATCCTCCATGCCGGATTTTTGTCCCGATGTATTGAACGGAGTTCGTTTTCAAACGAGCTCTTGGGTTAAGTCATTGGGCCCTTAGATATTCAGCCTCACACACACACACACATCTTCCCCTTTATATCCTACTTTTTTTTTTTTTACCTTCAGATGTTTGTTTCCCATATGCAATGGAATTTGTTAGAGCCCTACTGATTTGAAAGGTTCATAAATCAAACCTTTCTTCAAGAGCTTCATTCTCAATATTTTAGTATTTTAATATTTTATCTCAAACTGGATCATTAATCATCATTGTTAAAATAAAAAATTGTTAAAACTTTGAAGAATCAATTTGACTTTTTATCTACATACTGTACCGTATATATATATATATATATCTAAGTTATTAGTTGAAATATATCCATATAGTTGAAGAATCCCATGTACATATATCTAACTCTTAGACACTGCCTTCTTTATCATGCAAATCATTCATTTCCACACTTAAATATTAAAATAATAAATCATCCTAGGGTGGACGGGTGGATCTATTATCTATGTATGTAGATACTACTACCCTAATCTTTCCCTCCACTTTTTGTCGCAGTCCATGAAAAATCATTTACATACATACACACACATATGTATACCAGTAATGATAATTACTATTTATTCTTATTATTTATGTTCAATAAAGGAATTATGACATTTGCTATATACATATATATATATATATATATATATATATATATGTAAGGAAATGTGAAAAAAAAAAAAAAATAGAAGAATATTATTGCTATGACTTCATTTCTTCATATATCTTCTTCGTTTTCAGTCAACCTCCTTGAATATTTAATCAATAGACCTCATTAAAATTTATTTATATATATATACATACATACATAGCTCTGTATATCCAATTCAGTGTGAGCCCACAGAGAAAGAGAGGGAAACCTCTTTTAATTAATAATAATAGTTATATTATTATTATTCAAATCTGAATAATGCGACTGAAAAGAGGAAGAGGAAGGTGTGAGGTCATTTATCAAATTGGATTATCTGAAAAGGAAAAAAATTGCTTGCTTCAAGGGAACACGGCAAAGTATTACCGATAAGCCAAGCTCCATTTGTTACTCTACATATAAACTGCATTATTCCCTCCTGATACAAATGGGAACGGCATACTTACAGATATGTATGTAGGCTTAAGTTTCTTTATATGTATATGTTTATGTATATATACATGAAAGTATATCCTTGCTCAGTTAAGAAGCCATTACGAAGAAGCAGCAACAATAATAATAATAAATTGTCTCAAGTGGATAGAATCGTTTTAAGAAGCAAAAAAGAACTTCGAAGAATTGACAGACATCACTCTTTTGCTCTAACCTACACTCAGAAAAATAAATAAATAAAAATATAGGAACAAAGTTTTCCTACGTCTTTTATAAACATATGTCATATATACATATATATATATATATATAACAAGAAAAAGTGAGGTCCCTTCCCGGCTTTTTAAATAATTAAAAGCATATTTATTAATGCTTTATTATTCAAACGAAAATGGCGTGATGAGAATTTCTTCCCCCCCCCCCCCCAAAAAAAAAAAAAAAAAAAAAAAAAAATCTTAAATAATAATAATTATATCTACCTATATGTTTTGTTTGCATTCAGAAGGAAATAAACTTTATGTATGTACACTTCTTTTATATTACATATTCTAGGACTGGGACAGTACAGTAGTTTGAATCGATATGTTCGACTCAGTCTGAGCTCTGTACATATAAAGAATTGGCTTTTATAATATAAAAAAAAAAGTAATCACGGATTGATTTGTGTAATTCATAACTGGCCGATTTACAATTTTTCCTACACGTCATAGTTTAATTGAAGAGCGTAGAGCTTTCAAAAATTAAAATTGAAATTCAAGGATCACTCGTAACCTTTTGAGAAGAAATAAAGAAGGAAGCAAGGGGAAATGAGAAGTTAAACTGGTTTAATTAAGCAGAAGTGATTCTTCCGCTTTGGGCCTATTCCCAGTTTTGAGCTATAAATTCGAAGTTTACGTAAAATTAAAAAAGACAGCGAAAGTTGACCTGGTAATCCTCACAATTTGATGAATGCTTATCTGTTTTGGCGTTTTAATATATTAGCTAATATCTCACTCTTTTATTGGGAAAGACGTTTATTGTTTTTGAGAGGAAATCAACACAGATTTGTGCCTTTATATTATATCAAGGATTCCAAGTTCACTGAATTAGGCATTTTATTGAGTAATTACTATTTGTAGACGGTGAGTACATATTACTCCATTTCATGGTGTGTGTGCTACATGTTCTCCCCTCAAGAACTAAGGAATAATAACAGCATATTTGGAAGAAAAAAAAGTCCTGTACGGATTGCCAACCACAAAAAACATTGCCTCCCGATAATAATTCACTAAGGACGAGTAGGACTTTAAATGACTTTCAATCATTGCGAATTTGTCCAAGGGTTAATTATCTAGAACACTCAAAAAGAGTGGATAACTGTTTGACTTGAACTTTATTCATGATGGCAACAATTGGTTTAGCTTCATTCCTCAAGTTCCTTCTTCTTTATTTATTCCCTTTTAAAAGATGACGAGCGAGCCCTGACTTTCAATTTTCTAACCATTTGAAAAGCCAAATCTATTCACAACTACAAGTTATTTTGTGGATAGATAGATGTCGCCCCATGGAGTGAGTCTCCTCTGTCCTCTAAATTACCTTACATACATAATTAGCTATGCAAATACATATATAAATGGTTTAAAATGAGGATATTTAAATTATAATTACATACTTGTCTTTAGAGGGAGGCTTAAGTCCCACTACCCTATTATTTGGTTCTTATCACATTTAAAAGACTCGAATAAAGCACATAATATATATATATATATATATATGTACATTTACAAAATAAAAATAATCTAATAATGTGTTTGAATGGACGGTTTTGAAGGGATTTTAAGGGTATGATTGTAATGAGCTAAGTAAGGAAGGGGAAAAGGATGTTCTTTCCTGATTTTTTAATGATTTTTTTTCCTTCTTTTTTTGTCTTTAAAAATTAGGCTCCATCCATAGATCATAATAATACCCATGAACGTACTTTGTTAAATGATTTATATACATTTTTAAACATTTTTTTTTCTTTCTCTCTCTCTTTCTCTCTCTTTTCATTATTTCCCCCTCATTTATTTTGATATTAATATTTTTATGAACATTCTCATAACGAGTTTGCACTCTAATGATGATACAAACGAGTATATACATACACACATAACAAGCCGGCTTCACTTCCCTCCTCATGTACACGTTATGTAAATTAGGACTCAACCTATGCTAAATATTACGAGATTAAAAACCGTTTCAATTGGACGATTTAAATCTCATTCAAAATGCAAATGCAACAACCCAATTATAACCCTTTTAGTCAAATCATAATTTTCCTCATTTCCATAGCAAAGTAGATGATGAATCATCTGCCAAGATTTTGAGAAAATATATTGTATAATTATTTTCCTGATAGCTTTTAAATTTTCCATTCAGTTTAATTTTATTCAGTGCCGTTGTGGCCAAAGATAAGATTTTATCTTAGTTTTTACTATTAAAAAAAAGAGCGATGACACATACATATTATAAACTACATTGATTGTCTGGATCAAAAATATGAATGAAGGGTTAAAGAACGCTCAGAGAGGGCCACGTTTGAGTTTTCAATGTTTCAGTGATTAGAAAATTTTATCTTATTTCCTCGGAAAAAAAAAATTATCCATTTCGTTTTTTATTATAAGAATTTGGAATTTGTTTTTGTTTTTAATCGGTTCAACAATATATCGGTCGAGCCCAAATCAACTACGTAAATGTGGATTTATGTACAATCAGTGGACCTGTCAACGCTTGACAATTTTACTGCGGACAATATAACTTATTATAACTTATAGTAATCCGTAATGTTAAATCAATTGGATACCTGAGCTTGTTTCTTTGCAACGAGCTGTTCCCTTCTGGGAGTAATGGCCGACAACGACACTACTCCTTTGCCTTGTTTGGTAGCTATCACTTCAGAAAACTCCGCTTCATACTGATAGGATGTTGGAAATATTCACGAGGTTTTCAGCGATGTGTTAGCGATCCCTGGGTTATTCTGCTATGACTTTAATCCAAAACACACGAAGGGCTATTGTCTCGAACACTGTTTTAAGGCCACTATCATTTGCAATCTCCAGGAGTTGGTCTTTCTCTTGCATGGACATACTGGATTCAGCTGGTTTTTTGTTGCCAAATGGGTCACGTATCCATTCTCTGGCCGTTCGTGGGTCCTCTGAGGTCGGGAAGTAGAAAACAGAAATAACTAATTAATTCTTGTGTGGCCTGGTACTGATTGATCCGGGGGTAGGGAACCACTGCCTTAAATCATTTGTTGACAGCCTTTAGAGCTCTATGGACGTCTATCCATGATATTAAATGATAGTTACCATAGGACCATAAGTGGTTTGTGAACTGCCAGTTGTTACTATAATTAGACTGGTCAACAAAATATCTCATTTAATACCTGTGAGTTGAAACTTTAATAAAATGTAAGGCTCTCTATCATTGTTCATTTGAGATCTGGCCATCAAAGTATTTTTAGGATAGAGCTCCTTTTTGGAGGAGCTTAATAAGCAAGGTCCATATGTGTATCACAATCTTGGAACCTTTCAAGAAGAACTGAGGTCCATGAGCTACATAATTACAACAGATTCATTGGATTCATAGACATATTTCATGACTTGAACGGCTTGTTTTGCAAGTCTATTCAAGTCATTCAAATAACGACTCTTTGATAAATATTAATTCATCTCTAAAAAGACTCGCAATGCGAGATATTAATGTTTTTTTAATGAGCTATATCACGTCATGTACATTATTAAAAACGAGGTTGGGGGAGCATCATTCGTCCAACGTCTTCTAATCCATTAAAGTGTCACAATCAACTTTAATCGAGATCCCCCTTTTTTTTCATCGTTGATCGAAAAAAGTATTATTTTTATTATTTATTTTTTTTTAAAAAAAAAAACTTTGTGCTATACTTTTTAAAAAGTCTCGTTTACTTTTTTTTTGCTTTTTGAATATATGTTTATATACTTATTTGCATATGAGGATATAAACTTTGTTGTATTATTCATTCGAAAAGTCATCCAAAGAGTATTGAGGGCAAGAAATGTTTTTTTTTGTTCCCATATATCACTATGTTTATTTATTCATTGGTGATACTACAAACTCAAAAACCATTGGAATACATCATACTTAAATATGTACATAAATTCACAATGGGGGAATTTAAAAGAAAACAAAAGTTAAAAAATGTTCCAATAGAAGAGACAATCTCCATTATTAATAATTTTGTTTTGATATGTGACTCTCAGGATACGTCTTGGGGTGAAGGTCAAGACCAAAGCAACTAAATTTTTTTTTAAAAACCACAAAAACAATTTTCCCCCCTTTGTTTCGGTCCCTTAAATTCTTGATCTCGATTGAAGTGGCCCTGACCACAACACTAATAAAAATATATCAAAAACTGTATCTTTACACTTATTTTTATTATTATTTTATTATTTTTTTAATTTTGTCAAATATAATTTAATAGTTTAATAGTTATCTTATCTACCTCGTAAGCTATACCACATTAATAGATGAAATAAATAGTTTATTAATTTCTTCTGATTAATGTTAATATTATTTTGTGGTTATAACATATGTATGTAGATAGTTTTTTGTTTATTTTTAGAAAGGATGAAACGATCAATTATTTTTAATTTCGATTCATACAAATCTAAAGAAAACTTCATCAAATGGCTTTGAAAAAAAAAAAAATACTAAATAGTTGTATGTACGGAATATAACAGGGGTCAACAGTCAAAAATCCTAAGGGGTATAAGTATAATAAAAGTTATTTAGTTTTGCACGCTGATTTTAAATCTGTAAAAAAAATTTTGAGAGTCGGACGGTTTTTGAAAAATCGGACCCTACTTTTTTGAGCTAATTTGGCCCATTTTCTAACTTCAACTTCAATTTAAGCCTAAAAGAATACCCATTTTGTGCATTCAAAAATGCTGATTAGGCAGTGTATTTAATGCAAATTTCAGTTTCAATCTTTGTTTTGACCTAAAGGGGATTCTAGGGGCATATGCGGCGGGAGTAGACCCAAAAGTTGACCAAAATGTTTGTACTTAAATAACTCCTTGAATATTATATGAAATGGATTATTAAGGAATGCTTTAAAAAGCTTAGACCCGCAGCATTCAAACGGGATGTCAAGCGCCCGATAAGAATCCTTAACCAAGAAGAAATCTTCCATCTAAGTGTGTAAATTTTTTTCCAATTTCGAACAAAAATCAACTATAGATTTTCAAGTTCAGTATGGGAATAAATACGCTGAAATTGAACTTGCTTATTCCCATATTGAACTTGAAAAGGTATAGAAATCAAAAACTCACGGTAATGTTGCACAGAAGGATTACGAAATCAGCTGAAATCCTTCTGCGTGCTACTACGTCAGTCTGTTGCGGTTGTTTTTTTAGTAGTTCTACCGTGAGTCTTTTTTTTTTTTACTTTGAATTTTTTTTACAGATTTGAAATCAGCGCGCAAAACTGAATAACTTTTATTATACATATACCCCTAAGGATTTTTGACATTTCAAATTTCTTGACCAGTGTAATGTGATGACAAAGAGAATTTGAATAGAAGATGCTGAAAATACTTATGAAATGGCTAAATTTATACATTTAACTTTGTTTCGGATGAATTAAGGATCAGAAGGGTTGGATCATGATTGGATAAAGATATCCGTCCCATTGTAACATTCAAATTTACGGTAGTCATTCCATAACCTTAAAATAATACCATGAAGTTTTAATTTCTATAAAACTTCCACAATGTCAGGAGAAAAGACTCTATCAAAGAACGAATAGTCCAACAGCCGAAGAGAAAAAAAAGATGTAATTGCTTTACTAGTTTGAGCCTTTTGATTTATCTTTTTGAAGAAATTGTTATGTTTATCAATCCCATTGTGACATCCAAATACACGGCACTAAGTGATTATTTTCCTATATCTAAAAGAAATATGGGCTTTTCTTTATTCATCTTTAATTCAATTTCTACAATTAGACTCTATATATATCTGACATATCTATTAGTAAAATCCAAATCCAAAAAATGATGGTATCTGTTGTCATAATTGAGTTATTCATGGAGATAAGGGGGAAAACCACTCATCATAGCGTCAATATTTTTCCTCTTTTTTTTTTCTTTTTCTGGAACCAATATGTGTACTTGAACATTACTTGAACACTGGTACTGGGTCTCAAATTAGAATTTAAATAGCAACATATACATATGTGTGGTTGAATTTGGCATAGATGGATGCTCGATCCTTTCCATGGCGTTATATAATATCACAATCATTTATTATTAAGAATTTAAATGTCAGCCGTCGATTTGTATACTTATCATTACGTGATTAGTGTTCAAAGTCTGGATTGTTTGACCAGAATTGACTCTTGTTAAGCTATAAATAATTCTCAAACATCAAATGAAGAATAATGCCATTGATCGAAAGAATAACCGACAACCATCTGATTATGGTTCTTTTTTCCCCCCCCCCTCTTTTCTGAATAAAGATAACGCCTCGTTACAGTACAATATACACCATTAATTTTAAAATATCATCTTTATTTACACTAAGTAGAAATATCCTGCATTTAAACGCATATTATATTTTTGCATGATATCATTGTTATATTACTCTGTTATTCCTAGGTATGAGCTATTTTTTTGTCTGACAACGCATTGCCTAACTCAAAAGCAGAACTCTGTTATTTATTTCATTTTAATGTTAGACACTTAAAAATAAATAAAGAGTGATGACTTTGAAAAATTGGCTCTTTTAACAATATCATTGTTATTGAATGAATGATTTAACAATTACCTTGTTATTTTTTAAATTTTTTGTCTCAAAGAGCGGGTGTTTCAATCAATTTTATGTCAACTTGGGATAAATAATATTTACTCTGAATAATAATACTTTATGATTTGTAATATTCCTTTTGCTTTTTTTTATATAAATTTTATCAGGGTTATACATGCAAAATTGAACAATACAATTTTGCAAAAATAAATTAATACAGAGCCCACTGCAAAAAACCGTGAAACAGTGACAATACTCTCCAAGCATATATCCATCGAAAGGAAAGGGTGAATTGAACTCCGAAGTAGTGAGGAAACACTGTATCTTTGACTCAATTTAGTGTTGTGTCGGTCCCAAAATATTCAGGTTAAGTTAGGTCTGACCCGAATGAAAGAAAAGGTCAGTCGTGTCAATTCAGGGAACACTTTACTCATCAAAGCAGTATCAATTTTGTGTGGAAATATTTTATTATAAATATTTCCTATTATGTAGAGGGGAAGTAAAACTACGATCTATGACGTCATTAACCTTCTTTTATTTCCCCTGGATTTTCAAAAGCAATGATTCTCAACTGGTTCCAGACTAAGACCACCCTTTTGTCACGTCCTATTTTTATTGACATTCAAGCCAATGAAGTCTTCAATATTTCATTTAAAGATGGACCAACCGGACCATTTGTCAGCCCTGAAATCTTGAATTAGCACGTCAATCGCTATCATTCTATCTCAAAGTCGTTATTTTAAATAGTAAAGGTCTTTTAAAATAGAAAAAATATTCTTTATTTTTAATATTTCTTCATAATCGCATTATATGTAGATAGAAATTGAAGATAATTTCTACATTTTTGATCAGCTTTCCACAACCTACCTCATGAAAAACACTACTGTTTTTAAAGGATTATGGAGAAATAAATATAAAGAAGCAACTATGATGCATAGTAACATAAAAGCTTGAAAATTATTTCACACTCTTTTGTCAGCTGCCAATTTTATACTTTTCATGCCCCTTAAAAGTGTTTTGAAAGTTAATTGGTTTAGCTTTGAATAATTCCCTACTATTAAGTGATGAATTGTCCAACAATAATTATATGAATTGGGAAGAATTGACTAAGAACTAACTGTTTTTTCTCTTTCTTTTTGTGGAAAGGCTGTGAAATACACAAAGATAGGTGCAATGTGAAGGAATTATTAAAAAGTTGAATTTCACTCTTATAGCAGGAATTTCAAAAAGTATATATCTCTGGGGCTATGAAAAAGATGGATGTTCTTTCAGGGTCCATATACGCTCCATGTGCAGTCGACACATTTATCCGATTTCTTTATTAGATAAACAACAATTCTTGCTTTCTTGATTAAAAGTGATATTTTAGCAAAAAACTATGCGCAATAGGTCTTAAAATGACTCCGAAATATTTGGCCGTTATATTTATGAAGCAAAAAAACTGTAAAGTAGATTTTCTTCTTTTCAATATTTGAAAAGTAACTTGCTCTCTTGTTGACTTGACACATATGTATATATATTCCTCTCCATTCCAAACTACCACTTAGTAAGAAGTACATAGATTCTTCCCTCTACTTATTTTTTTTTTATATATAGATAAGATCTTTAATGTATTTCTCAACCTCTCTTCAAAAAAAAATGAATTGGCTAATTATGTCATTTTTTCTAACAGATTCTAACATAATATGTTTATAATATGTAAAATAATTTTTTTTTTCATCTTGGATATTCCTTAGATGGTCCTGGACATTAATTCAATTTCGAAACAACAAGCTTCTTTCAGCTACATTTAATTTCAAACACTTGACTTTCAAATCGAATGAGGCCCATTTTTCCTTAAGACATAGGTATAATCTATGGCGATATGCCTAATACCTTGCTGTTGTTTTAGAGGTAAATACTGTCACAATATTCGATTTTAAAGTGAGGAATCGGAACTTAAAATATGTTAAAAAAGTTTGTTTGAAATTCAAGGGCTAACCCTAATTCTAATGAGACCAAATATTAACTTTTAGTCCAAGCCATAATAATGGATTAGAGTATATAACACACACACATATTTTAAATGTTAATAATGCTCTGTTTAAATTAATTTGAAAGGATATTTATTACATGTTCTTTGATTTTGCACATAATTTGTGTTTCTGTCCTTTGTGGCGAAATGTGTGTGTATGTGGATAGAATCTTGAAAAATATTATATGGTATATAATACATAGAGTTATTTCTTATCAAATATGATTCTTCAAAAATTATAATTATGCATGATCTTTTTTTTTTTTTTAATTCCTCTTCTCACCCCTGATTTAATGCACTTATGATTATTTTCTTCATAACTAAGTATCATGACATTTTCATAATCTGATTAATATACATAATATATACTCTTCTTTTAATATTTTTTCTTTCTTCATTATTGTGTGTGTGTTTTTTTGTCTTCCCTGTATTCATCTACTCATTTAATGGAAAATATTTTTTTTGAATAGATATTGATTGAATTAATAATAATGAATTAATAATGTACATAGTTATATTCCTTTGAGGAGAGATGATGTGGGAGGGGAATGAGGGATATAAGGAACTTGGCAGACTAAGGAGTAATTTATGTACAAAAGATTGGATTAAAAATGATTTTTTATTTATTACATATACATAAGATATACCGACATCCTGGATCCACTTTGACTTATTATAATGGGAATTTAGATTCTGGATAGTTGTAAAAAGATAAATGAAAAATTGGGGAAATTGGAGAGACCTAAAAGATACTAAAGGGAATGGATGAACAATTTGGATTTTTATGGACTGATACCAATAGGTAGTAGGGTGACCCTATTTTGATTTCCCAAAAAGCGGTCACTCAGTGTTGTTTCTTTTTTATAAATATTTAAAAAATTGTTTTTTTATTTTACTTAAAATCGATTTTCCTCTGTTTGTCACAGAGCATTTCATGAATTTAAAAAAAGTCCTCAGACACTCTGGACATGATATAAAAAGTGAGTATGTTCGGGGAACAGTGGACAGTTGGTACATTGCATAGGTAATAAGGAGAACTGTATCAGTTCCGTCTGGTCCTTGAAAAGCGTCCCTAATCAAAAGATTTAATTTTTAGATTATTCTTTGCATACTTAATAAGTTATGCAGAACGATAAATGAAGACTGAAATGGAGAATAAATTATATTATGTGGGATCACATGTAATTGGGAAATAACCGTGTCATTTTTTTAAAAAAAAGGTGTAGCTAACATAACAACTGCAATTAAGAACTGAGTCCTTGATTAACTTTAACACCAATTCAAATGTCTTACTCTTTAAACCACTTGTGAGCCTAAAAAAAGCCCGTTCAGTGATTAAATGTCATAAAAGTTCCTTAAAAAAGCTGCTTTTAGTATTCTCAGTCGCCCTACTTCCTTTAAATCAAAGATTATGTTATGACTTAAGGTGGGTTCAAAGTAGTTCTTACGCACGAACTGGTTTTGCATTTTTCCTCCCTTTTTGTTTTTATCATTTCTATGGCAATATAAAATGCAATTGCTTCGACTATCTGCCGTGGAACGTTTAACAAAACCTTACCTTTTCCATTAATTCCTTGGATTTTATTTTGATCTCTCTCTTCCTTTAAGCAAAGAAAAGAAAAAACATATGTAAATTAGAAAAAAGAAGGAGTGCCTAAGTAATTGAAACGATCTACATGTTCGAATCAGGAGAGCTAACTCACAAGTTCGAACCACAGACCATTTAAATATCAACGTAAACGATAAACATTGAATCTCCAACACTTGAAGGTAGACGACACTTTCTTTTCAAAATCCTCCATGGGCTTCTGTGATGTTGATTGATTTTATTTAAGACTATGGACAATGATTGAGAAATTACCCATAAATAAATTAAATATGTATAAAATTATGATCTTTCTAATTAATATTATATATCAATAATTATTATTCAAAAAATTGTATACTTTTATTTTTATTTGTTTCATGCTTCTTCTCCTTGGATGAATGTGGCGACATACAGATCACTTAAAGTCCCTTTGTTGGATGACTACATAAATGACGTGTTTTTATTTATCTTCAGCGTTTATTGCTTACGTTGTAATTTAAATAGTTTGGTGCTTCAAATTTTAAGTAAGTCACACTGATTTGAAATAGAAAACCCTTTCAATTTCTTATGTATTTCTTAGGGTAATATCCTTAGTGAGCTCCTTTAAATCAAAAGAGTCAACTGATGGAAACAGCTGTGGGTAGAATGCACAGTTTATAGAGCACATCCTGTATGTAACACGCACATAATTTGATTTGAAGAATGATGAAGCCTGGCATCTTCATTTCGGACAAGATCAAAATATCTTCATTTGCTTAGTTTATGATGCTTCTTTTCAATATCTGCAATAGAATAAGGTCTATTATAGTCCCCTACCTCTCATAGCTATTGTTTTACTACACACATCTATAAATAGGAAAAGCATAAAGGTAAGAATGCCGCATTAGACTATGATCTAAACAATAAAATTTATTGTATCATACCATGAAAGTCAATAAAATATAAATAAATAAATATATATATATACAACAAAATATATATTCATATTATAATCAAAGATATAGAAAATGGCAGAATTTTTTCATTTTTTTATTAAAGTTTTTATCCAATTTTCAAATGACATAGAATTTTTATAAGTATGTGCATATGTAGTGTTGAGTTTCAATCGATAAATCCTAGCCGAATGGTCCAAGGTCGTTATATATTTTATTGGACCGAACGTATTCGGTCCTGTGAACAAGCACAATCTTGAAACAGTCACATAGAAATGAAATGTTTGGTTGAGATTCGTCTCATTTAAAAATTAAAAATGATTTGTGGATGATGCTTTGTGTTTTTCAAATGAATTGTGAATATGGATTGGATGATGCTGTCCACAGTTGACAAAAAATATTGTATGTACAACTCGACTGACTTGTAAATTCTTTGTACATAAAATTTTCAATGCTATTCCTCAGGGAAAGAAAAAAAGTCTCCAAATTAATTGGTAGTTAGCCAACTGTGATACAAATAATATTCATTTAATATTAGGACACATTGTTCACAGCATAACAGCAGCTAATTCGTGTACAACCAATCAATATTCAGAACATGAATATAGAGCAAGATAAGTAAAAAATCGACAGCTGAGAAGAAAATTCGTTGGAGTTGATGATGCTTCAAAAATACCTTTGTGTTTAATTAGTTATTATTAGGGTTCCTTGGTTAATGGGCTTCAAAATATAACAATAACGGTTAACCGCATGGTTTTCAAATTGATGAACCGGGTAAAAGTGGTGTAACTTAATGCATTGCTTTTACTCAAACTGCAGAAAATGTTATAGTACTTGACCAAAATACCAATGGAGACTTATTCTATAACAGCCCTTTATTTTTTTAATATAATCTCTAGAATTTGTAGGAGAATCTATCCTTGGATATAGGCCTTATTACAAAACTGATTCAGAAGACTGTTCAGGGGCAAGCAGAAATAGGAAATCAACATCTGACAAATAAATACAGTTCATGTTGTTTTAAAGATACCCTTTTTGTTTGCTGATTTGTTTAGTATTTTAAAGGCACATCCGATTAGAACGATACCTATTATGTTGGTTGTATATGTATGTATACGTGTGTGTTATGGTCCTCCCTCTCCCCTTTATTCATTTACCATATGCTCACTTTCCTACCCAGCATATCTGTCTCTCCAGGGACTCATTAGGATTCCTTTTCTTTAAAGAAAAAAAAATAACAAATAAGAATTTTAAAGTGTAGATACACTACTAAAATAGTGCAGGATAATAAAAAGTTTTTTTTTATTTATTTATTCCCTTACTATGTAACTTGGAAGAAGAAGTCTATAGAATAATGAGTTTACTTCTTAGTATAAAGACTTGAATTATATGTATAATTAATCGATGTACATATGTTTATAAGTAAGTATATAGCTCCTTTTTGTCCACTCTTGACTTACATATGTATTATGTACTTATATCAGGGCTACCACTCAAGTATTATGATACATTTTGTATGTACATAATTAAGGCCTGTAAATTTTGATTACATGAAATTATCAAAATACAAACAGTCAATTTGAGAAACACAAGTAATTTTGATAAATTTTTTTATTAATTTCATATTCAATATTTGTTGTATTTAATCAAATCTACAAAACATGGAAATCAATTTGAGTAAATTTTGTAGCTAAAATATTATATAACGAGACAATAGGTGTGCACATATTATCAAAAATAGGTATTTATCGTTTGTTCAATTGCACAAACGTTATAAATCTACCACCAGGGACAGAACATTGTTATTTAAACATTTTTTTCTCCTCCTGGGTTCCAACAACAGCAACAACAAAATTGAATCACCTCTAAAAACTCCAATCTGTATTAAGTATTTTTTTTTTATTTGTCAAAATAGTCCTTCCCCTCAAAAATATAAGTGGAATCATTACTATCAGAGTTATTTAATGATATATATATATATCCCATGACTTTCACATCCTTTATTGAATAAGCGTTTTTATTTTGAAAGGCCAAAGGTCTTTTATATATTATGTTTTTCTTTCTATAGAAACTTTTTTTTCCCCGCTCTCTCATTAGTTTTGAACATACCTTTTCATATTGTTTGTATGAAATACATTTATAAAAAAACAAAAAAAACAAAATATTTATAAGAAAAAAAGTTTTTATACTCCCAACCGTTTTTGACAAGTATTCCCTTGCTACAAAAAAAAAAACAATTCTTTGTATTTTATGAAATAACTATTTAAGAAAATCTATTTAGTGATGACTCTGAGTTTGAATCTCCCCCACTAAGGGATGTATGTAATAATAACAATAATAATAAAGATAATAATAATAGTCATCAATAAATAAATAGAATAAATAAGAAAATCAAAGTATATATTAAAAATGTATAAAAATAGATCAGATTTCCAGCTGTGTATCTTATGTGTATCGTTGAATGTTTCAAAATAAAGTCCTTCTGATCAGTAGTGGAGTGGAACATAGCATATATTTCTGGAGTGTGTGTTCAAAAAGAAGGGAACAAGCATGGTTACTTTAATGCAAGGATCAATCCCCAGGGTCTATCATTAGGCTACGGCGACCTTGTGAACAATGAAACATTGACCCCCAATTTGTGAAAAACAGTAACAATGAAATGTTGCACGAATATCATGTAACTAATGTGTGATGTGATGTCATTTTTGTAAAACTGGACCCTTCCCTTATAAATTGGTTATTATGATACAAAGCCCTTAAAATTTTGCGTTCCCTTTCCAAGGAATTTTGGTAACCTGAAATTTGATGCGCCCCTTTTTAAGAAATTTTGATCATTATTAAAAAATATTAATAAAAAAACAACAAATAGGTTCATGTTTTGTTTTATAAATAATTTAGGATCTTGTTGTACACTTTTATTAATATCAAATTTTAATCTCCTCATGCTTTTAACAACCCTTAAATAAAATATTTGCTCTCCTCCTTCCACTTACCTCTGCTTTTGATCCTTAAAAAGTAATAAATGCCTTCTAAAGTTGATATATTTATTAAGTAAAATCTGACTGGTTACTGACTACATTGTGTAAATGTATAATGATGATGTAATAACATATTTTTGAATCATATTAGGGTGTGCGTAATGTAATAAAGAGAGATACAGTCAAACCTGCATGAAGCAGCCAGACAAGGAAAACCTCAAAAAGTGACTGCTTAGTGCAGATAGTCGCTTGAACCAGGTTTGCTTTTTTTTAACTATATTGTGGAAAATAGGGCATTAAAAAATACATGAACTGTAAAATAAACTGTATCAAATTATATATTGACATGAGTTTAAAACTTTTTTTAATAAATAAATGCAAAATTAGAGTAAAATGAACTTTAAACAATATACATTTGTATAACAAAATGGAAATGAATTGCAGTGACACGCTTAATATAATGTGTTTATGCTATAAATTTTCTGCATGGAAACTGGACATGAGTGACTACATAGTGCAGTGATATGTTTAAAGCAGGTAGCCATTAGACCAGGTTTGACTCTATGTATATTACTGTTAAGACACTAAAGTTTGAAGTTCTTTCTATGTTTGTCCGTGCCATTATGAAATCCAAATGCACATGCCGTGTATTTGGATTTCATAATTCAACATTTTTCTCAATATACAAGAACCAAGGGTTTTTATTCCGATAAAATTTTCATATTTATATACTTCCAAGATGGCCGACGACTACAATAATGACGTCATATTAAAAAAACTTGATTAATAAATTTCTTGGACATAAGAATTTTTCGTGTGATGTCATAATTCTGATCTATAACATGCAAAATATTGAAAGATATTGTGTCAGGTTGTTTTTAAACTATTTTTTTTTTCTTTTTTTTTTTGGGAGGACTTGAAAAAGTTTTCATTTAATAAAATTTATATTATCAATGCGGGTTTTATAAGATTTTTGGGGATCTTTCAAAATTTGTGGGAGGGTTTAATTCTTAAAGCGGAACTTCCAAAAGTTAAACAAATAAAAGCAAATTAATTAGGAAGAGGCAATGAATATATTCTAGCCAAGCTTTGATACCATTGTAGAAATAAACAAATCAATTAAGTATTTATTGTTTCTTTTGGCATATCTCCAATGAACAAAGAAGATTCATTTTGTATTCATAATACGATGATAATATATGTATATGTACATAGAAATTTAACAAAATAATATGAACTTGATTCATAGGCAGCTGTGTAGCTAGCACAAATGGCGTCTGGGACGGGCACTGAATCTGCTATCCACTCGCTACAATATCAAATTTTAACACTTTATTGCTTCAAAACACGCTCTATTCTTAGAAACTTTTCAATGCCACAATAACTTTTGGGGAAAAAAATCAATACAGCATTCAATGCATCTTCACGCGCACTCCACGGAAGCTCTATTGTATACTTTTTTGATACAATACAAATTACATATTAATTAAAATAATTGCATGGTTTTAAAGTACTGACAATCACACAACAATAAAAGAAATTTAATATATGTATTTATAAGTTAAAACAATAACTATAACGAAATTTTTCTCTATTTCTTTTGGGCAAATTATTCGGGCACATCATCAAAATCTATACTACACATCAATTCTTGCTCTGTTGACAATATCATTTGATTTATTTGTCTTAAAGTATGCATATTTGAACTTAAATAATTTATAATGGGTTTTACTTTGAAAAAAACTTCTCTTACATGCGTCAGCACTAATTCCAATGGTTAAGAAAAATTTAAATATTTTAACTATGTTTGGAACTGAGTTTCCGAGGCTATAATTTTGAATGAATTGCAAAACTTCAAGGAGTCCTTCATTCCAAGATTGAATATCTCCTTTATTAACAAGGAAAACAAAATAATTATGCTGTGTTCTTTCGATGTGGAAAACTTCTCGATCAATTTCATCATATTCTTCATCTATCTTACACTCAAACTCAGAATTTAATAGATTCCTTGGAAAAGGGAAATCAAATTTTTGAGTTAATTCGTTTGGTTGTATATAAGATCTATATTTGCAATGAATATCATATTACCATACAAAATCTGAAATATTTTCATATCTATTTTTTGAACTTACCGTAATCAAAGTATTTATATATATATATATATATATGTATTTATTTCATTTGAGATGAATTTAATATAAGATGAAAATTGCAGCTGCCAAAGTCCCATCCGGGGTACTCCTAATTTTCATCTTTGGAGGAATTAATCACCACAGCTTTATTTCTAAAAAAAAAAATTATAAGCAATAACAAATCCCTAAATGATTGATAGATTCGTTAATATTTTGTGTACACTTTTTAATCTAAACACTTCAATTTAAGCCACTAATCAAAGATATTAAAATCTAAACTTATTTATACAAAAATTATGTTTTTAGTCAAGTACTAAGTTTTTTAATCAATGATTTCATTTCAATATTCAATCTCCATCTACGTGGATTTATGGAACTCGGTCCTTTCATAATTGAATTGTTTTTGAAACCGTAGATGAAAAGATCATGTACATCAAGGATTGATTTGTTGCTTTATTTTATTAAGGATCAATTTTTCTATTTTTCTCAAAATTGTTCCAACTACTAGATTATGTTCTAACTGAGGTAAGTTAAAAAAATAATCAAAATATGGACTAATCTTTATAACAGTTTCAGATAAGCTAAATTTATCGGTCTAGTTTTCATCACGGTAAAAAAGCTATTAAATTATTATTAAAAGATATATAGTATAGTTATTCGTTTATAAAAGTAATTAGTTAATAATTATTATTGGTGTACAACCGATTGGGTATTTAAAATTCAGCAAATTAACTTCTTCTTTTTTTTAATAGAACAAAAAACACGATACATATTCTACAAAAAATAAGATGAAAATACAAACTCAACAAATAAAAATCAACTAACTATAAATATTTTATGTTTGAATAGATGTATCACAGTTTCAATCTCTTCACTTCTTCATTCTTAAAATCCACCCTAAAAAGAAAGAAAAAATGTACATTTCATAACTTGAAAAAAGAAAAGAAAAAAGAAGTGTGGCAGAAAAGTACCTAAGATTTAAAATTTGTTTCAAATCACTTGAAGATAGTTTCCAGGTTGTGGATCTCCATATTTCTGATATCTCCGAGAGTTCTTCAATATTAAGAATCGTAGCAATTTGCGTAAGTCGAGCAAATTTATCTCTTATAGTCCATGTTGTGACACTTGTTAAAAAGGAGACGAGCGAGCGAACCTCTCTATCAAATTGGAGCCCTCCTAAGCGACTAAAGCATGACTTGAGTACTACTTTTTCAAGCTGTACAGTTACTTCCTCGCTCACAATACTAATAAATGCTTCGTAATTAGATGGAGTTAATGAAGATTTAAAGGAGGATAAGAGTCCATCTTTAAAAGGGATTCAATGAAGGCTTTAAATGTTAATACAAACAGAATACTATACCTAAATTAATGATTAGTTGTTGAATAAATGGATCGTTCGCCTCATTGCTATCGAATTCCTCTTCATCAATATCATGGCTACCAAAGTTATCCACCCAGGGTTTAATACGAGGCTTTACTGAGCTTTGACGTAACTGTTGAAGACCTTGATTTAAAACAGACTTAAGTCGATCCCTGGCAGTAGGAAGACCTGAGCACATTGAAAAACTGAGCAAATACAAAAATCACAAGAATATCAGTATTGAATTACCACTCAAGCAATTCTCAATTTTAGCCTTTTCATATTCACTCTTGATTGCCATGGATGAGGATAGTTTGACCTTTAGCGAGTCTTGAAGTCTAGTAACGTATTCATTGCCACTTTCTGCATTGTTTAAATAAGTCTAAAAACAATTAGAAGGATTAATTATAATAATATTTTTTTAAAAATAGAATTTTATTTTTCATTTTTACAAGAAAAAGTATTCTTTGTCGTTCGGAGTCTCCTCCCTGAAGTTTTCCTTGCTGAAATGAAGTTTGAAGAACATTAAACGTTTGGGACAAATCCATAAACCTTGAGGGATAACCAAGCTTGAGTTGAGTTTGCAACATGGTACAAAGATCAGTACTAAAGAAGAATACGTTTAACTCATAGAGAAAAAAATTAGTTAAAATAAAAATTACTCAATCAAAGTACAAGCATTATTGAGTACGGCACAGAACCCATCCACATTTTGACTGTTGAGAGCTCTTTCAACAGTTTTCTTTAAGATATAGAATATATCATCAAGCATAAGAGACGTTAATTGATCAGAGTTAAGCTCTTCCTCTTGAGCCATTGCCTTGTGAATATTTTCAGCCATGAAAAATTGCTCTAGGAGAATGTAATCTGACAATAAGTCCTGTAAAAGTCGACAGAGTCGACTTTTCTTTATGAAATCTCCAAACTGTGTAATTTCTTCCTCTTTATTTGGCGATTCTACAACATCCATCTAAATATGTCAATAGGTATATATATTAGGTATATATTAGAATGAATATACATACCATAACTCTTTTTCTGAGAAACTTGAAATACATTTCCGCTCTAGATTGAATTAAGGTTAATTCAGTCAATATATGTTCAATATCCTTTGGCTGTATTCTTTTCTCTACTCCTTTCCCAGTCAGTCTATTTGATTCCTTAATTTGCCAAGCAACGTTTGGCAAACGGCGAGATTCCTTAAAATCAACAATGATTTTATCACTTAAATCATCACACTCTTTTTGCAATGCATGAATGACTTCTGTGAGTTTTCCCGTGCCGTAGTATGTCTCTATGAGAGGTTGATGAACCTCGAGTGTACGAGCAATTCCTTCAAATAAAAGAGTAAGAGCCTCAGCAAAAATAGTACTGCTCATTTCAGCTTCTTTCTTGGCAGTGGTTCTATTTTTTTCGGAAGCTTCTTTGATTTTGGAACGGAGATATTTTGTAAAACGATGGAGACCCTCATCTTTCATATTCACAAGAGGAAAGAGTTTGAAAAAACGCTCAATGGCCGGAAGATCTCCTGAAGTGATGGAGTCTTCGAATTTATCAACTATGACCTCTTTGACTTTATCATGGGCCTCTTTAAGAGTTTTAATTGATTTTTCTAAATTCAAAGTATTGTCAGAGGTTATGTCTTCCGCAGTGAGCTTGAGTATGCCTATAGAAAGGAATGTCACAGGAAATGAGCTTCTATTTTCTTTAGTGCTAATGTTAAAATACCTTGGTCCATGGAGAGAAAACGATGGATATGAGCCGCTGCTTGTTCATAGTCCTCATTTTTAAGAGTGACCAAAACTCCTTCAGAGCACAATCTCAAGTCCATAAGATCACTCACTCGATTCTGGCACTGAGAAACACGACTTTTGGCCAAATCCAACCTTTTTACTTTACTTGAAACCTCTTCTGCAAGTTTTCCAGCCTTTGATAATACTTGAGAGAGTTCAATGGCCTTGGAAGCGTAGGTACGATCTTGAAGAAATTCAGAGGCAAGAGAGTGGAGTTGTAACTCCAGTCCAGACTCTTGTCCCAACAGTCTAACAAGTTCCTGCTCAATCTCATCCTAGAAAATTAAAAGCATCAAATGGCGAAGTCTTCATTATTTAATGTTTATTGTCCCTCACCTCCTCTTTAGATAAGAGATCGTGGGCCTCTCGAATGTCTCCAACAGGCTTCAAGTCCAATGATTCCTTGCGATCCTCTACTGTCATCGTCATCAATTTTAATACATTAATAAGTTTAACATAAATAAACAATAAATAACAATTAAAACAAAATAAAAATAGTACACTTTTTATCCTCTCAAAAATGGTACATTTTACAATATGGTCACGTGTCAAACTTTATTTCTTATTATTATTTTGAAAAAAGTATTAAATAATATATGTATTTCTTATTTTTGATTTAATAATCAAATCAAGTTATCTGATTCATTCACTCATTGCAAATATACATATATAAAGAATTGTTAAATTAATTGGTCTGTTTGAAAATGTTTGCTATGTGACGTCATTCAAAGGTGATGATAAGTGAGTATCACGTGTTAAAATGATGCAAGAGTAAAGTAAGCAGCTGATAAAAGCTGGTGTAAAATAATATTATTATTATTGGATGTGGTGAAGCTGTCGACGTGCCTTGGTCGACATTCTATTCTCATACTCATTTTTAGTTTTTCTATTTGACAATTTATTACACACTTTAATTAGCTGATTAACATAGAAATAATACTATATATAATTACTATGTGGTTTACTCCAAGTGAGACGTTATGCTCTTTAAGGGTTTTGGGCTCCTTCTTTTCAAGACAGGGATCATCCTGGCGCTACCCTGATGTACCTCCATGTGTAGCATATCCTCATTATAAGCCTTCACTGGCTCATCATCGCCATAGGAAATTCAGTCCCGTCTCAGTTTACGGTATTCAGAGTAGATCTCGTCTCAGAGTCATCGATGACTCTGAGCTTGGAAGAAAAGCGATGGCAGAGCGTAAACCTCCCAAGGTAATCCAAGTCCAAGCCGCTTTTCATAAGAAGAAGCCCCATGGTGCCCTTGGGAAATTAGGGGATCGAGTATCGTTGGCGATTATGGGGGAAATTCGTCATGGTATCATTGTGGGCCTCAAACAAAAACAAAACGTGGGTGTTCCGAAATTCGATTCAAATAATGTTGTACTGATTGACCGAATGGGAGCTCCCTTGGGAACCCGGATTCACGCTCCTATACCCCTTATGCTCAAAAAGGTTTTAAAGGAAAAGACTATAGCCAAAAAGGCTGATTATACTAAAATTTTATCCATTGCTACTCGTTTTGTTTGATCCAGTTCCAAATTGATTCCTTCTGTTTTTTTGAATTTGTGTCAAAAATTTAATAATATACATTGCTTAATTACAAGTAGTCTTAAAATATTTGTATTTCTCTATCAAATGAGATCCATTTTGAATGATAAGACCCCTTAAAAAAAACGTATTACAATTCATTTAACTTATTTGAGTCCATTCCACCCCATCTGCATTATTCTTCAGGAGCATTCCGATAAACTCTGCTTTGAAATATGGGCTACATGTGAAGAACGTATGCTTTTTTTTTATATCAATTCTTGCTGACTTTAAATAGATAATATCACCCTTGTTCAATACTTTCATTATATTCCAAGATACGAGCTCACCGACCCCAGTTTTGTCTGGACATTTAAAAAGCTCACTACAAAAAATAACAATATTTTATTCTTGTAGAAATAAATTACATTTTTTTTTTTTTACCTTTTTTTGTTGATGTGAAAATGAACATCACAAGAATGAGTTCCCTTATAACCTCGGAAATGAAAATAATAAATACCATCAAAAGGAACTATAAACTTGGATGTTTCCAAGTCGAAAGGCATTCTATACTCTGGCTCATTTACACTTCCAATGGTATGAATAGCTCTATTTACTCGATATTTATGAAAGGGCAATAGACCATTCCTGAAGGGCTCGCTACAGTTATCGATATATACGTCAAACAAACAGTATGCATCCACATGGATTTTGATTTCTGGAGTTAATGTGTTCATGTATGTAAGAGCCACGATTGCTGCTATAATAGATATCAAATTAAGGAGTATGACGACGGACGTTCTCCGTATTCCTAGCCGTAAATGGTTATGACTTGAACTTTCTTCACTCTATATAGACATAAAGATATCAATTATCCAGAAGAATGGTCCTAAATTAGTATACACTCACTAATATCACTCTATTTGTGGAAGAAGTTAAGAGGGGTGACACTGAAATCGGTTCAGAATGTTTATATCTTCTCGCAGATATAATTGATTGAACTTTAGGGATGATGGGCTGAGTATATATTTTTTCTTCATAACTCCTTAACGGCGTTTCTCTAATAAAGGATAAACATAACACTTAAAATCATTGTAATTGATATATCTTACCTTTCCTCCATACTCATGAAATAGTCATTAACATAACAAATACAACATTTAATTCCTCGATAAAAAGACTTGGAAATTCAAGATAATTCATTTCCGTTCATATATTTTTTTTTCTGAATTCAGCATCGCGCGTGAATAATGAAAAGCTAGAAACTCAATCATTAAAAGACCCATGAGACTACTTAGTAATATTCTAACCACTCTTCACATCGTACTTTTGAAGCGTAATAGCAACGGACGTTTTGGATCAAAGTGAACTAATACTGGGCTCTTTTTTTTTTCTTAACCCTTAATGAATTATTTCGTTTTTGTCACTAAAAAAATCATTTTAAAACTATTTAAATGTCTTACTTAAGCATACCCTGTAATGACTTGATACATCGCCATCTTGCCCTTCGAACGATAAAGGTGTCTCTTTTCCTTAATATGATATCTTGCTATTAATTTCTTTTCTTTCAGGGCCCCTTGTCGCAATTTACACCTTGAATGTGACATTTTCTCAAATATCTCTTCCGTGAGTGAGCCTTGAATTCTAACAAATTACCTCAAGTTATAGACTAAGAATCAATAAATCATGTAATATGAATATATTACAGCAAAAAAACTAAAGATTGAGCTCATTACGGTAAAATCATTGATACTTCAAAAAATTACTCTTCTGAATCAGTTTTATCACATGTCTCACAGAAGCAATTTTTTTTTGTCATTAACTGTGATCATACCATCAAATAACAATACGAACTACATGGATATGTTTCGTTATGCCCGAGAAAAAGGGCTTTAGGCAACTGTCCCCGAGCTTCACTATTCTATCCAAATATGCTAGCAAATTTCCCCACTAATTACACAGTCGCGCTTATATTAATCTTAATGAAAGATGTGGTAAATGTGTATCAGTACTAAGCTCCCACCCATTACTACTATATAACAATTAACAATAAGTAATCACACAAACATAATGATATAAGGCCCCCAACTGGTGCACAAACCTGATTCATAACTTGGAATGTATTTCATGTCCTAAGCAGTGGGACAGGAAAAAGAAAGAAGATAATTTAAAACGTAATATAAATAGCTTTTTATACACCGAAAAAACCCCGAAAATCGTTCACAATAAATAAATGAAGACGATAATTAATAACAAAAGACAAATTAACTTTATTTTCGATGGTGTTGAAAATAATCGATAAGAAAAGAAGAATGTAATCCAAAGGTAATAAATTACTCGTTTTCTTCACTTCTGAGTCTAGCGTTAGGATTAGTGACTCGGATACTGAGTTGTTGAGCCCGTTCAACGATAGTCTTGCGCTTCTTGGCAGAAACTCCGTGAGCAATTTCAGCGCAAAACTTCTTATTTTGCATCATAAGAACTTCCAATTCCTATAATGAGTAAAAAAACCGAGATATTAGACAATGACTGAACATTATATGCAATAAATTGCCCTGAGCTCTGGCGGAGTCGGGAGTATGATTAAAGTCACGACTTGAAATTTGAGCTCGAGAATGTGAACATTCTTAATCTGTGAGATCAAAGCTAAGATCATCCGATCAACAGAAGAATCTTAAAAGAAGTTTGATCTCATATAGGGAACACTTTTTTTTTTTTCACAGGGACCGAGTAGTACTCTACATGGATGACAATGTCACTTGCTCACTTGCTCTCCTCATGAAAAAGAGTCTCACCTTAAGATTGTTAACGACGACCTTTCTGAAGCCATTAGGTAACATGTGCTTAGTTGCCTTGGCAGAACCGTAACCGATGTTGGGCATCAAGTACATTCCCTTGAATCGTCGTCTAACTCTGTTATCGATACCCTTGGGCTTTCTCCAACTCTGCTTAACGCAAACATAACGATCACTCTGGTGGCGAATGAACTTTTTGGTTCGCTTCTTGACGATCTTTTTATGTGGAGCTGGGACAATAGCCATGATTCCTTCTGGAAACAACGATGTGACGGATTAATTCGGATTTAATCAATTATGGAGAAAAATAGCCTCTTACCTTGATAACGGCTAGTTGGAAAAGGAAGTTAGCTGATGTTATTGATACAACGGTTCGCGCACCTGGTTCGAACATGATTTAAATTACTTGCCGCTTTTTACATCGTACATGTGTAGGGTAGATCAGGAGAGTTATAACACGGATCAATTGCGTCAGGCCCTTATTTTATAACATTATTTGAGATATTGAATAAAAACATACATACCTCATTCGAACATTATTGATTCTTTTGCATTCATTTGATATAATTAAAAGTCAGTCATTGAGGAGCTATTAGAGATAATATTACAATGCTCGGTACAAATGGATCAATTGCTACATCTTATTATTTCTGAATCAAGATTCTCTGTATCCTAATCTGTTATATATTATATTGAAAGTTACAGTTCAATACATTAAAAAGTTTATTTATATATTAATCAAAAATTATTCTTTGATCTAATTTTCTTAGTTTCTGAATCAAATTTGTTTTTTTAACAACTACAATTGTCTACGTACTCGGCCATTATTACAACATCTAACGGGTCGCACTTGAATGGAAAAATGTGAAAAACTAATCATTCATACAATTTGTAAATATATGTAATACATAACAAACAAATGAAGCAATGTTGTGCTAATTATTTGTTCACATAACTCAAACCAATTATCATTAATTGAGGGAAAAACAAAAAGTGTTGAAACTATCTCCGATCTTCCCTACCTACGCTCAAATAAGCATTGTTATAAAGAATCAAACAGTTTCATGCATGGAACGGAGCTTGGTAATAATAATAATAATGGAGTTATAAAGATGTGTGATGAATAAGTATCAATTATCATCACGATTCAAATAAATAATGTCTTTTAAAATTTCGTTTATAATATGTAAACTCAATTATTGTGCAACCTTAAGAATATTCGGACCAGAAACAAGTGTAGGAATAAAATTGCTACATATATATATTTATTATAACATAGCTAGATATAGCTAGTATTCGTCCCTTGCACGCTATATACGCTCTGTTAAGTGTTCTTAATATTGAAAAGAAAAGATATGTTGGTACTGTTTGCGGTAATAGACAGTAGTTGTTGTATGTTTTAAGCTAGTTGCTTATCGTGTCGTAACTCGTAAGCGTTGTAATATACATGCAGTTAATAGTCGAATGCTGCGTATACCACCCTTCATATACTTAGTAATTATAAATTACTAAATGAATAGCGATCTGTGCAAGTGAATCATTAATTAATTATCATAGTAATATCAAAAAATGGATGTGAATTAAAAATACAATCATGATGGGGTGCAATTGGTGTTGATATATTTGATGCTAACAAGGTAGACAAAAGGTGATTATATTAAATTATACTTTTTCCATCATTACTACTCATTGTAGCTGCTTTTCAATTTTATAAATAATGTATCTTTATTTGTTGTTTCAGTGATATATATTCATTGCCATGTGATAGAGAACCATGCGTAATGTATGCTCCTACTCAAGCATTTACATCATTCAAGTCCTTGAGTCGCTCAAATATCATTTTTCTCATTTATAACGAAGAGTGTCGACAAAACAAAGGCTAATTTAATTATGAGTAACTTGTTGAAGACGATTCAGTTTTATATTTTATACTAAAATCTGCCCAATATGTCATAGTAACTCTTGATTTTGGTTTTTACGATGGTCGATTGATGATTAAGAAATGAAACCACATCATTTAAACCCAAAATACTTATTTTTAAGTAAAAACGAACAATTTTTTATTTATGATTGTAAGTCTAAGCCCTTTAGACCTACAACTTCCTGGAAATGTTGGATTTAAGAAATTTAAAATTCTCTCGTAAATGTGATACATTTACATATGATACTTTGAATGCCCTATTCCACTAGTACATAGCTACGACAACTTTGAGCCAAATGCTCAACTTTTCATGAATGACTTGAAGAAAATAGAAATTTTTTAGTGGTTGAGAGGATACTTCTGGACATGAAATGGGAACGTTCTACCAATTCAGTCTCTTTGATTTGATTCATCATTTAACTATTTCATTAAGGAGTATGGAACATTTCAAATCCGAAACTAAAAAGTAATTTTACAATTCCTAAGGATATTTCATTATTTGATATGGATTGTATTTTAATTCTTTCAGGAGAGCTTTGTAAGTCACAGAAAATACGGATCAACGGTTTTGTAAAGAAGAAATTTTTTTGAATCATTGAGTGAGGTAAGTTATTAATAAGATGCTTCAAACTCTGTTCTAAATGTATGTAATAGGGGGATTCATTGGTACTGTTATTTTAAATAGGGTTCATCCTATGTATAATAAGTATCATACTCATTTACTATACGTCCCACTTAAAAATCAATTATTATTATTAATGTATAATGAGCATACCCCATCAGACAAATCAAATATATGCATTTTCATTCATTCGAGTTCCCTCCCTCCTCTCCCTTTGTTGTTGTAATAATTTATAAAACTTAATACGTGCTTCAAATTTATGAGTTATTTGATTTAATTATAAATACTCTTTGGATTTTCCACTTTATTATTATTCTGACTTCTGTAAACATCAAGAGTGTGTTTATATTTAAAATTATATTATTATTCGTGAAATTAAGAAATTTCACAAAATTATTTATAGTCCTTTTTAAAATACATTGGATGAATTGGATCGAGACATCACATTTTACGACTCTTTATTTTTGAAATTTGTACATTACAGTTCTGAAATTGGTAAAACCTATTTATTTTTCGATCAACTATTCTTTATTATGCTTATATAAAGTACATGGCATTCATATAATATTTATAAAAAAAATTGGGAGCAGTTTCGTACATAAATAAACATTATAGTTTATATTTAATTCTCTGGGTTGGAATTTCAAAAAATGTTGAAATAAATCATCTTTAAAAATAAGAAATCATAAAATAGTATCTTCATTAAGAACGCACACAAAAATAGACCATCAGTTTGTCAAAAAAAATTATTTTATCTCTTTCTCAGTAGTGTTGGATCGGTCCTAGGACTGTGTTCCAGCTATTCAGTCTTTCTTTTTTTTTTTTAAATCGGTCCAATCTTTTTTGCCCATTTAACAGTGGGCCTAAGACCTAAGATCGTCAGTTCTGAAGAATATAATAAAAACAAAGAATATGAATAAATAAATGGAGACTCAAAATTAACCTTATTTAGTAGAAATTGTTGTCGATATGTTCGATTCTCAGATTTTTAAATTGGATCCTTATAAAAATATCTGAGATTTGGATTAGAAATAAATTTAAATCTTAATTTTTTTTATTATTTATTGCTATATTGTATAAAAACTTGGAATTTAAATATGAATACATTTGAATGGCTTTAAGGAAAAAAAAAATGGATTCAGTTACAATTTGAGTTTAAAATTATCAACATTTCTGCCATATCATTTGAGTAAATATTCTTCCTATTGCATATAATATTTTCTGCTGTCGAAATTACTCTTTCAGAGGGAACGGAAGATCCTTGAATAACACATAAAGAAAAATATAATTTAGTTCACTAAATTGTCCAACATTTTGCCATTAAGTTAAAGAACTGGCATATGAATCCAAACGTTCTTCAAGGATAATTTCCAATTTTTCTTTAGAATTCCTTTGACTAATTCTTTTTATTATTATTTTTTTAGAAATAGTTTTTTTTTTTTTGTATCAGTGTCATTAGTGTAGTGGAAGTATTGACTTGTCTTCTTCTTCGTCAACCTCTTCCTTCTCTTCTTTATTTGATAACTCATACTCTGGTTGTCGTCTTAAAACAATGTGATTGATTGTTCATTCAATTACTTCCTCTGTTTTAAACCCAACTTTTTTAATATTATATATGGGTTGAGTAATGTAAGTAGCCTTAAGTTTATAGATTTGTCGGATGAAAAAATTGAAAACCGCGAACCTGGAATATAAGCAAATATGTATATTTTTTCAAAATATATGAAATATGATAGTAATATTGAGTACTTACTTATCTCATTAATAATATTATTTAACAAATGACTACTAGCTTCAGAAAAATTATTTGTTGATTTCAACAAACTAAATGGTTTTAGTAGTAATTTTTTCACTGAGCTAAAACTTCAGTTTGAATGCGAAAAACGGAGATGTTCTTTGAAATAAAGGGAGGCAAATTTTTAAACAGGGGTGACAAATGGGGGGCAAGCAATAGGCTATAGCCCAACTTTGAAGTCAAGTACTTGTGAGTTGACATTGAGCAGTAAGCGAGATCAGAAAAAGTACCCTGTAGTTGGATCCATCACTGCTTCCCTGCTGAGGATCTTGGGGCATCTCCTTGATTTCCTGAAACCAAATCGATGCTTTCCAAAGGGGTGTTATTACTAAGGTAGGTCTGAGTTTTGGATTCCTTAACCTTATTAATACTTTCTGGATAAGAGGAACGGGTGGAAAGAAGTAGCTGAAGCACTACGTGTTGATAGTTCAATGTTCTTTATTTAACTGGGGCGTAATAAGAAAACAATGCAATAATACAAAGGAAAGAAAGAGGGAACTAGGCATCAACAGGCGTGATGCATGCTACTAAGAATCGTTATGCTACATGGCTCCCCCCAGCATCACGGATTGTTCCTTCTAGCTGGCGAGGAGGCCGTCCTCGGCGCGGGGGTTGAGCGAGTGGAACTGGAGAAGTTGGGTCGACGTGAGCAGGTTTGAGCCTATCGATTGCAATATGATCCTTCTTGCCGCCGATGTCCACAATGAAATTCTTCTCGTTTCTGCTCACCACTTTGAAGGGGCCCTCGTAAGGTGCCTGTAATGGTCCTGCACGCCCACCCCTTCGTATGAAAACAAATTTTGCTACCTTAAGGGAGTGGGGTACGTAAGTTGATACTGTTCCATGGCGAGACGTGGCAACTGGTTGAAAATCTTGAACAGTGGAACGGAGTATTCGTAGATGCCGCTTAGGATCCTGTTTGTCTGGAGTTGCTGGCACAAAATCCGCTGGTACTGCGAGAGGGAAACCGAAAACGAATTCTGTTGATAACGCGTTTAAGTCTTCCTTTGGAGCCGTACGCAGACCAAGTAGAATCCAAGGCAGTTCATCTATCCAATTAGGACCCGTAAGGCGTGCCTTAAGTGACGACTTGAGATGGCGGTGAAACCTTCCAACAAGACCATTTCCTTGAGGATGGTAAGCAGAAGTCCGGTGTAGTTTGGTTCCATAAAGTTGGTGGATCTCCTCCCACAGCTGCGAAGTGAATTGCACTCCACGGTCCGATGTAATGTCAGATGGTAGACCAAAGATAGATAACCAGCGGCTGACAAAGGCTCTAGCGCATGTAGCAGTGTTTGTATTGGTCAAAGGGATGGCTTCTGGCCATCTGGTGAACCGGTCTACGATTGTAAGCAAGTGGGTGTAGCCTTGGGAGGGTGGCAAAGTAGGGTAAGTCCAGAGTTGCCGATAGGTATTTCCTCGAAACGTAGTCCTGTGCAGTTGGCACATAACGTTTGGACTTCGTTATCCTTCTTCTGGATGCGGGCCATTTCTTCAAAATCTACCTCCTGAGAGAGAGCAAAGATTTCCGTGGGCTTTGACTCTCTGCCTCTGTCTGGTTCCCATACTTCATGCGGATTAGATTCATTAATTGATGCTGGTATTCGCGACAACGCATCTGCCACCGGATTGTCTTTACCCGGAACGTGCTGAATATCAGTGGTGAATTCTGCAATGAAGCTGAGGTGCCGTTGTTGCCTATTAGACCACGGGTCTGTCGTCCTTCCCAGAGTATATGTCAAAGGCTTGTGGTCGGTGTAAACTGTGAATGTTCGGTCTTCCAAGTAATGACGGAAATTGCGAATTGAAAGGTAAATTGCGAGGAGCTCTCTATCGAAGGTGCTATATTTAACCTCCGGGGCCCTTAACTGTCTACTGTAGAATGCGAGTGGTTGCCATTTACCGTCCACCCGCTGCTGAATTACTGCTCCCAGTGCAGTGTCGGAGGCGTCCGTTGTCACAGAAATTTGAGCATTATGCACAGGGTGGTGAAGGAGTGTTGCCGTGGCAAGAGCAGTTTTTGTATTTTCAAATGCCTTGACCATTTCTGGGGACCAATCCAGACACTTTGTCGGTGATTTGATGGATGTAGCCACATAGAGAGGGCGTAGTATTTGAGCAGCCTTTGGTATGAAACGATGATAAAAATTCGCCATTCCAATAAACTCTTGAAGCTCTTTGACATTCGTTGGTAAAGGAAAGTTTTGGATGGCTTCCACTTTCCCAGGAAGAGGCTTTGCTCCTTCTTTGGAGATAGCATGGCCGAGAAAATCAATGTCTGTAACTCCGAACTTACACTTCGAAACATTAAGAGTGAGACCGTGCTCACGAAGGCGCTGGAACAGTAAACGGAGATGGTCTTCATGTTGCTCTTTGTTCTGACTTACCACCAGAATATCATCCAAGTACACAAACACAAAGTCAAGTCCTGAACAAACCGAATCCATTAGCCTTTGAAACGTTTGAGCCGCATTTTTCAACCCAAAAGGCATACGTATATATTCAAAAAGGCTAAAAGGAGTTATCACGGCAGTCTTTTTGACGTCTTCCGGGGCTACAGGAATCTGGTGGTATCCCCGGACAAGGTCCACCTTGGAGAAAATTCTTTTACCATGAAGCATAGCAGCGAAATCCTGTATATGTGGAACTGGATAGCGGTCCGGGACAGTCATCTTGTTCAGCAGTGTATAATCTCCACAAACTCGTTTGGACCCATTAGCCTTGTCCACCAAAACTATAGCCGAACTAAATTGACTGTCTGATCTTCGGCAGATACCCAAGCTCACTAACTTCTCAAACTCTGCCTTGGCCAATAGAAGGTTTTGCGGTGAGAGTCTTTGAGCCCGAGCACGTACTGGTGGGCCAGTAGTTGAAATATAGTGCAAAACACCATGCTGAGGGGCACTAGAGAAAGTGGGTGTTGAAATCTCTGGAAAGCTGGCGAGGATCCGGTGGAAGGGGTCCAAGGACAGAGTTCGTAGGTGAAGTGCACTATTTGAAGAAAGGGATAATCTGACAGTCTTCAAGGATTCTGGATGGACGAGTTGTCGACCTCTCACATCTACAAGGAAACCGGAGTGTTGTAGAAAATCCGCCCCTAGCAAGGGCATATGAACATCTGCCAAAATGCAGTCCCAGTTGAACTCTTGACCAGCGATGTTAAGGCTGATCTTTTTCTTGCCATAAGTCTGGATGGACGATCTATTGGCTGCAACCAAAGGAGGACCACGTTGGTTCAATTGTCTTTCGGTGGGTGAAGCTGGAATCACCGTTACACTTGCCCCCGAGTCGACCAAGAAACGGTTATTATATTTATCTTTGATTGTAAATGAGGCATTATTAATTAGAGAACCAGCCGTCGAAACCTCAGTCAACGGCCGGCAGGATCGTTTCCCAGAGAAGAAAGAGAAGATTCGGGGAAAGATTTTGCCTTGGGATGAGTACACGGTTTTTGACATCTTCGGGCTGACATACCAAACTTCCAATGGAAACGGCAAAACCCAGAATGTTGTTGGGAGGTCGGCTGACTTGAAATATTCTTTTTCGGTCGAACTTGATCCACTAAATGACTTGAATGAGACCCGTCATAAATTGCCGAAGCCTGGTATTCGTTATGAGAAAAGGAGCTTCCCTGACAAGGTTCCATCAGGTTGTCTGCTGCTAAGGCCAACTCCCGGTAATCTTCTATTTTACTATGTATGATGATAGAGCGAACATTATCTGGGAGGCGAGAGAGAAAAATTCTCCTGAACAGGAAACAGGGCTTATGATCCCCTAGGAGAGCTAATATCCGGTCCATCAATTCTGAGGGCTTGCTGTCGCCAAGTTGGGGAGCATTGAGTATTTCCCCTGCCCTCTCGTACTCTGACTTGCCGAAGGTCTCCAACAATTGCTTTTTAATCGCCTCGTACCTGTTCGTTGACGGCGCGTCTGCCAAAAATCCTTCTAGTCGAGTGGCGACGTTCTGATCCAAGGATGCGATGACATGATAAAATTTTGTGTCATCCTGAGTAAATCCTCTTATGTTGAATTGAGCCTCAGCCTGTATGAACCAGAACTTAGGGCGTTCAGCCCAAAAGGTTGGAAGTCTGACGGAACCCGACTCAGGGGTGGTGATTGTGGTAGTTGAAATTTCTTGCTTAGTTTTGGGCATGATGAGAAAAACGCCTTTAGTTTTGCTAAAGGGAAAACGGGGTCACCAATGAAGCACTACTTGTTGATAGTTCAATGTTCTTTATTTAACTGGGGCGTAATAAGAAAACAATGCAATAATACAAAGGAAAGAAAGAGGGAACTCGGCATCAACAGGCGTGATGCATGCTACTAAGAATCGTTATGCTACATAGCCCTCTTTCTCCCAATTTATGGCGAATGCATTTGTTGCAATTGCTGTGTTGTCTGGAAGCCAGGAAACGAATAGCTCCGTTTAATGGCATTCCTTGGACGCTAAGTATTTGCATTTCGGGGGATGAACCATGACTGCGTTAATTCCTGGAAAATCCGAGGCAACAGCATGAAGTTCCAAATTTCCTGTCCCTGACGTGACAGAAAATCCGCTTCCACATTCTCCTTTGTTGGTATCCAGAAGAATCTTGCTCTGCATTTCATTTCTATGATTCTCCTCCAGAATGTTACCACCAGGTCTGAAATAATCTTGTTCTTCGTTCCTCCCATTGCCTTGAAATAATATAATGCTGTAGTGTTATCTACAAAAAAAGCGATTGCTGTCCTCTGAGAAATGAGGTCTAAGCTCGCTATAGCTGCTCTCATTTCTAAGATATTGATATGTTCAGTGGACTCCCAGTTTCCTTGAATACATCTCCCGTCTGAAGCAAAAACTCTGAAGCCTGAGAGAGATGCATCTGTACGAATTTCCATGTCGGGATGGAAATTTTCCCAGATACTGGAGCTCTGAAAATCTATGGGTATAGAGGACCACCAGTCTAATTCTTGTAATGCCTCCTCAGACGGAGGAGTTATACGTGATGTTGGATTTAATCGAGAGCATTTCTGGCTAACTCGTTGAATCGTACGGAAAAAAACTGGTTCAAACTCTACAGCTGCTACTCTAGAGCTTTCTAGAAAGCTCTAGAAACCTTTTGTATATCCCGAAGTAACCATTTGTTCTGGTTTTTTAGGGAAGGGGGGGGGGGTACCAAGTTTTTATTTTCTTTAATTTTTTTAGTCGTTAAACGTACTGCATAGTCCTCGGTATCCCATACCATACCCAGATGTTCTAAACTCGTAACGGGGGATAAATTACTCTTTTGTGCTCTTAAGATCCATCATCTCTTCATCATTGATTAGCCCTGATGGAACTACTTTATCCACAAACCCATGTGGAGATAAAAGAGGGACCCGAATGTAGTAGAGAACAGGTCCAAGGATCTCTCTTCCAGTTTTAAATTCCTTCTCCTTCGGTAGATTCTGTGAAGCATTCTCCGTATATCTACGGAGATGAAATAAAATAAAGGTTTTAATATACATAGAATTTGTTTTGCTTTTTTCCAATCATCGTGGGAAAATTTATCTACTTTTTCTTGGGCGGAGTAATGTATTATAAAATCTTTTAACTCAACAAATCTTTCTAACATTAGAAATTATTAATTCCAACTTGTTTCGCAGTTCAAAATTGGATTTTGGATTTTCGATGGTATCGAAGTTGTATATTTTCTAGGAGTTTAGTTTTATGTATACTTCCTCTAATTGATTTAACAATTAGCCTTACTTTATTAAAAATCAACCCACTTTGTATTGATTTCCGAAGAGAATGTGTAACACACAAGTTAAGAGTATGTGCTACACATGGAATATGTAGATATTTTGTCAATTCGATTGGTTTTTTGCATATTGCTTGCACTATCAGCTGTAATTGAAGATACTTTGTTCACAATTTTATATTCTCCAAGTGATGTCTAAATGGACATTGAAGCAAATGAAAGTTTTACTGAATTTTAAATAAAAATGTTAATACCATGATAAGTTTTGATATTGCTTCACTGGTATGTCAATCATTAAATTCAGAGCACACTAATGCTTTTCTTTCAATGTCCCCTGTCCTATATAATGCGCTGTTAAGGATAAAAATGTCAAAATAACACATTTTGTAGACACTTCAATTTTTCTATGAAACAAAATGAAATACGATAATATTCTATTATCTCAATTACATATATGTATATACAGGGTGTCCGTAAAGCTACTATACAGACACCCTGTGATATATTAACAGTACAGTAAGATATTGTATTAAAATATTTATTTGTAACAAAAGAAATACCACCTTTATGTTTATAAAAATCTCAGAAAATACACGTGCTACATCCGAAAAGACTGTAACAATCAAGGCAAACAATTTCTATCATAAATGTTCAAATTGGAGGCCTTTAGCTCCAATATATTCTCGACAACGTGACACCACACTCTGATAAACTTCGGTGCACAAGTCACGATCAAGGCTGGCAAATGCATCAATAACAAATTGTCGAAGATCTTCAACACTTCTTGGCTTTCTCGAATGCACCGTGTCTTTGATGACTCCCCAGACAAAGAAGTCCATTGGCGTTATATCTGGAGATCGTGGAGGAAATTCAATGGGCCCTCGCCTGCCGATCCATTTTTCAGGAAATGTCTCATCCAGTAAATTTCGGACAACTGTAGCATAATGGGGTGGAGCTCCATCCTGTTGGAAGTACAAGTTATTGAAATCTGGTCGTTGTCTCAATGCCGGTACGATGAAATTTCTCAGTTTGTCCAGGTACCTATCTCCTGTAACAGTTCCGTCGAAGAACTGTGGACCCACAATTCCATCAGACGATATTCCTGCCCAGACAGTTATTCCAGGCTGGTTCAATTGGGATGTGATCGTAAAATGAGGATTTGTGTCACTCCAATAAACACAGTTGTGACGATTTACGTGTCCCGAATGTTTGAATGTGGCTTCATCAGTCTACACAATCTCGTCCAAGAAAGTGGGATTATCCTCACACATCCTGACGAACTGTTCGCAAAACTGAGACCTGCGATCAGGATCATCCTCAAGAAGTCCGTGAATTAGGCGCGGAATGTATGGTCTCATGTGGAGTTTCGTGAGTATTTTATGTAGAGAGGTTCGTTTGATACCAATTTCTGCACTAGCACGGCGAAGTGATTTCTTTGGGCTTCTACCATATGCCTCAGCAACTGTAGCCAAATTTTGTTCAGTGCACACACTTGGCCGACCAGAACGCGGAGCATCGGCAACTGAGCCAGTATCATCAAATTTGTCTCGAAGTTTATAAATAGCCAAACGTTTTGGAGGATCTGTATTAAAATAATGATTCCAATCACGAATTACATCCTGTGCGTTTTCTGTTTTCCAATATCGCTTCAAATAACTCGGACAGCCACTTTTCACAAGCCTCTTTTGAGTTCAACTCTACACCATCAAGGGCGTTCGCCATGGACAGGAACAGGTGGTAATCACTTGGCGCTATGTCCGGGCTATTGGTGGATGCGATAAAACCTCCCATCGGAGCTCCCGTAGCTTCTGCGTAAGGTCGACGAAGGAAGAGTCCGTCCAGAGGACCAATCAGCACTGCAATCATAGACCGATTCTTGCTGTCCTTTGACTCGTCCATTGCCATGAATATATCTTTTTCACCAACTTCCTTTTTTATCTTTGAAATCACGATTTTACTTTCGACTTCCAACGACTGGGTTATGGTAAAACGAGAAGGAACAGATTTTACAGTATATTTTTCCATGAATTTAACGAAATTTGGGCATTCCACGACAGAAAGTGGGATGTTACATGAAACAAGCAATTTAGTTACGTCGGACGTGAAATCGAATGTACCTTTATCGCTACTGATACTATGTTTTTTGAATAGATTCATACTTTTCTTGTGACATTGACGATTTACATGTCTCATGACCGGATACATCTTCTTTTTGGAAGTCGTGAAACAGCATAGCCGGCATATAATCAAATTGCTGTCCATGTCAAAATTCCAAACACTTTCACCTCTATTGCTGGCGATCCAGGGTCTTGGATTAAATACGTTAGACATTTTCAAACTTATTTCGAAATGGCGCTTATTCTTTTTGAAATAATAACTGTCTAGCAGGACAAGGAAAACAAACGAGGATAAGAGGGAAAGGAAATATAGCAGCTTGAATTATTTTAATATACATATTGCCAAAAATCGTCATTTGTGGGCTTTTCAGCTGGGCCCTTTTTATACATCTATACCATTTGTTCTGATTTCTAAGGGAAGGGGGTACCAAGTTTTTATTTTCCTTACTTTTTCAGTCGTTAAACGTACTGCATAGTCCTCGGTATCCCATACCATACCCAGATGTTCTAAACTCGTAACAGGGGATAAATTACTCTTTTGTGCTCTTACGTTGAAGCCTAATGATGTAAGAAGTACGATCGACCGACAAGCGTTGTGTACTACTATATCTTTAGAAACACCCTGTTTAATTATATTGTCTAGATCAGTGCTTTTCAACCTTTTTGCTAGTGTAACATACAACTGGCTCGAGGAACCCCTGTGCAATAATTTGGTTGTCTTATGCAAAAAACAGCATTTAATTAATTATACAAAAAAATAAAATTTGTAATAAAACGAAAATACTCATGTTCAGAGTATTGTACATGAAATGAAAACAAAAATGTACATGTTTGAATAGATAATATTCATTCTTATGAAAAAAGTCAATGGGAAACTTGCGCCTGGTGTTTCTTGCACAACTCTTTAAGATTGGGTCGTGTTTTTGACAGACACACACGAAGTTCATCTTCCACAGACTGCAATTGTGCTCGTTTCTTGTGCTTGATGGTTGTTAGAGCTGAAAATCCAAATTCACACAAGTAGGAGGTTGAAAATTGCACAAGAAGTCGTAGTGCTTTCTAGGCAATTGCAGGATATTCCTTTTCAACCAACAGCCAAAATGCATTCAGGTCAAGTTCAGAATGCTTCGGCTTTAATGTCCTGTCATTTAGAACACTGGCAAGTTCTTCTTCTGTTAATGTGAATTGTTCTTCGGACGGCTCAAATTCTACAAATGGGTCCAGTCATACTGGTCAACAGATATTGATGGAAAATATTTGTCAAGATTTGTTAACAAAGTGTCCAAATGGTTCAAAATCAGTAGCCTAATTTCTTGACAATTCCTTTTAAAAACACATGGAAACATTTCAAAATTTCCTGCAGCTATGCGTTTCTTCCATATGGTCAATTTCTTCTGAAAAGCAGTTATTTTGTCAGTAAAAGACAATAGATTTTCGTTCCTGCCCTGCATGCTATTGTTCAAGAGGTTTAGTTCATGAAATATATCGGCAAGATATGCTAACTTCGAACACCAATGGCCATTACTTAAACATTCTGCAAAGTCTTTTAGGTTTTCTTGCAAACAAAAGGTCAATAACTCTTCTCTTAATTCGTAAAAACGAGACAATACTTTCCCCCTTGACAACCATCGTATTTCTGTGTGCTGGATTAAGTTGGAATGTTCTGCTTCCATACCCACACAAAGTTTTTCAAACTGTCGACATTTAAGTGGCCTCATCTTGATGTAATTAACTATTTTAACTACCATATCCAATGCAGATTTTAGTTCAGAGCCAAGAGTTTTAGCTACTAGTGCTTCTCTATGAATGAAACAATGAGTATGGATAATATTTGGATTTTGTTTTTGTGCGATTGGGGCAAAGCCTTTAAGACATCCTGTCATTGCAGGGGCACCATCTGTACAAATACCAGCACAGTTTTTCCAGTTCAATCCACAATACTCTAAATATGAGTTCAAAACATCTAATACATCTTGTCCTTTCGTTGTCCCTGGCAATTCTTTGCAACACAGAAAGTCTTCTACAATAGCTTCATCATCAATAAATCGAACAAATACAAGGAGTTGTGCTTTACCACTAATGTCCGTGCTCTCATCAACTTGAAGTGCAAATAAGTTATGTTTCAGTATTTCTAATTTAAGATTGCATTCAATGTCTCCTGACATGTCTTGAATGCGCCGACTTATTGTGCTCTCAGAAAGTGGAATTTTATTTACTTCTGATACAGTATCCTCTCCAAACATTATCCTCACTATTTCTTGGCATGCAGGTAAAATTACAGTTTCAGCGATGGTATGAGATTTCATTTTTCTTGCAACTATCTCCGCCACAGCATAACTTGCTTTTTGTCCTTTGTCACTCAACTTGAACTTTTTGGCAAACATAGAAACCTGCCTTTTATTACATTTCATTTCTCGTTGAAAATATTGTTCATCTTTGCTCGACAAGTCTGGATGTTTAGTTATTAAATGTCGTTTCAGTTTGGCTGGTGCCATAGCACTGTTAGCCAGCTTCTCCCCACAAACAATACACAAAGGTGAAGGGCACTCTGGGTTTCCACTTTGATGCTGAAACCATTACCAGCGATGCTGCCTCATCGAAATCATGAGTTCGAGTCCTTACTATAGATTTGGATGGCTCCATTATAATAAGACTTTAGTAAAACCCTTCGAGGGATAATCCTGTGAATATCAGAAGATTCTTCAAGCTCTTTACTAACATTTGTTTTTTATAAATCCCAGAGCTATGTAGTTTTCACAATATTGACGAACTTTTAGCTGTAGGTTAATTCCACCATTTCTTGATTTCGATGAGGCAGCATCGCTGGTAGTGGTTTCAGCATCAAATGAGTGCTTCAGATCCTGTGTTTCTTCATCCGCATCTGTCTTGCAGTTTTTCACAAATCTATCCATGGTTGTAAAATCTGTAAAAGAGCTTAATGAATGTAACGAGTTTAATCATGTAAAATTTAGTATATTCAAACAATAAAATTTAAAAGATATGCATATATTAATACAATTAATTTTCGAAATTGAATTTAGCATGTTGTTTATTTGGTCCTTGTTCTAATTTAGAAATTGTGGAACACCTGGACTGTACTGGTGGAACCCTAAGGTTCCACAGAACCTTAGTTGAACACCACTGGTCTATATAAATTCAGCAGGACATGTTCAATTGTGATCTTAAATATTGAATTACGCATCTCAATAATTTAGTGAAGATTCTTGGCGCACTGCTGAGACCGAAACAGAGAACATTGAACTGATAATATAGTGAGCCCCATTTGAAAGTGAGGAATTTCCTATGATCCTTGTGTATTAAGAAGGAATGATAAGCGTCCGTGAGATCGATGGAACATAAGAAAAACTTCTCCTTGACCCAGAGTTTTAGTTTTTGTGGTGTATCAATTTTAAATTTTGATTGGACTATGAAACAATTTAACGGTTTCAGGTTAATTATTACCCTCCATCTCTTCTTGTCTTTCCGTTTAACAGCAAATATGCTTGAACATACTTTAGGATAGAGAGATGGAAAGTCTCGGAGAGGGGAGATCGCCCCTTTTTTCAGAAGAGAAACAACCTCCTCATTTATTGCTAATCTCACTTCCTCCTCTAGAGAAGGATTTCCTACCATCAGATTGATTTTGGGTCCCTGACCTATAAACTATATTTTGTAACCCTCCTCTACTATTCTTAAAACAAAGTTACTGTTTGTAATTAATTGCCAGTTGGCTAGACACGAGCTAGTTTTACTTGCTTCAGTTGAAAGAACAATTTCTTCTATCCAGCTAAAACCCTGTTTTTTAAAAGGAATTAATTGCGTCAAAAATGTTATCCTGCAATAGTTCTTTTCAGAAAATCGAAAAAGATTTGTCCTTAAGTAAGTAGGAGAAAATGTCTAAGAGTAAGGGATTCGTGTTACCTGGAGAATGACTAAGAAGACCCCCTTGATGAAGCATATTTTCTGACTCAACTCTTTTGTTTTTAAAGTGGTTGAAACTTGAATAGTTTGCCGACTTCTTGTCTTGGCTCTGTAATGGAGTCCTGGAAGATCCGGCTGCGGCTGATGGTGGCGGCTTTCGCTGGTAAGGTCTATACCTTTCGCTATACTGTTTTGAAGATGGTTTGTTTTTGGAGAAGTCCTTTACTCCCTTCGTAGACGACGGTGCGTAAAGGAATTTCCCCGTCCTATCATAAGTCTCATTTTTCGATAGAACAGCCGCCTTGCATTCTGGGTCTACCTTTGCGGAGAGAGCGCCTCTCCTGTTGGTAAGGAGCATAGACTCAACCCTCCTGGCCGCTTGGATGGTGTCCCAAGCGCCCTTCAGGCATTTCTTTGTTTGATTATGAAGCTTATCGTGCTTCATAATCCTTAGATCAAGCCTACTTGCCAAGTCGGGGTGTGACGAGGCAAGTAAATCCCTGGCTTGTCTTAGGTCGGAAACTCCTTCCTTATTAGACGAGAGATCTGATGACCGCTTGTCGAGTCCAATCAGATCTCCGTATAGGCCCATAAATGGTCTTAGAGACGACCTCCAGGTCTTGTGGAGGAACGTCCAACTGGCTAGACCCGGTTCAGTTGCATACTGGAGAAAATCCGGGATGGCCAGTGCCTCATAGTTCTCCTGGCTCAGAGCAAAACTTGTCTCCATAAAAGACTTAAAATCCGCCGAATTCAACCGAGCGTCCGTAGCGAACAATTCTTTTTTAAATATATCCACAATTTTGGGAGATGGGGAAAAGTTTACGGGTTTTTCTCCCACTCTAGAACCGGTCTTAAATTCCTCCTCCTTTGGGGGATCCGGTGGAGTATTTTCCTTCGCAGAGAAGACCTTTTTCATCATCTCCACATACTCCATGTAGTTCCCCTCGTTCCAGTTCATGGGAAACGGGGCGAAGGGAAACATCTGAAAAGTTGAAGGCCCTGCAGAAGATGTTGTAGGTGGTGTTGAAGTCATCTTTTTCGTCGCTGACGTAGAGGGAAGAGAAATTTCTTCCCTGGGAGGAGAATCCTCCGGCAACGATGGTGGTCGCGAAGATAACGACATCTCCGAACCCGAAAAGGTCGGAGGGCTTTGAATGATGGTGTTGACGGCATCATCCTCTTCGTTAATATCCATTATGATAAGAAATATTAGAAAACAAACGAAAATCAATATTGCACTTAAAAAATACGTGACCGTTTTGGCCTTCAAAGAGCAGGGAAGTAGGATTTGTGGAAAAGTTTGGACAGCCAATGACTTTCTTCGTTGATAGCTCGTTCTGCTAATCTTGGGAGGGATGTAATCATAGATTGATCCTTGAAGTCCTTAATCTCGTCCATTGTCATAAATCTATACTTTTCGTCTATCTCCCGTTTTATTTTGAAAAATCTGACTCGACTTAAGAGCTCCAATGATTGGGTTACGGGAAAACAAGAAGAGACGGATTTCTCCATAAATTGGATGAAATTTAGATGTCCTCCGACTGAAAGTGGGCTATTAAATGATACAAGGAATTACATTAGGTCAGACGTGAAATCGGATGTACCTGAATCATTACTAATACCATATTCATTGAGTGGATCCGGATTTCTCTTGTGACATTAGCGATTTGAAAGTCTCATAATCGGAAATTCCTTCATTATAGAAGTCAATCATTAAATTCAGAGCACGCTAATACTTTTTCTTTCAATGTCCCCTGTCCTATATAATGCGCTATTAAGGATATAAATGAAGTCATAGAAACACTTGTCCATGTATTTGTAGTAAGTAAGACCCACAGAATCTACATTGGCTAATTCTTGTATTACCTATGTGGTCATGGAAAAATATTATTATGAGATCGTTGACATCTAAACTATTAACATTTTCATGTATGTACTATGTACAGCAGGGGTGGGCAATTATGTTTCTTCAAGGGCCGAATGATAAGCATAAAATATTGTGGAGGGCTAGACCAAAAGTTTAAAATCTACTTTTAGTTATTAATTTTATTTCTACATTAGCATGTGTAACTTGTATTTTTTACATAAGCTGATTTTTATGTTGTTATAAGTTATTGTTAGATAATGAGAGAGTGAGGTTGTTTTACAAACAAAAAACTGAATTTATTCATTAAAATCAGATGGAAGTTTGTAATATTTTTAACTTTTTCAGTCACATTACCACAATTCTTTGTTTTTAACTTAACTTTCTTTTAAGATACACAATAATGAACATAACTCACAACATTTTTATCAAACTGCCAACCATTACAGAAAAAACAAATTTTAGTATTATTTTTTTTATTTTAATTAGAAAAATCCAGCCTCTGTTGAGCTTTAACAAGAGCATCAAGGTCAGGTTGAATGTTTGAGGTATATCTGATATGAAGTACATCTGATAGATGGTCATCAGTAAGAGATGACCTGTATCTAGATTTGGTAAACTTCATTACTGAGAATGTTTGCTCACATGTAGTGTTGGATACGGATACGACAGTAAATGAGAGTAGAGTTGGTTTACATCTGACTTTATTATTCTCCCTCTTGGGCTTTATATAGTTACAACATTCAGGTAATACATAGTTAGAAATGATTACGAGCACTTTTACTTGTGCGTGTCCTTGAATATAGTCGATTGTCATATTATCAACTATTATTTGTCAATGTCACATTGTTGTGATCTTAAGTATGTATAGATCTTTAAAAGGAGAGATTGGTGATAAGGAAGTCTAGCCAACATCCCTTCCCCCTTTTTTAAAATTGAACTAAGTTCGAGTTACACAGAGTGATTCATGAAAATATATATATATAATATGTCAGAGTTTATACAAAAAAATATTCTCCTTTGTTGTTAGAAATAATTTCTTCTTCTTTGTTCTACCGAGTCCTCGGAATTGTTGTCTTCATCTGGACTCTTTTGGGTTTGGTGTAATTCGACGGTCACCACTGTATTTTTTCTTTTTCGTAAACGCATGTAGCTGTAATAAAAATTTATTGAGAAAATTACGATACACGTTATAGCTATTCCTGAAAGTCCACCCCAGTGAAAAATATTATAAAAATGCCTAGGAATCCCGTTTCTGCGTCCTTCTTTATTTTCTCAGTTACGTCTAACCAAGAAATGTCGTCGAAACCTTTAATATTCTTTGCAGCCATAAAGAAATCTCTACTTAACAATTTACGGCATTTTTCAACGGCTTCTGTTTGGGCAATAGTGAGATTGGACATGGAATCGACCAGTAGTTGTTCTAACTCCGAAATATTGAGCCTTGGAGATTCTTCCTTAAATAAAAATGTAGAACTTATTTCTTCAAATCCAGAATACGTAGAGTGATATGTTGTTCCATTTCGGCACGTCTAGAGGGCAGCTTGGGTTTTCGGAAAAAAGTGTATGAAGGAAGTATCTGAAATTTGTATGGCAGTTTCTTCAATTGCTTCCTCGTAAGTGCATAGCTTGTGTACCATTTTGTTGTGTCCAGTCCATATGCTCATTAGGCAGTGATTGCTACTAGGGTACTTTTTTTTTTTTGGATGTTGTTTTGGAAACAATAGACAGCATCTGTATTTTCTATGCAGGAGTTGAGTTGATGGTCCTCGAAGGTTTGATAAAACATTCCTGTTTTGTCCTTACGAATTCCGATGTAATGACTTGTTGGATTTATCCTGACATTTTCTTTGTTTATACGGATTGGAATTGGCCAGAATCTATATAGTTTCATAATTCCGTCTTCTCTAAAAATTGGTATCTTTATCACCATTTTTAATTCGTTTCGTTTAGTATCGTAAAAAGAGTTACATTCGGACCTAAATATCTCAGTGAATACCCTCGTGCTTGAACTTGGTCCTTGATTGATCTCCATATTTTATTTCTTCTGGACCTTGAAAGAGCGTCATGATGCAGTCTGTAGTTTATTGCAGATTCTACTATATTTATTGTTCGCTCGGTATCCTTTTCCAATATCTGGAGTAGTTCCATAATTCCTAAGATAAGATCAATGAGTCTGTTGTTATAATGGTCGTATTTCATTGTGCTTCCTTGGAATATTGCTGTGGTGGGTGATTCTATGTCCTCTCCAATTCGATATAACATTTGTTTTAAGTTATGAGAATCACCATATATAATGTCCATATTGATCTTATTTTTTTCTGCCATGATCAGTGCGGCTCCAGCCATTGTAAATAAAAGTGAAAACCCGAGTGTCATTAGGATGATTCCTCTTTTTGGCCTTTGGGTGACTGTAGTAATTAATCTTAGCGAGTTCCGTTTTCTTTCTTGAGTTTTCTTGGCCTTCCTTATTAGTCTTGTTTTAAATTCTGCAATAAGGTAATTTACAAAAAGTTTATGCGAGGTCAATTTTTCTAATGCTTTTGCTGTTTCAGTTGCATTCGTTAACTTCAAATTAAGTTCGATATTGATATATGACATGTCTGTTATTATTGAACGAGACGTTGTGAAGATACCTGGTACATTTGGGTTGACCTTGCTAAATTGTGAGAACTCTTGTGATGCTGTGCTGAGGTAGATGTAGCAACATATAATTAAAGTTTTTGCAGACATGTCTTTAAAAAAAATAAAGATATTTATTAAGTATGCTAATAAGATTATTATTATTAGTTGTAATATTTTGTATTTCAATCATCAAATAGTCTCTTCTTTATGGCATTCGTCATGGATCTTGTTTTTATTTGAAAAGATGTGCTTCTTTTTACTTTGGTTAGTACGGGCGGTTCATTGTGTATATTTATAGGTGAGGGTGATAGAGATTTTCTAAATCCATGAGTTTCAGTAATTGCTGTAGAGTTTAATTTATCTTTTGTCAGCGTATCATTTTTTTCATCCTCTTGGTTTGCTTTTGTATTAGTGCCATTTTGCTTTTCTTGTTTCTCGTTATCTGAGTCTTCTCCTTCATACTCATGTATACGTATTTCTTCCTCTTTGTTTCTATCAGTTCTGGTGAAATAATGTTTTAATTTACAAGTGTTTACCTTGAAAGGCTTAGAATTTGTTCCTAATTGTATGGTGACTATGTTAGGTGTAGGGTATGTTTTTGTGACAATGTAAGGTCCACACCATTTAGAATCCAATTTTCGCTAATCGTGTAGGTAATTCGTGTTGTTCTTTTAATCTTAGAACCATATCTCCAACATCATACCGTTTTGTTTGGGTTTTTCTGTTGTAGTATTCTTCCATTTGTTTCCTTGCATTGTTCAACTTTTGTTGTTGTATTCTAGACGCTTCCAGCATTCTCAAAACTTGATCTGGTTGATCTTTTCCCGCTGTTGATTTAGCATACTCCAAGATTTTGTCAAACGGGGAATTTGGATTGTTGTAAAAGGTTAGATAATATGGAGAATTCCCAATAGATCTTTGCCAGGTTGTATTGTACGCTAGTTGGTTCAATGATAATGTCTTTGCCCAATTTTCTTTATTTCCGTTTATGGTGCTTTTAATATAGGAATATAGCGACTGATTTAGTCTTTCGGCTTGTCCGTTGGTTTGAGGATGATATGGTGTTGTCCGTATGTGTTGGATGCCTAATGCTTGGTTAATTGATCGTAATACTTGATTAGTGTATTCTGTTCCATTATCTGTAATTAGGATATTTGGTGGTCCGAAGTAATTAATCCAATTATTTAGAAAAGCTTTGCTGACTTCAATGGCTGTTTTTGTTTTTAATGGAACTATAACTGCATATTTTGTGAAGGAATCAATTATTGTCATTATATAATGTAGTTCATTGAAGGAACAGAAATTACTATTAAATCTGAGTGAATTCGCTCATTAAATTTTGTTGTAGGAGGTAATGGTTCAAGAGGCTGTCTCGTAACAGCACCCCTTTTTGATTTTTGGCATGACTCGCATGATTGAACAAAGTCATGCACGAGTTTTGAGTCGTTTTGAATATAAAAATAATTTCGTACCTTGTTTAATGTAGGAAGGTAGCCCGGTGGCCGCCAAGCGCCGGGTTGTCATGGTATATTTTTAAAATTTTGTTTATTGCAGAGTCTGGAACTATTAGTAAGTAGTCATTTGATGATTCTTTTCTTAGCATAAGGAACCCATTATACAGCCCAGTCGTACCTTCATATTTTAGATAAGTACCTTTAAAGTCTGTCCAGCTCTTCTCACCCTTCATTATTAGTAGTAATTTTCCCCAGTAGTTATCATTTTCTTGAAGTTTTCTAAATTCATCTGGCTCTATTTCATTTGTGATTCCATGTTCTATCTTTATTATTTCTTCTTCTAGGATACTAGATATGAGGTTTCTTTTTTTTTTTTAATAAGTTGAGTAAAGGGCATAACCGAACACTAAGCTAGACCTATATGGAAGTCAGAGCATACTGACTTCCATATCTCTTTATACGGCCTCTGCGGCTAGAGAATTCCATTTTGATTTACTAGTAGTCGACAGGAATATTGCTCCCACTCCATGAGGATCTCCATCTAAAGTTAAAGAGTCAATCGGCGACACTGACACCTTAAAGGGTGATTTCTCATCTATCTCCACATTGCCTAATAAACTGTATATCACTAGTTTTGACCATCGTGGTTCAATCCTTGTAATATGTAACTTGATACTATGATCAACCAGTACTCGCTTAATAAAAATTTCAAATACAGATATAAACCCAATTAGGGATAAGGGGTTCTTATACAATCTATAACTTCTAACCGAAAGAGCCTTAGAATCCGCAATAATGGAAGGATGCAAAATTACTTTTGAATAATCGTCTATCCATTTCTTTGGTAACTTCTGAAATTGGTAAGAGTATTCCTTGATTAATCCAGCGGATAAAGCAGGCATAATATTTGTTGAGTATGCAAACATAAATCCAATCCTCCGCCAAGTTAAGTCTACAAGTGATAGTGAATTGAGTTTCCCCAACCCACTGACTAATTCCCCATAAGCTTCTTTGAATTTGTCAACAGGGACAGTGGAAGTGATGAGTCGTTCCACGGTTTGTTGGAGTGTAATAGTGTAATAAAATTGGAAAGCTAAGATCAGAGATGCTATGTTCTCTCTAAAGATGGAATGGCCATGGCTATCGGACATAACCATATGTTGGAAACTCGGTTTCAATCTATTAATTGGATTATCTTGGCTAGTGGTAATATGCCTAATAATTTTGAGAAGAACTGCTTCAGAATAATACTCTATCTCTGATGAACTATTGAACGTAGCAGAAGTGATAGGATTTAACCAAGAACATGGAACTACTGCCTTGTAATACTGAAGTGCCTTGAGGTGGTCTGCAAAATCTACCATCCAATTATAATTGATAGAACTCTGTGATAAGTATTTGACATATTTCAGTTGAGAGTGAATTTCAGGTGCCTGTGTTGCGCTCATCAGGTGAGTGCCAATGATGTATAATTCTTTTGAGAATACATTAGATGAAAATGGCTTCTCGAGTATAATTTTATAGGATCCAGATAATAGTTGGATCAATTTCTCTACAGATGAGGATTCTAATTCGTGGCTACTACTCTTGATAATCCAATGTTTTGGTGCCTTATATCTAACTAGATCGATAAATCGATTGATTATTATATCCCTTGCATCAATTCCAACTTGCATATCTAATGTTATTATTGCAATGCCGGATACTGGTAAATCAGAATGAATTTCCGTCCAGCTGACGGGTTCCCTCAGATCCCCGTATTTGACTGGCAGATATGGGAGATTTATCACCTTACTTGCTATATGACAATTGCACATTAACTCAGGCGGAGTGAACGACCCTAAACTTGCCATAGGAACTGTATCCGGATTTATAAGGGAATTGTAATAGCCTGTTGTCTTTGGAGCAGAATGTAGGAGTGCTGCCAACATCGACCCTCCCCCCTCCGCCAAGCATACACACAGTCCTTCCTCAGATGACCAATCAGGGAGATGTCGACTCAAAATTTCCAGTATCTTGATTCTTGCACCTGATGCATTGGTTGCAAACCGAAACATCTGATATAAACGATTGTTCTTCTCACCCAACAACATAGCGTGATTTCTATCAACTAGCCTTGCTGCTCTACTTGGGAACTTTGGATCATTGTGAGTAATGACGTAAGAGTATATAGCCTGTGGTGGTGCCATAGATTTGATATCTAATTCCTTTGTCTGATACTGTTTGATATCTTCTGCGATATCTTCTTCCTCTACACTGACTCTTCTGGTCAACTCCAGAAAATCAGTCTTAGAGTGAGTTAGATAGAGATGACACTTATTAAATCTACACGATCTTGCTTGTAGTAATTCCTTTGTTGATCTCGCAGGGAACTTGGTTTTTTCATTTCTAAAAGCTTTGCTCCAATAAGACAAGTGATTGTTTATTTTATCAAAAACAATATCTTTGTTCTTGTACTCAAGTAGAATTCCATAAGGAATATGAGAATAGTCGATATTATAAACAACATTGAAACACGCTCTTAGGAATATATTGAGCAATGCTCTATCTTCATTCCTTGAAAGCCACCGTGGTGGAGTCCCAGCTAAGTAACATAATTCCATTAGCTTCCCTACTGTTATGATAGCATCTAGTATTACTTTATATTCCTGGATATCTGTATTTCCAGTGGGACTACAGCTTAGGATCTCTAATCGACGTTTCATTTTATAATTCTGTCTCCAAGAGCCGAATGATCCAGATAACATTAAGGCGTGAGCAATAGATTTCATTAAGATCGGTAAAGGTATCATCCGAATAAGAGTTAAATTAATAGATCCAGATCCAGAATGATCCCAATTCATCGTAGCTCTGAAGTTATTGGATCCTGTCACATAATTCCTGGACAAGTCTCCTACCCTTAAGCCTATATAGGCTGATAATGCAATGATGGGATTTTTCACGACGCCTAAATTGAACTCCTTAATGAGATTTGCAGACTGGATTACCGAGACAATTTTCTCTTCTCTGATGGGGATAGTACCTCCCAGGGAAGAATATATCACCCTATTGTATTCCAGAGGATCCTGGCATGATATTTCTTTAGCAAATAGTTCCAAAGTACAACACTTGACGTTAACATATGCAAAAAATGGTTGAGAGATAGGATCTCGAAATCTCAAGTTTGCCATTAAGTATTGGAAGCATTCTTGGAAAAATACGTTAAAGTCTCTCCCTCCACGTTGGAACATGTGAGCTTTATCAGAGCTAATCTTATAGTGAGTGGAGATGGTAGTAAGGGATGATAAATAAGCACCCATAGAGTCTCCTGGAACAGACAATCTGTGTCCTATGCATCCCCCAGAAGCTCCAAAATTCAATTGCTCCACGATTGCTCCCAGATCTCGAACCCTAGCATCCAGTTCTCCCTTGACGAAATTAAGTATGTTCGAATCTCCTCCATTGAGTGACACCCATACATAGATTTTTGTTAACATATCTATACACTTCGAGTTATCTGTTCCGGTTAGGGCTATGAGAGACATTGTGCGAACAGGTTCTCTAGTGGCGGATCCTATATATTTAGAGAAAGGTCCTCGTTAATGTCCAGTTTCTCGATATTCCTGGGAATGGATGTTGAAGGAAATATAATCAGCTTATTACCTAACTCGTTGCCCTCGTCAGTCACAGAGATGCGGACTTGTTCAATCGGTGATGGAACATAGGGCCCTTCAGGAATTATTGTTCCCAATCTGTATGAATGACTAATATGAGGTTTCTTGATAAATAGTCTGGTGCGCCCATTTCCTTCCCTTTTTTGTAATGTATCGTGAAATTATAAGCCAGTGTCTTATCTTGTAATCGTTGTAAGGTTCTTGACTTGGCTTTGTTAATTATGTTGGTTATTGGTTTGTGGTCTGTGAACACTTTAAAAGTCTTTTGACCATATAAGTAATTATGAAAATGTTCAAGACCAAACACGATTGCTGCTTGTTCCATCATTGTTGCACTGTAGTTTTTCTCTGATTTTGATGGTGATTTGGAAGCGTATCCGATTACATGGAGTTTGTTATTCTGTGTTTGGCATAGGGTAGCTCCGAAACCTGCAGAAGTATCATCAGTCATATTTCCTGTTGCTGCATCCGTGTAAAGTTCGTACGGAAGGTTTCTGTCTGGTAATGCTAGAATAGGAGCAGATATTAACATTAATTTTAATTTTTCAAAAGCATTATGTGCTGATTCTGGTAGAGGTCCTTTAGTATATCCGCTGTCTTTGCGGGTGAGTTTTGATAATGGACTGGAAATTATTGCAAAAAATTTTTATGTGGGACCTAAAAAAATTTGCTAAGCCAAAAAATTGACGGTTTTTCTTAATGTTGTCAGATGGTTCTTGTTTTCGTATTGCCGTCGTTTTGTCCTTTGTAATACTTATGCCGTCTTTAGATATATCGAAACCAAGGTATTCCACTTTACTTGCTCCAAATTCACATTTCTTTGGGTTCAACTTAAGTTTTTCTTTACGAAGAATTCCAAAGATGTATTGTAGGTCCTCCAGATGCTGTTTGTGTGTTTTGGCAAAGCATAGTATATCGTCAATGTATGTGACTACCCTAGGAACTCCGGAGAATATTATATCCATAAGAGCTGAGAAGCTGCTTGGTGCACCGTGACTTCCGAAACAAGAGACCTTGAACTGAAATTGCCCCATTGTCGGTACGGTGAATGCCGTATATTTCCTTGAATTTTCCTCCAAATTCTGTTGATGAAACCCACTCTGCATATCCATTGTTGAGAAAACAGTTGGATTTTCTCTGGATACTATGTCGACACAAGACCTAAGATCTTTAATAGAATAAAAATCTTGAATTGTTTGTTTGTTTCACTCCTTGATAAACCCCACCACACCGGAACCTAATCCGGTATCAGCCGGTATAGGTTTACTTAGGAGTTAACATCTTTATTATTAAATAAGTTAAATTTACACAAAAAATCATATATCCTCAGAAGTTGCTCTTCCATTGAAAACTTTCTTAATTGAGCTTCCTTAGCAAATTCACCCATCTCCTGCGTTATGCGGCAACAATCGTGAATAAGATGGTAGGGAGTCTCTTCATCTTCGTCACAAAGGCGACAAGTCGTGTTCTTCGTTTTTCCCATTTTGTGTTGATGTCGTTTTAGATTTATATGGCCACTAACCATCGCCACAATCTTCAAAATTTGGTGTCTTTTGTATTTGTAGACTTTCCTTCCTATATAAGGATCATGAATGAACAGCTTAGATTGACGACAACTGTTCAGTTTATGCCAATAAGTTTGCCACGCAGTCATCGATGCTTTCCTAAGAGCTGCCTTAGCCTGACAAACTGATGATGGGACAGTGACAGGATCACCTCTCACTGAGCCCTCCTTAGCCAGGTAATCAGCAAACTCATTACCTGTGATATTATTGTGTCCCTTAATCCATCCAATAGTAATGTCACATATGGAGTTTTCAAGGGCACTCTTGCATTGGGTAATTTCTTCTCTAAGCATGTTACCAGGTCGTATTTTTAAGCTTTCTATTGCAGACAGACTATCGGATAGTATAAGAAGTCTTTTTCCAGTTGCTTTCCCTGTAGGCAAATTCATTGCCAGATTTCTGATGGCTTCTACTTCAGCTTGATACACCGTGTTTGTATCGTCAAGTCTTAAGGAGCACTCTTTAATTACGCTGTCATGGCAGGTTAATGCCCATCCAGCGCCTGTACGATCATTAATTTTGGATCCATCCGTATATCCAATTAAGTCGTATTCATTCATGTTCCATACCTTTGCCACGTTGTATGTTTGTCTATATGACCAGACCGGTGTACTACGCCACGGAGTGGGAATTTTATTATTTGCTAGGTAGTTGTCTAGATATTGTAGATGTCCTTTTCGTGAAGGATCGAACCATTTGAGTGGGTTGTCATGTTTAGTATGTAGTCTTGTTAGGCAGGCACGTTCGATAACATATAAATGTAATGGAATAAGGCCGCATAGTACTTCCATTGTCGCCGTCGGTGTCGAGTGCATGGCTCCTGTGATACTAATAAGACCTAGCCTTTGCACTTTACGAAGCTCATTCTTCATGGATTCGCTTGAATGAAGCTTGGCCGAGAAAGCGATTGCTCCGTAACTTACAACAGAGCGGACATAAGTCTCATAAATCCATTTGGCCTTGAGTGGACTAAGTCCCCAGTCTTGACCAATAAATGCCTTCAGGGTAAAGAGACTTCTCTTTGCCTTAGCTACTACATATTTCAGGTGGTCATTCCATTTCAATCCATCATCAAATACTAATCCGAGATACTTGAATGTTTTAACTTTCTCTATCTCAGTTCCATTGATTTGAAGAGTAATATTGGGGCCTTTTCTTTTTCTCGTAAACAGCATGAACTTAGATTTATTTCCGCTGAAGATAGTGTCTCTCATTTCAGCCCAACGTGAAAGTTTATTTAGAGTTTCCTGCATTAAAAGAATCAGGGTTTGGCGATCTGCACCTCTAATGCATAGTGCTAGGTCATCTGCATATGCAATTTTATGGACATGTCTGTCAACTTTATCCACAGCTTCTTGGAAGGCAAGGTTCCAGGCTAGCGTAGAGAGAATTCCCCCTTGTGGACATCCTCGTGTAGGAACTGCTGATGCACACTCGCCACCAAGTTTTGCAAAGACAGTACGGCTTCCAAGGAGATTTTTATACCAGCGAGTAGTTGTTTCATCAATACCATGCTTGTGCATGGTGTCAATTATGTGATGGAAGTGAACCCTGTCAAAAGCACCCTCAATGTCAAGAAAGACCACTAAGGCCTCTTCTTTTCTATAAAAGCTACTTTCACAACAGTCTACTAATTTGCTGATTGCCGTATCAGTTGATTTTCCTTTTGTGAATGCATATTGGTTGGGCAGAACCATATCACAATTTGCATAGAATCATACGTTCAAGAATTTTCAAAGCCACATTTGTTAGTGTAATTGGTCGGAAGGCTCTAGGGTTTTGATAGTCTTTTTTCCCTTGTTTGGGTATGAAAATGACTTTAGCTTCTCTCCAAATCTTTGGAGTGTAGCCAGTGCTATAAACTGCATTAAAAAGACCCGTCAGACGGTCTATAATGCAGTCAGGTAAATTCTTATAAGCCAAAGCTGGAATTTGATCCATACCAGGTTTTTTATATGACTTCAGACTGTTTATAGCACTTCTCACCAGTTCAGCACTGAAGTGTTCATTATGTTCCTGTGCAAGCACAAATTCAGGGCAGTAATCAGCATCACAATCAGTTGAACCAGGGAAGTGTGTCTTGAGAAGGAGTCTTAAACTCTCTTTTTTACACTCCAAATCTCCCAAAATGCCAACACGGACATTTGTATGATTAGAACGGGTCTTCATTAGTCTAGATATGTCTTTAGGGCCCTCTAGCGTGCCGACCCATTCCCTAAAGGCCTTGATTATCATGGATTTGTAGAGTTGTTTTTCGACTTTATATTCAGGCATTCGCTTTTTTCGTTGAAGGTATTTGACCTTACGTGTTTGCTCTCTGAGTTTGTCGTTCCACCAAGGATTTGCTTTTCTAAGAATGCCAGACCTTACACTACAGGAGTTTCGTAAGCTTCTTGTACTTTATTTGTAATGCTATTAGCTTCTAAATCAATGCCATTTTTATCTAAAAGATTATATTTGTTGATCAGTCCAGAAGTCCTCAGTTCTTGATCAAAAGTTTCCCAATCAGCATTTTTAATATTTATGTGACTAGACAGAATTCTGGTTGCATTGAATTCAAAGGAGCAAAACCTATGGTCAGAACCAGAGTATTGCAGATCTGTTTTCCATGCTGAAACTAGATGATGACTCCAGCGATTTGTAATTGTCAGGTCAATTATTGATTCTCCCATGCCACCCACAAAAGTTGACGCACAACCTACATTCTGGAGGTCCAGGTTGTAGGTAGCCATAAACTCTTCCAGTATCTCACCACGAGAGTTTGTTAAACTATCTTGCCATAGAGCACTCCTGGCGTTGAAGTCTCCACATAACAACAAAGGTTTGTGGTTTTTATCACAGTAGTCAACAATAGGTCTTATTATTCCACAGACATCTACATTTATAATGTCAGCGTAATAACTTGCGACAATTAGATTTTTGTTGTTGTCAGTTTTCACAGCACAAACTACAAGATCCCTTGAGCAAAACTTAGGTATCTGAGTGACCACCAGGTCTGGTGAAGCTAGAATGGCCGCTCTTGGTTTAGGGTCATGATTAGCAAAGACAGATAGTCCCGCAAAGTGAATTACATTTGAACCACCCCTGATTAGAGGCGGCTCAGTAATCATTACCAGACAACTGTCCTTTCCCTGTAGTCTTTGATTTAACTCAGCAGTACATGTTATTCTTTTTCCCATATTTATTTGTGTGCATCTTACTACTCCATTACATGAGTTGGTTGACATTGTATTTTTGTCATTATTTAGAGAGTTATATTCCATAGATATATGTATTAGTTTTTAATATTTATTAGTTGCATAGTATATTATTCCTTATTTAATATAATATCAACATTTTCGTCCAATATACCATGTTTTTTCTTTTTCTTTTTACCCAAAGTAGATTTCCGATTTGAATTTTCGTGACTCTCGGACTTGCCTTCAGTGGCACAAGCAAGATCGGTTTTATCCTGCAACACAACATTGCTTTTTTCTCTTTTCCTTTTTGTAATTATGTTATATTTTTCTTCTTCTTCTAGGTCATCATCAACTATAGGCGTTTCAGACTGAGAGAGAATTACCTCCTGGGTTATATTAGGTTTCAAGTTGTTGTTATTATTTCCTCTTGATACAACAACTTCAGGCCGAGACGAAATTATCTTCCTCATTGTATTTAATGGCAATTCATTGCTATTTTCACATGATTCAATAGCTTCATGTAGGTCACTTTGACTCTTATCTTTTACTTCGTCCTTTCCTTTTATGTTACTTTGGTTTGTTTGCACAGAACTGCAAACCATTTCTGTATTTATTGTAAGTTCTTGAGTAAACAAACAATCCTTGTTTGACTTAAGCCTGTTTAAAATCTATAGGACATAGGACTTATAGTCCTTAGCATTTTGTGTGCATTTCGTCTTTCCGTGGCCGAAGTTGAAGCAAAGAGAACATTGCTTAACTGCATTAGCAAACTCCATATGAAAAATCTTACCATTGATTGGTAAGAATGAAGGTACATTTTTAGGTGTACCTCTAACCAATATGTTCAATGAAGAACTTGGTTGTTTTAATAGGTGTGGGAATTGCTTCAGCACCAAAGAGTTCTTCAGCTCCATCACCTCATTTTGTTTATGGTGAGCTACTTTAATTCCCTCAACTGTAGCAAAGGGGGTCAAGTGGCTGGCAACTTCATCATAGGAAACAGTTCCCCAAGCGCCCTTCAGTCTTATATTGAAGGTTCTTTCACTTTGCATCATGCCGGTAAAATCCCGACACTCAATTTTTGCGTTGAAAGGTTCCAGATTTTTATCTTTTAGCTCCATCATTATGGGGAATGTAATTCTTTCGCCAAAAGAAGCGAGAGGCTGAGGCTTCGTTAATATTATTTCTGGACGGTATGGTGTCTCACAAGAGACTGTACGGACTTCCATTAGGTTAAGTCCCAGTGCATCACGTGCGATAAGGGCAACATTCTCCAGATTCATTTGCTGGAAGGTGATTCTCCTACCACTGTTTGCATCACAAACAAATAATGAGAACTTTATCCAGCCCATCTTAGAGTTTTTGCCTATATCTCTCCCATCACGCTTGTAGGCCTGTGAGTTAGGTATACAGGAGGGGTTATGCACTTTGTTGTTGTTTCCTTTAACTACTGCAGAGTAGGCAATAGAAGATGAATTACCTTCTATTCTTCCTTCTGTTGCATTTCCCTGATTATCGGAAGAATTTTCAACTCCCTGATACGAAACCTTTCCTTCTTCGCTTCCAGGATCTTGAATAGGATTATCCATTTCACACGGATTGTTGACGGCCGTGGGGGCTTCCATCCCTTTTTTGGAGCCTTACACTATAGCACTACCACAAAAACGGTATAAAAAAGTCACTATAGCGTCACAAATAGAATTTATAAGATGGAGTTCCAAATAACGCCTCCTCACTTTAAAATAATAGTAAACAAAGGCAAAAATCTTGAATTGTTTCTTTGTTGATGTTTCTTAAGTCGATTACAGGGCGCCAAGAACCTTTTTTTTTTTTAACAAAGAATATGGGAGAATTGTACCTAAATCTTGCTGCTTCGATTAGTCCCTTAGAAAGTAGTGTTTTGACGTAGTTTTCGATAGTGTTTTGATGCATTAAGGGTATAGGGAATTGCTTAGTGTATAAAGGTGTATTAGTTTTTAGGTTTATTCTATGGCTTACTTTATCTGTCCACCCGATGTCATCGTCGTCTGATGAAAATATATCTATGTTATTTTTTAATAATGTTTGATACAGAGGTAATATATATTCGGGTGTGTTTATCTTTATGCTTTTAATGTCTATAACTTTTTTAACTGGTTCTATACTTTCTATGGTTATTGTGTTTTCAGGCGTCGGATTGTGATATATATGTATGTGGTTCAGACGAGTTCCTCTTGCAAGTGTTATAGTTTCACTTGATGTGTTTGCCACTATCGTTCTTCCATTTCCGTGTGCATCGGTGGATATTATACAGTTGATACTAGTTATTTCGTCGTCGGATTCTTCTATCATTAAATTTTTGAAGGGGTGTTCTGCCTTAACGTCTATAATTCCTATCGAATAAGCAGGGACTTTAGTTTTTCTGAGTATCGTTGTGCTGCCTCCGTGTCTGCATTGGAAATGTACTTGTGTGCCGTGTATACATATATTATTTTTTGAATGAAAATCCACACCTAGTATTAGATCTGAGGTTAGATTCCTGTTAATGGCATTTCCTCTTGGTTGGCTGCATGGAATTTTATATAGTCAGAGGTAGCCAATTTTTCGTTGCGAAAGTGTTGAAGAATATTTTCTCTTATGCACGACACGGAGGTACATCATTTAATATAATTATATGAGGTTCGGAGGCAGTTTTCTTCTTTATCCTGGGAGTTTTGATCATCATTAGGCAACTTTGCCATGTCCGATTTCTGATCCGGAATCTTATTATTTTTTCGATAGATCGACGACAGGGTTCAATGGGATGATTACTCCATTATTTATATCTTCCATTTTTTTTTATGGGCACTTCACTACTACTTTTTCATTTAATATAATTATAAGAGGTTCGGAGGCAGTTTTCTTTTTTTTTTACTCTTCTGTTTCTTTAACATCTTCCATTTTGTATGGGTATTTCACTCCTTCCATTTCTTTAGCATCTTCCATTTTTGTATGGATATTTCACTCCTTCCATTTCTTTAACATCTTCCATTTTGTATGGGTATTTCACTCCTTCCGTTCCGTTTCTTTAACGTCTTTCATTTTGTATGGGTATTTCACTCTGCCGTATTCTTTTCAATTATTCCTCTCTTCGGTATTGTCTTCTCCTCGAATATATTGGATATCTTGAACAAATTCGGTGACTAAACTCAGATGTCTTTGTTGTCGATCGGATTTGGAAGATCGTCCACTCTTGAAAGCTGACTCTAAGGGGCGATGATCGGTAAATAATGTTACAACTTGACCTTCGATGACATATTTGAAGTATAAAACTGCCCAGTAGGCAGCTAATAGTTCTCTGTCATTCGTAGCGTAACGTTTTTGAGGTTGACTAAATTTCTTGGAGAAGAAACCAATCGGTCTTGGAGTTCCGTCAATTATTTGGTGTAGCGCTGCTCCTGCAGCATTTTGTGATGCATCGGTGACAAGATGAAAAATATTACAAGTTGGATTAAGATAGGGAAGGGTTATTGAATTTCTCAAAGCTTCCTTCAACTTGACAAACGATTCTGATTCTTCTTTTGACCATACTAGTTTAGTTTTCAAATCGGAACTATGTAACATTTCGGCAAGTTTGAACGATATTTGAGCGAAATGCGGTACTTATTTTCGATAGAATCCGACCATCCCTAAAAATCTTCGGAGATCGGCTGGCTTGGAAGGTTGAGGGAAAGAGTCGAATGTATTTGTTTTGCATTGTGGAATTCTTATACCTTCTCCGCTTACGATGAGACCTAAGAAGTGGAGTTCAGATTGGTAAAATTGACACTTTTCTTGAGCAAAACGTAAGTTGTATCTGGCGAGGACTTGGAATACTTGACGTAGATGATTATCGTGTTTTTCTTTTGATTTGCTATGGACCAAAATATCGTCAAGATAGATAAAAACAAACGTAAGATACCCAAATATATTATTCATAAACCTTTGAAAAGTTGGGCCCGCGTTCCGCAATCCGAAATGCATATATCGAAAATAAAAAAAGTCCGAAGGGTGTAGTTATAGCGGTTTTGTGTTGGTGTTCTTTCTTGATTGGGATATTATAATAAGCTCTGGATAAGTCCAATTTGCTGTAAACCGTAGAGCCATGGAGAATCGAAGTTAAGTCATCCATATTTGGTAGAGGATATTTGTCCGATATGGTTTTGGCATTTAATGTTCGGTAATCACCTACCATACGCCATTCTCCTTGAGTCTTCTTTTCAACGAAGTGTAGCGGTGTTGCCCACGACGATTTCGATGGTACGATTATCTTGGCTTCTAGTAAGGAGTCAATCATTTTTCTACAAATATCCAGTTTTTCGGGTACTTTGGCAGCGTAGGACGATGCGTCACCTGTATCGATGGTATGATAAATATCAGTTGGAATATTGGAAGGATTGTGTTTATGTTCTGGTGATGTAAGTTCGGGGTATTTCTTCAGGAGATCTATTACTATAGGAGTTATGTCTTCGATCTTGATTTTAACTGAATGTAGGCCTGTTCGTTTAATTAGTTGTCCTTGACACTTTATCTTCATTTCCGAATCCATAATAGTCCCATCCAAATGATCTTTGGACATCGTAGTAGTGTAAGTAGAGTAGGCCAAGCAAGGAAAATACTATTAGGAAAATAGGTGTCCTACCGTGTACTGTCTTCTTTTATTTTTTTTTCAGTAGATAATTATCTAGTATCAATCCTAGATGTCGCTGGAGTCTCCGCAGTAGCGTAGGTCGTGTAGAACTTTGGTAAATGCCTAGTAGATTGAAATCATTTTTTCTAACCCTTTTAGGGGTTCTTTGATCCTCTAACGACGCCTTTTCCAATGTGTTTTTACATAAGTCAACAAAGTTTTCTGGCATTTTTTCTTCTCTAAATGAGACTTCATTTTGCAATTAATTACCACGGACATTGCCTTGGAGAAGTCCTTTTTTAGGGCAGGATTAATTTCTTGATCACTCGACTATATTTGTTTAATCGGAGAACCCCAAAATTATTCCTTTAGGATAGAAATCTATTCTCTCTAATCCTTTGAGGAAAATATGAAGAATTGATTCTTCATCCTTATTTTTAAGAATTTAAAGATTAAATTATTGCCAAAAAAAGGCCATAATTGATCTGCAAAACAAAGAAACAGGAACTAGGAAACTGCGTGAGATCGATTTATTTCGGCCCAGTATATTTTTAGAGCAAATTTTTGAATTAAAATTATTCAATTATAGACAACAAATTACGTTTGTTGTATCTTAATCAGGAGTCAGGAAATCTTTTTAGATGGAAGAGCTATAAAAGGCAAATATTTTCAAATGTTTTTTCTTGAGAACCATTTAATATTTATTAGCACTGAATATTTCAATGCATTTTTTAAGTAAGACTAACATTTTTAAGATATAACACGTTTCTGAATATTTTAAAATATAACGTAATTTATTGAGCTGCCCACGTACAAGACTACTAAGACATGAAATAAAATATAACATGTAATACAGTACACAAGTAATACCATTATCTCAAAAAAGCTAAGATATAACAGTTTCAAGTATTCCTAAATATAAAATTACAACCTTCACCTATATCAAGAAATAAAAATTCATACACAATGAAACTCATAATTTTGAAGTACCTATTTAATATGTTCCTTAGTGAATATAATTGTCAAACCTAATAATTAAACTGTTATCAAATGATAATTGTAATATATTTATTGAATATTCTAAAAAATAGTGTCGATATTATTACTTATTTGATTTCATAATCCATTAACAGTCCAATGAACTCCTTATTCCACCCATCCCCTCCCTCCTCATAAAATGTATATTGAAGCATCTTAGGTAATCAAAGAGTACATAACCCTTTGAGCTGTATGGAATTACTCACCCACTCACTTAAGGTCGTTATTCTGTTACATTTATATATATGTACATTCGTATAGTTTATTTTATTGTATGTGTATTCGATTTCGTGAAATATATATTTACATATTTTTATAAAACTATGGTTTTTTTTTTAAATTATAATTTTCATTTTAACTTGATAGATAAAAATAGTATTAGAAAAGTGGAAGGACTAACTATGAAAAGATCTTGTATCTCTACATGACGTTATCTTTGTTGGACATGTCTGTCTCTCAACTTTTCTTCCAAAGAAGGCCCAAAAAATCAGTTAATTAGGTTAAGTTTTCCTTAAGGAAAAAAATTCAAATTCAAATGATCAACATTTACAGGGATATGGATAGTATTATGAACATACAGAGCTGTCTATATTTTTAAGTATAATGGTATAATGTTGTGTACAAATGATACATGTATGTATTTAATTAATACACAAATTTCATTTTATAAATGATTTACTTTGCTTTAAACAAATCTTTCACATAGCATCAATATAATAGGTGAAGTAAAAAGTGCTGAGCGTTTTTTCGCTTTATTTTGGCAATAAAATTAACATAGCTAGGATTATACGATTTACATTTATCAAATATGCACCGTTTTGTTGGATAACTTTTGTTTATTTTGAAAGCAATTTTTTATATAATTCCTATTGGTAAAAAACTTGACCAATCCATGTATGTAAAATGAAGTAAAAGAAAGATATAAGTACTCAAAAAGTATTTTTTTAGTAGTTTCCAAAATAAACTTGAAAATGTCAATTATGTTGAACTTTTGATGATACTGAAAAAGAATAAAATTACATTATATTGATACAAATTGAAGTGTCAAAAAATTGACGCTCAAGCATTAAAGACATTTTATAAAAATAAGGGTGAAGTATTTATTTAACAAAATAGTAATTGCTGTTTGTTTTATTGCCCAATTTCAAAGGAATGAGGATTTTGTTATATAGTATGTACATCAATATCTTAAGAACTTTTCTGCTCGGGTTTTAGCTCTTATGGCCTCGGCATGTTTGAACTTATTTAAATCAAATCCAAATGGCTTTTTCTTAAACCATTTAATTCCCCTCAAAGAAGTAGTCCCTCGATGCAATGCACAACTGCCAACGTTTTTTTCTTCCAATTTTCAAAAACAATCTGCATATTGAGTAACTTTACAAAAAAAGTTTTAAAATCATTTCATGGTTTGAACTAGGACGGTATCTGATCGCCTTTGAACCTCTAACATAGGGATTTATTTTTGTTCAATATTATGCAGTTACATAATATCTACAACTTTCATTGAAATAATTTCTCGCTAGGTTTAATAAATATTTGCAATTTTTAATCAGACATTTAAGATATATGAATAATTCGAGTTTAGTTGTTATCAAAAGGACGTGTATCTCAAACACTAATGAATATTTTGACGTGTAATTTGGCACAGATGTCAGTAACAGTAGTACCAACTTGAAAGCAAAAACATTTGTCACAGAGGAGTTTGAGTGGATAATGGCTCTGAGGATGAAACCTCCGTCCATCAGGCCTTTATGAACTCCTCAAAATCTATCGTTCTACGAAGAGTTGGCAAATGATCAAATGGTAACTTAAACCATAATAACTATTAAATATTAGAAATAAAAGCTATAATTTCATAATAAATATTAATTTTATTAATTGTAGGATTTAAGATTTTTGGGATGTTTCCCTGGATTCCTCTACTTATGAGATCATTTTTAATGGTCATTGTAAATCTCCAATTTTAATGTTGTCCAAGTTCTATCGAATCCCTTATCTCCCTCCTTCACCGTATTGAAAACCCTCAAGGCGTCACAGTTTACGATATGAATTATCTTGTATAATTTGTGGATTATGGATTTCGTTGGCCTCTCAATCACTACAGACATTTACTCAGAGTCAGTCAAGTGTAATATCATTAAAACTATCCTTTAATTTAAGGGCAATTCTTTGTCAAAGAAGGACAAAAATTTCAAATTTATACCATAGATCCCAGAATTGGCTGAAATTTGGCTCATATTTTGATGCATGTAAAAATAAAAAACCCTGAAAATTTGAGATCAATAGGCTTCGCCATTAAGGAATTACGGTTAATTAAAGTTTCACTAACTTTAGGCTCATTTTGCCATTGTTCCTCCATTTTGAATTTACACGCAAGTCTAAAAATTGCATATTATTATCAATTCAATACAAAATCATGATCAAAATATGTTTTTAGAATAACTCAGGGGTGGGAAATCCAAAAATGCTATTTAATTTGGCATCATACTCTTAAAAAAACATCTAAAGACCATTTGAATCACATTTTCTTGTTTAAAAAAATGAACGGACGCCTGTTCACAATTGTTCCAAAATTTGTGCATGAGGAACAATTTTCTCAAAGCTGAAATGCAGCAAATATAGGTGTTAACCCATATTATACTAAAAAATCTACTTGGTTAATTGTATCCTTCAAAAAATATTTATATTTTGATTTCCTGATGGATTTTTCATATTACCAAGAAATTGAAGGGTATCATTTTTGTTACTTCTATGGATTATATATCGTAATAAAAATGTCTTTAATATGACCAGTGATGTAAAAAACGGCGATTTTTAAGCGTGCGTGTAGTTCTCAAAATGCCTGTTAGTTGAAACCCTACATATTAATATTCTTTCATCATTCATAAATCATCAAGCTGTTTTCCTTTTCTTTTTGACATAATAATTCTTATTATAAGTATATTATATTATCCATTATAAAAGTTACGTTAATATCACACAACCTTTCCTTCAATTAATGTTAATATCTCTCGAAAGAATGACTTTATGGAAAAAAATTTGCTCGAAGTAAAATATTTATACTTCTATTCTATAAAATATTGCATCTGTTGACATTTTTAATATGTTTTCAGCCATGTTCTTGAGTTATAAAAAAGGTAGAATAATTATAAATATCATTATTAAATCTTCAATCATTGTAATTAAATATGCAAATATCTATAAACTTTAAGCTTTATTTTGTTAATGAATAAATAACCATTATTATCAAACTAAAAACTTGAAGATTTATATATATAGAGGGCAGAGATTACCATTTATGTACTTATTTTTCTTAAAAATGAATACAAATAATGAAATTTTAACAAAAATAGCAATAAATTTAAAACTAATGTACCGATTTTGAAATTTGGAAAATTTCCTGTTTATTTAAAGTAATATCTACAACTTTGATTTGAATAATATCTTTCTAAAACATCAATTTAATTTAATTAATTACTATTAGTCCAAGAAGAGCTGTCTTGGGCCTGGAGCAAGGCTGTCACAGCTACATTCATAGTATTATATCGACAGCAAATAAGCTGGCTTTCATTGTTACCAAATCATTTTTGACGTCATCAAGGGGAGGGGCTACTTGCACGCTTAAAAATCGCCGTTTTTTACATCACTGAATATGACAAAAAAGTAATCAGCATAGCACACCTAATCCAGTCTTTTCATTCAAATGCACAATTATTTCCTTATAGGGAAAATATCTAACTCCCACACGTTTTTTTATTTATATGAATCTTGGCTCAGCCCTTAGTAGTAAATGTTTCTTAACTTCACATGTTTAAGTAATTTAAGTAAAAATGTTTAAGTGAAGAAATAACAGAGGCAGTAAAATTATTTTACAATAAAAATGAATACTCCCGACAGCTTCCAGGCAAAAGAGAATAAATAATTACCAAGTCATCTATTTATAGATAAATTTTGAGATCCCATATCAGTTTAAATACTATATATATAGAATTTCATTCATTTCTACCTCTATTAACATATTTATTAAATTGGTTACTATTGAACCATAACTTTTTGCCATTTATGACAATTTATGATAACCTTAATTTTAACATAGCAAAAACGTCATTCAAGATTTCTACATTGAAAATAAAAAACTCTCTTCTTTATCTGAAGGGTTCTAACATTTAGAAAGTATAAATGTTCATGGGCAGGGTCGTTATAACAGGATCAGGAGTCGTCATATCTATTGTTGATACTTCTTGCATTGTTCTTTTATAGCACTCTAGGGCAGAGCATGCCCTTGATTTAAATCGACAGCTGAATGACAGCTCAACTATGTATTTTCTATATCCATAATGAATGATTAAATGTTAATGAAATTCTGTTATTTAAAAATAAAGACTTCGAACAGAGCTTAGTTGAAAGAAAAAAGTGCAAATAAAATAAAATCGAATCTTTAGAACAGCACAAAATAACTCTTTCAAAATTAACAGTTAATAATTGAGGCATGTGACATCTCGCGGACAAAAACAATTACTTGTAGACAAGGGAATTTCGTCTACCTAAGAGACATATTTAAATATGTATTTTTTCAAAACATAAAAAACAGGGATATTGGAATGGAAAACAGAAGGTAAAGTCTGTACATGAAATGAGGTTTATTTCTGAAAAATCTACAGGTTATTGAATTATAACATCATTTGATTTGTGGAATGTGGCTAAAAATACAAACTAATTAAACAGGTTCAAAGATCATTCGAGCTAAATATTAATTTGTGTCAAATCTTCTTATTCTTCTACTTACAAAATTGGACGCGTTAACTATGAATGAAGTAAAGGAAAATTGAAGAGAATGAATTCTGTGACTTTGATAATGATAGTGCATGAGAGATGATAACTACATACGCTAATAGAGGGTCTTTGAGTTCAATATGAACATCTCAATCGATGTTTTCTTTATGTTGCTATGTACGTAGATCTCTAACAAAACAACCAAAACAACCAAAAACAAATTAAAATACATACAATAACTTTTTAATTTCCTCGTTTTTCTCTTTCAATACCAACTTCAATTTGCTAAAGGGTTTTAGAGCCCTCTGCTCCAAATCTATTCAACATATTTTGTAAAAATTAAAAAAATAATCAAAGAATTGAATAGCAAAATTAATTAATTATAGTGAAAGTTAAAGTCAAAAGTGTCTTCAGGAAAAAAGAAAAATCCAAAGCTTTCATCTGACACTAATTAAAAATACATACTTATATATTTTGTACAGTTGTGTTCATTAATAACTATGTTTAGAAATGAATATTTTATGTAAATAAAAACATTTTATTTCGCTATTCATTTTAGCAGACATATGTTTGTTTCTTATTAGTACAGTATCCTCATTTTTTAACTAAATTAATTATTTAAAAAAAGACTTAATATTTATTATGTTCATTATTGTCACATTATTATTATTATTATTTTGCGAATAATTAAATTAATCTATATAATTTTGTTTGATATATGTGAGACGAGCTTTTTTGTGCACTCGCAACCTCGAATCTCAAAAGGGAAAAGAAAAATTTGGAAAAACAACTGATGTATTTTCCTGGTGTCCAACTTTTTAATAATTGACAGAGTTATTATTTAGATATACTATACTATACATTTATAAATTCTACCACTTATATTATATTCATTAATTCAAAAATAAATAAAAAGAGTTAATATTAATAATAACACAGGTCAACAAATTTGAAAAGTCAAAAATCCTAAGGATTTAATGGACTTTAAATACAATTAAAGTTATTCAGTTTTCCACGCTAATTTCAAATCTGTATTTTTCCCCCCGAGAAATCGGACCCTACTTTTTGAGCTTTTTTTTGCCCATTTTCCAACTTTAGCTTCAATTTAAGCCATTTGATGAATTAAAAAATAATTATCCGCTACTGGTTTTAATGCAAATTTCATTTCCAGTCCTTGTTTTGACCTAAGGGGGATCCTAGGGGCATAGGGAACGGGAGTAGCCCCAACAGTCGGCCAAATCTTTTGTACTTATATAACTCCTTGAATGTTACATGAAACGAATTAATAAGGAAAGCATTAGAGGGATGAGACTCACAGCTTTAAAACGAGATGTCAAACGCCCGATAAAATTCCTTAACCAGGAAGAAATCGTCCATCTAAATTTCTATCCAATTTCGAGCAAAAATTCGCTAGAAATCCATGACTCACGGTAGAGCTACGTCAGTAGTAGTCCTCAGAAGGATAATCACTTTTTTCCTTACCCACATCTTGGAATGAGAGGTCAACACTGTCCAAAGGTAGGATATTTGTGATGAATTCAGAGGGTATCGAAGAACACATTTTGGATAATATAAAAAAGTAATGGAGCAGATGGGAAGGCAACTAAAAGACGAAGATCATCATATCTTATCAACCGGTTAATGCGGTAATTCTACCAGTATCAATTATATTCATCACTAGGAATTAGGCATTTTGTTTATGAGACGCAAAATTTAAAATAATAAAATAGTCGGTGTCTACTCCTAAGAGGCATAAATAGCTAGAAAATGAAAGAAGACTCCTCCTTTTCTCCTCTTGTTTTTTCTTCTTCCAGGATCGTTTCTATGACTCATCTCACAACTGTTTTTTTAATAGTATAAATACATAGTCAGACGGGTTATGAATTATGACGCCCAGAACAGAATTTAGATTTTCATAGAAAACAAACGGTTACTTGTCATTTTTGATAAATTTATTAATTAATTAATATGAGTTTTGGTTGTAGAGAGTGCAATCTTATTTATTTAAGTTATAGCAGAATGAAGAAAAAAAAGAAAATTCCCGGCGTGCTCACACCAATCAAAAGTATTAAATAAAAGAGTAGCTACACATAATAATAATTAGTAAAATGAGACAGGATTTATAATGAAGTAAAGGGATGACGGAGATTTTTCAACTCTGATTCATTGGAGGGAGTCGACTAAAGATAATCCCTGGAATTTGACCCTTCTGAACACTAGATCCATTTTCATTTCCGTAGGAATCATTCTCAAACTCAAACTGAACTCCATCTACCGTCACCCTTATGTGTCCGCTTGTTCCACTCTCAAAATACCGATTGAATGAAGATTTGTCATATGAAAGACAGGCTCTATAGAGGGTCTTTGGATCGATTGAAACGGGCTTATCAAAGTAGTTCATTGTTCTTGAGTATCCTTTGGAATATTCTACATCAAAAGTTGCGGAAGATAAAGACTTCTTCTCCTCCTCCTTTTGGATGGGATCAACCCTCTCCAGGCGCATGATCCCAGTTACACTTGAATCTTCTTCTGAAGGATTGTTTATTGCCAAGCCACGGATATTGATGGGTTTATCCACCCTAAATCTAATGGAGTGATTCAGGCTCGTTAGAGATTCATAGGCAATAGATTTAAATCTACGACATCCACGTTCTCTGCCTAGAGTAGAAAAACCGGTTGAGACACTTGACTTTCTCTTGGATATGAATTTAAGAAGATCCATCGTCTCTCCATCATTAAGTAGCCCTAATGAAACTACTTCATCCACAAATTCATGCAGAGATAAAAGAGGGAACCGAATGGAGTAGAGAACGGGTCCAAGGATCTCTCTCCGGTCTTCCGTCTTCTCTTTCCCCATGGATGATGCCCAATGAATCGATGTTCTAAAAACATCAATCTCATCCATATCAAGTTCATCAGAGGACAAAAGGTCATTCAACACATTGTTGTCTTTGATTCCAAGGACAGAGTCAAAGGTGAGTGATAAAGGTGGATTGAGTACAATATCATCCTTAATCCAAGGAACCAAATGGATTACACTCTGCAGTTGGCATTGATAAAAGAGGGAGCAAAGATCTTTCCATGGAACAGTCTTCATGAATGAAGTGCACTTGTCCTTGAGAGCGACTATATCATACTTTTCGGCAGAGTACATAAGAGAACCCACATTTTCAAGGCTCAACGTCACCTCATCCGTATAAACCCATTTCAAGAATTCCCTGAAACCAGAGGGAGTCACATCCGGAACCTCAATCTCGAGATCATTATTGCCCTCCTTCCTTGATTCCTTAAAGTCTCCAGTGAACATTCGTTCCAATACAGGGCTGGCGGATCCAAGAATGCATTTGTGGGCCACGATCCTCTCAGGAGACTCTCCTTTGTTCCCCCCAACCAGAAAAGTAACATCAGATAAGAGCCCCGACTCCAAAAGACGTTGAATCCGACACAAAACCCTGACTGACTCACTCATTCTAAGGTGTGTCTCTAAACTATGGCTTTAAAGTAGAAGATTATTTAATTATAAACTAAATAAATTCAGTAGGAGTAAGATCACTTGCAGTGGAGACTTGGCTATACAAAGGGTTCAACTAAAAATGCAACCTTCCGTCCAGACTCGTCTCTCACAAGCAACTGAACAATTATGAGTCATTCTCTCTGAATGAAGGAAGTACTTTGACTTATCTTATCTCTCTCTTGCTCTTATTGTTGATTTTTTCACAGGGGAAAAGAAATAGCTAGATATTAAATTGGCACTGGGGATGTGATAAAATTTTGTACCACTTTGAAAAAATTAGTAAGTTTGTTGTCATTTTTGCATGGAGTTACTGAACAGAAATAACCAATTAATTATTGTGCAGCCCAGTAATGATTGATCCACGGACTGCTTCCGGTCTGGGGGCCGGGCGTTGTTGACCACTGCTCTACAATATTACTTCATAAATCATCAAACTGTTTTCCATTTGCTTCAGACATAATAACTGTTATTATAGTATCTATTATTTTATTCGAAACTCCGATCCCGTCTTCTTCAAATTAAAGGGACTATTTACAGCATTTCTCAATGCAGTTCTAGTCATACTCATTATGATGAAGGTGAAGGGACACCAGGTGCTGATACACTCTTCACACAGTCTCTATGATGACTCATCAAGAAACACTAGTCCTTTCATTTGATTACGTATCCATGGTCATAACATTCTGATCTTTATTCAGAGTTGCCTAGTAATTAAATAGAAAATCAATGTTTTTGAATTTTGTTACTTTCAGATGATTTCGTAATCCCTCTGCGCGCTACTACTTCAGTCAATTGCACTTGTTTTTTAGTAGCTCTACCGTGAGTCTTTGATTTCTTGTGGATTTCTGCTTGAAATTGAATGAAAATTTACACATTTAGATGGACGATTTCTTCTTCGTTAAGGAGTCTTATCGAGCGCTCGACATCTCATTTGGAAGATGTGGGTCTCAGCTCTTTAATGCATTCCCTATTAATCAATTTCATGTCATATTCAAGGAGCTATTTAAGTACAAAGAATTTGGCCTACTTCCACCTTTCATCTCTTCAGTGTCAATTGTAACTGTACCCACAAAGGCACAATCGAGAGTATCTATTATAAAAAGGACATCTCATGCAGCATATTCATCTGAACACTTGTCCAACGTTAATAGCAACACAACTTCGATTTATTTATTCTATGGAGTCTTCACAACCCTTCTTTTATCTTTCAGGGCCTTATTACAATATTGACGAAACAAATGAAGATTTATCATATGTTTCTGACCTGGAGACGAGAGTTAACCATGAAGCCAAAACTAGAGGAAATAAATTAAAAAGATGTGTTGCATGTGAAGGGTGGATGTACTCTCCACAATAAATACTTAAAAAAAGAGATTAGAAAATGAAGTAAAAGTAAGAATTGCCAAAAAAAAGCAATATATAAATATAAAGACAATTTGATTTAGTTTTATCATGAATTGTGTGATGCTGTGTATCTTTTGGACTGTTAATATTGTTTGGACATTTAGTTGTTCTATTCATGTGTATTTAATTTTTATATATTATCTATTGTATATATCATATATTTGAAAATAGAGTTTTACCTATCTAACCTAGTTGTCATTATTCGTATATACCAACCCCTAGGCACGCAAGAAAACGGATGCTATTGTAAATAATATTATATGATGACCTGTAAAATATATTAGTTTCAATAACTACGAAGATATGTTTTTACCTTAATGTTCTAATTGATTCCGTTTTCAGCTGAATTCACACGTTCTATGACCAGATATGAGACATTTAGTCAGAAAAAATACAGTTTTATGATTAGAAAAGGAAAAGGCTTGGTACTTTTGCTGTTTTTTAAAATTATATTCATTATCGAGACTGGTCTTGGTCTGGAGACCCAACTCAAAATCAATTTTTGGTTGGTTTTGGTTTCGTCTCAGCTTTAAAGTCTAGGTCTTGATATCGGTCTTTAAACCTCCTTTCTGGGTCTCGACCCTTATATTTTTTGATCAGACCGTTGAAGAAGGAGCAACAATCTTTAAAGGAGTAGAGGAATAATAATTTATACAGGTACGGTATATAAGATATGATGATCTTCATTTTTTATCTTCCAGCTTCTCATCTGCACCATTACTTTTTTATATAATTCAATATTTTGACGTCTTAAATACCAAGTGTTGCCGCTAGATGTATATTTAGAAGGACGTTTTAAGGATCATTATTTACTCGAAATCGCACCATCTAGAGAACTAATCGAAAAATAATAATAATAGAAATTGTAGAGCAATTAATAAAGCACAGCCATCTGCAAGGGATTGTATTTCACGAAAAAATCCTAGCATTGTTCCTATGTATCCTTTCACATATAAGAAAGTAAGGAGGCACACCATTTCTCTTTCTAATTTCTCGTATTCTTTTCAACGATATTTTGCAAAGAGAATTATTTATCAAAGACGATTAATTTTAATTTATCTCTGTACAGTTTACAAATTTCCGACATGAAAAGTAGATTTATCTCTCTTTGATGCTCAATCTGTGTAAAAAAAAAAAAGAATACTTAGACATTGCATTAAGGTTACACAATTAACTAAGGGTTAAAATTGTCAGAGGGATACATATTACGTTAAAAGGTAAAATTAATTTCCTGGAAAAAAATATACATTGTGGAGTTAAATAATAATTAATTTATGTTTTCATAGATATCAAATTATAACATGTATTGGATTTTTGGATGATAAAAAGAAGAAACCAAATAAAAATGAACTAGAATGAATATTAATTTATTAATAAATAGTACTATTTTATCTAAATAAAGCACTTATTTAGAAAATATCTTAGTATATTGTAGGTAATGAATTTTATCACAAGAGTACATACCTACAAATTGATCCTCTGAAACTTCCACATGGTCAAATTTGTAATATACATATATATGTATATATGACTTATAACAAATAAGAAAATTAAAAATTATAATTTGTAGAACCTGAAAAGAAATATAAATAAATATTCAATTTATAAAAAATGATCAGTCATTAAGAGGCTATCAAGCTCTTCGGATCTCTTTCTTCTAAAATGGAGGGTGAGATATTGAAGAACTTTTTCTTCAGATGCTCTCTTTATAGAAATTTCTTAATAACCTCAAATTCAATTCAAATTATTCCTTCCTGGGCCTTCCTCACTCCACTGTGTGAGTGAATGAAGTGAGCTCCTTAATTAACTCCTTGTTTTGTATCCACGTTTATTTGATTGGTCTGACAATTTGTTTTCTATTGGCCCTTCCATTCGGAGATATGGATCTGGAGAGTGAGACACACTTTTTTATTGGCGACAAAAGAGTAAAATAAAGTATTAAATGGTCTTGGCCCTGTCAAACCGTTGTGTTTGGGGTTCACATCTTGATACGTCCCCCTTTTTATTCGATAAAGTCTTTATTTTGCGTGTTGCTCTGATTCAAAAGGCTCCAATTCTCATGAATGTGATTTGGCTCAAGAAGTCAACTTTTTCCTTTTTTTTTTGTAGTGAATGATATTATTAAAAGAGGAATAAATCTTTATGCTTCTATATTTTTAATCATAACAGCAAATTTAAATTCCACAACACTCATACTCAAATTATGCTCTACAGTTTAAAAATACAAATTGTAATCGAGTGTTGGATCATATAGATAAACTAAAAGTCGTCGTCTTTTAAATAGTATACCTGCTAATTTATTTTTTGGAGTATTTACATAAATTGGTCAGATTGACAGAATATTAAGCTTTTATAAGGCATTTTTCTATCTGTGTCTAAGCTAAGTTGGCTTCATTGGAGCGAAAAAACAGTTATTTCAATGGGTATACATATGTGCATTAGATATTGTGTAATTTTGGAAGTAACCATGGATCTTTTTTTCTTGGACATTTAATATGTATTTTGGAAGTTGACGGTCATTGACAGAAAAGATAAGAGGTTTTGTGTGAGCAATATTTAATTTTATATCTACCTATGTATATAAAAGACTCCAATGAAGAGTTATTCATGTGATAGTATCTTGAATTAAAGGAGAGCCATGAATATTTTACTTCAAAGTAATTAATTATTTTTTTGTTTGTATACGTGGGAGCAATATGCTTTTTATATTCCCTTTATACAGCCATCATTTTCTGAGGATTCCTGCATTTCAAAGGTGGAAGGATTTGTCTTTTCAGTCAGTATTTTATCTTCAAAAAATAAAAATCCAATAATTACTTCATTAAGGTAGCACAGACATTGAAAACATTAATATTTACATTCTAACAGTAACTCATGATATTAAAGTAATGCCTTCTAATAAACAGAAAAATCTAGCATGAGGTTCAAATGTTGAACACCTTTTAAGAACCTTTAGAAAACAGAATCAAACATACATACAGTTGAATGATACTTTATTGATTGACAAATTAATGAGCATAATATAGTTTACAATAAAATATATTCACAACGAAAAACAAGTATGTAGTTGTTTCAGAGTATTTCTTTTTAATTCATATTTTTTGTAATTAATTTTCCATTTTGATGGGTGTAAATATAAATCTTCAATTATACTGAAATAAATATTCGAATACGTAACAATATATAAATATCGAATATAATATCTATTGAACAAATAATATTAATAATAATATATAGCAATATAAATTTACACTGATTTATAAATCAGGGACTTGATCAATTCTGTTAACTATTGTGATTTCTTGCAGAACTTGTTTCTTCTTTAATTTTTGAAGTAAAGTCTTTATGGAAATATTTATTATATTTCCTTTCATTAACTATTATTGTAGCAAAAAGGCATTTTATAGAGAAAGTTTTCATTAGTATTGTGTTCATGGAGCGTAGAATTTTCGGTCACTTGCAGCTTGACTAAATTCCTTAGACTTTATATATAGAGAGAGAATGTGCCCTTTTTTATATCTTATTTTGTTGATGAAAAAATACTGTAATTATCTTCAAGGGAAGACATACATAGCTCGTGTACCGAAATTCGAGAAATAGAATCAATAAAAGACATTTGTGGATGACTCAAAGTAAACCCAAGCTAGTACATACATCCCATGGGAAAGCTAATTTACTAATACAGCTAGTGAGCAACTAAAAGCTGAAATGTTAAGAAAAGTGACTATTTATATGAGTGCAATGACCACGACATGGTTTTGAAATGGTGATAGGGTGATGATCTAAAACGTAAAATTTTAAAATTAAAAGAAACTCTGAAAAAGGCAAAAAAAAAAATTAAAAAATCACAATTTATTAAACTGGAATTGTCGCACATATATATCTTTATGATCAGATAACTGAGGAAGTACCTGGATAAATTTGTGATTTTTTTGACACTCTCCTCATTCAAAATGAAAAAAGATTTTGAATGCCCTTTAAGTTTGTGACATATCTAATTATTATTATTATATGAATTGTGTACTGCATGCTCAACTTATCAGTTATAGACCATACTATGGAGAGCTCATTTTTAAGTCTGCTGGCCATGCAAAGCATAGAGACGCATTTGTCTAAAATATGCGCATTGATAGGAATGTAAATCATATGCAAATCGGGCATATAATAAAAAAGTGGAGTTGTCTCTTCAAACAGGTCTTTTTGTTTTCCAAAGCTGTTATCATTTTTTTTTCCCTTAAGAAGGTAACATCAACTTTACCTCAACATAATGTTTTACAAGAAAAGAACAGTCTGCAAAGATTATACATATCATGGAGAGGAACAAAGGAAAAATTAAAAAATGGATATCATTCATTGAGGAGAATGGAGTTAATGATATTTATGAGTATAATAATGAATCTGGAGTAACGTATTGTAATGTTTGTGGTTTGATGTTTTCATTTGTATACATAGTTAAAGGAAAATAGCAGCTTGTAGCTCAGTAAAACGTCATGACAGCTCAAGCTGCTTCCCCCCTCAACATTCATTAAATTGTCAGGGTTGCCAGGTTGATTTTCTCTTTCTTTTTTTATAACACGCCCGAATTGCATATGATTTACATTCCTACGCATTGATACATCTCTAGACCTTTGATACGTAGAAGGGATGCAATCAAAAACCAATCTGTTTACATAGTATGAACTCCACCCTTGAGGTGATTGTAATTAAATAATATGTACTTACTTACACGACTCATTATTCATACTAATGAATGAAATAAGAGGATGTTGCCTCAATTGCATAGCGAAAAATTCCATTCTGATACTAATGACATTCCACATGCAAATATTGTGTAAGGCTAGTTATAGCAGAACCATTAGATAGTTATTAGACGTTAATATGTTTATTAATTGATTATGATCAAATTACTTGAGTTATAATCAACTTTGAAGTAGGAACGAGGGCATATCTAATATGTAAACGATCAGTGGATTAAAAACAAAAAGGAATAATTAATTTAATACTCGAACAATTAAAGCAATGGGGGAAAGCTTGAATAGGTATTAAGTTGCATGTTAATGTAGATTTGTAATATGTAATTTAATAGCACCATTTGACATTTTGATCACGACCATGAAGGGTCAGACAAAGAAAAAGAGTCAAACTATTTGTAAGACCACTATTTCATGCTTACATACATACAATAATTGACAAACAGTTTATTTCATTTAATTTTAACTAGCTATACATAAAAAAGTGAATCAAACACTAAAGAACTATGCTGAAGTATCTACGGGTCATGGAATGCGCTACATCTTTGAGGATGAAGGAAATGGATTTACACGCTTAATATGGGCATCTGTTGTTGTCGGATTTATCGTTGTTACTTCAATTATCTCTAGAAATGCATATGATGATTGGAAAAATAATCCAATACTTACTTCCGTTGCAACGACGGGTCTACCCATTAAAAACATTGAATTTCCAGCCATTACTCTTTGCAATCAGGTAAATTGAGGATCATTCATATAAAATTATTCATAATATTATATAACAGACCCATGGAATAATTTGTTTGTTTCTTTGTACGGTATCTGGCATATATCTTACTGATATAATATTATGTAATTATACAGTTTACGTAAAAATTTGACGTTTACAAAACGACATAAGGGGAGGCGTCACATCGTAAAGCTTCATGAGACGTCTTTAGACCCACTTACGTGACTCCTCGAGCTAAGTGGACGTGCGTTACTCTGTCCTTTTCTCTTCCGTCAAAGACATACCTTTGTACATACTCACCTGATTTTTTCCCAATATAACGGTCTAGTCTAATATAACGCTAAAATTATTTATTGCAGGTTGACCCTCTTCTTTAGATGCGTTAATTGTAAACCTGACGACGTAATCAGAAGCCTCTCTTGATGACGCTTCACGATGCGTCGCATTGTAAACCCACATTTACTCTTCATCTTTGTATTTGTAGGGGAACCTCAAAGAAGTTACAGAGAATGTCATCAAAATTCGTTTGGAGAAATATGTTCAAAATACACAAAACATATCTCTTGCAGATATTCAGGCTAAAGGATTAGAGCATCTTAAGCGTAATTATGATTCCACATACATATCTGCTAAGAATTTTGCACTCATTATAATTTATATATTTTTTTTTTACCTTTAAGGGTATCTCATGGAATTCTTCAACACTGAGAATATTAACATTAAACAAGCCCTAAAGATATTTAAATCCATTAATCCAGATGCGACCACTCGAGCAAGTATTGCTCAAAACAAAATTGACCCTTGTTTCATGAATAAAACATTGGATTTATATCAAGATAGTGATGAAGTGGACTACTATGATTATGAAAATGGTAGTAATACATATATAACTGTAGCTGTAGAAACTTCAGAATAGAACTACAAATATACATCCTTCATTCATTTTTCAGTGAATTTGTCAAGACCCGAATGTCCAAATCGCTATGAATGTTTAACCAATACACGTTCTTGTCTCTTTATAAGTAATAATTTTTATGAGAAAAGTGAGGTAGAATCCCTTTGTTCTTCCATGTATGGAAAATCATTTGAAATCTACAATATAACGGACATTAAAGTCATCATGGATATTAAAAACTATTATCGGGTTCCTTTGGAATTTCATGTCAAATTGAAAATTGATGAAATTAATTTAAGGAGTATAACTAAGGACTTTAATGAAATTTCCATTGATATACAGGATTACAGTGATCCCTGCATTTCAGTTTACATCGCCCAAAACATGTCAATTCACCTCCTAAATAATGACTGTTCTGACGAAATACAATTTGCTTGTGTTTTGCATCAATATAACTGTAGAAGCTCTGCTTTCGTTGGTAGGTACACATATACACATGTTAGAACAGCTTAGTATGCTATTCTATGTAATATATATTGTATGCCTCCAGACTCACCAGACTGTCCAAAAGGCTTTTGGAAGGATGGAAATACCTGTATTTTTATAAGTCTTTCTAAATATACTAAGGAAAAATATTCAGAGGCCTGTAATGAAATGGATGGATTCACATTTCAAATCAAGGAGAAAAAGGATTTCTCAGTCTTTGAATCTATTCTTAGATATAAAAAGAACCTTCTACCGAAAACGTTTTATACAGATACCCATCAAATGGATATGAATTCACTCTCAAGGCTTTTAGAAGGAAATCAAGCTTTATTTTTGAATGAAACAAAGGGCGAGTGTCTCATGGTATCCATGAATGAGAATGTTGAGTTTTTTAAAAGTGACTGTGAGAGAGAGTCCCACATCATTTGTGTTAAAAATCTGCCCATTTGTCCCTATCGGAAAAGTAAGGAGGTGAGCATATAATATCTATACTGACTACATAGTTACATGTTGAAAAGTGTTTTAGAGTCCAATTAATCAATTACTCCTACCCGAAAAAGCTCATTATATTCAGCAATATATTGGTCTCATAAGAACATGGATTGATACCTTCTTCAGTGAGTTGAATCAAGACAAGGCGTATAATGAACTTTTTCATCTCTTATGGTTGGACAAAATGCCCTGCTTTGATGTGTCGGAACCTATTCAAAAAGGTAAGGGAAGCAGCAACCCACTTACTACAAAAAAGACCCTAACACAATATTTGTCCCTATATAGTTTCATTCATCAAAAAATGTTGGTGGAAAAAGCAAGAAATCCCCTGCTCATCTTTGTTTGACTCCTTTCCAACAGATCAAGGTCTCTGTTGTGTCTTTAATTTAGAAAAAGCCGAAAATATGTTTCGTGAAAGTAAATATTCAAAAAAGCTCTCAGAGTTTCAAAGGGAAGAAAAAACCCTTTCAGAGGAATCTTCAAAATGGGTCCTTGAAGGTATTGAATATTTAATAAAGTTCCCCTCCCCCCTTAAAATATAGCATATTTACATATTTTAAAGATGGAGAACCATTTCCCAAGGATGGGAAACATGAAGGGTTAGTTGTGATCCTTGATGCGAATACGGACCTAATAGAATCTACTACTATAACATCAGACGAAATGGGTTTTTATGCCTATGTGGGAGGACTTCAACAGTATCCTCTTCTTTCAAGACATTCCATATCCATACGAACAGGAGAACAAAACTATGTAAAAATATCTGCGACGGATATTAAGACAGACATGGTCTTAGAACAGATTTCCTCTGAGAAAAGAAACTGCTACTTTTCGCATGAGAAAAAGTTGGTTTACTTTCAAAACTATACTAGAAATAATTGTCTCTTTGAGTGTGAACTCATGTATGGAAAGCGACATACGAATTGCACTCCTTGGTATTTTCCAGTTTTAGATGAGGAAATTAATATCTGTGATCCCTGGAAAACAAAGCAGTTCATCAAGTAATGTACTTAATCTATTCATGTAAAGGGCGAGTCCTTTTGATCGTTCGTTTGTTTAAACGTACATCACGGTCAGAAAGGATAACTAAGATTACTAAGGTAACTTAACCCAGAATAGGATATGCCGTGTCGGCCTCCAAGGTCATTGGAGGCTCATTTTGAGTTTCAAATATAATTTGAAGACTCATGAGACCAAATTTGAGGTTGCTTATGATGTCAAAAGTTTTGAGTTTAAGGAGTTTGGGTTAGATCCGTATCTAGCATTAAAACGGCGTGTTGCAGTCTGCTGTTTTAAAGCTAGTATGCGTATATTTACTTACATGAGATTTAATACATATGTATTTACAGATTATTTAGTGAAGTAAAGGACGCAGAGTGTGATTGCAAACCCGATTGCAAAGAAACCATTTACACCACTTCTTTTTCGTCTCTTCCCTTCAGAAGTTGCAATTTTTTGAATTTAGGAATGTCATATTTCTGTGACTTCCACTCCCAAGATCTTCCGGAGCCCCAAAAATTTGTTGAGGTAATTTTATGCAAATTATAATTTCCTAATTTGTTACTATCCTTGTATGTATGTAAACAAGGACATCATTGGATCTAAAACCCAAGCCTACATTAAGAGTAAATATGTATCTCCAATACGTTTTATATCAAAGGATGTGTCTATTCGACCAGACTCTGAATATGCTCAGAGATATAATGCCTTCACAAAAGATATATCAATAGTCAATTTCTTTTTTGAAAAATCTGCAATTCTACAGTATCAACGGAAAGAAAAGTTAACTTCTATTGAGTTTATGGGACAAATTGGAGGGATTCTTGGACTATGCATTGGATTTAGCATTATATCATTTATTGAGCTTATCTACTGGTTTCTATTCAAGTTTTTATTCGCAAGAGCATCTGAGTGAACTAACTGTATATATACTCACATAAGTAAATTATTTCTATTTGCTTTAGCTCAATGGATTTGTTTGTTGTTAGTAAGAGAGGTAGTCAAACTTTTACTTTCCTTCTCAAAGGAGTGTCTATAGAAATACAAAACTAATGTACTATTTTTTTTTTTAATTAATATATTCGTTCCATGAAATAAACAAATTATGTTGCATGATCAGACGCTGTTGTTAAAAATTTAAATTGATTATGAATATCATATGTGTTTTTTTTATTAAAAAGTGCTTACACATGTTGGAGACTCATTAATGCATACTCATGAAACATTGTTACGTAATACGAGCTTCACAAATTGACTTTTTCTCCTTCCAATTGCTTTTTGGATCTTTTATCATTTTTAACGACCATGTATGTATATGGTATATAGATACATGACTGATTTTAAAGTACTGGAGTCTACAAATGACTATAGAATCAGATGATATTGCAGTTACCTAATTAACTTTTGTTTTCTTTATACGTTTGTTTGTAATGAAATTATACAAATAAATATAATATGTATATGTTTATTGCATATTGATACTCAAATGTTTTTGTGATAACAAAGCTTTTTAATGGTACAAGCAAGCATAAAAGAACTCGATAAGAGTAGATAGAAAGATCATGAGGGGTCTTCGTACTCCGAAATTTGTATAAAACATTTAAGGTTTTGATGATAGTAAAATGTATTTTCTTTTGAAATGGGCCAATAAAAATGAAAGAAAAATTGCGTTTCTTTAAGATTATATTCAAATCGTCCTACACTTTTAATGCAATTATTTCCATAATTTATCTAGTATCATCACATTCAGACAAAAAGTGGCTCCCAGTTTCCCATAACGTTTTACAGAAGAACCAAAACTTTTCTTCCATTGATTTCCCGTAAATACTACCAGTTGATAGTGTCTCGGTTAATTCCCTATGCTTAAATCAGTATAAGGAAAGTCAAACTTGGAATTTGGTAAACCTTTGAGAATGAGTTTTATAAGTTCTACTATTTCAAAGGTGAGGAAAAATGTAGACCATACTCATTGAATTATTATTTTTGATTCATCAAACTTTGCAATCAATGCAAGCTTTAGAAGAAATAATGTCTCTAACATTATTAGTGCGACAAAAGTGGAATAATTTAAAAGTAGATAATAAAGAAGAATGAAGAGTTGAAGGTTATTATTGCTGATTTAAGCATTGAGTTGAATAATTTTTGCATTAAAATAAAATTCATCAATCGTCAATTATAAGGTCTTTTTTTTAAGGCATACTTTTATCTATGGTTAAAAATAAAGTTTAGCTCATCTCGAGAAAATTGATCTTCAGGAACTTTATTATTCCATTTTCACGTAATAAATTTTCATTTATTTGTTTTGGATGTGTGCATTTTTAAGTCACAATACCCATTTCAGTATAATTATGTCCCTGACATATATTATTTTTTTTCCTTTAAATTATATGTATCTGAAATATTTAAAATTGTAATAATCATCATTTCAACGTACATTTTCATCGTATTATCAATTTTATTTTATTTTTTTGGGTTTCTTTATAAAAACTTAATACGGAATCACATTTCCTGTCCGAATCAATGTTAAGTTTTCCTGATATAATTATATTTTTATTTAATTGAGATGATCATTATGAAATATCCTATGTATTATTATTTTATTTTATTAATGTGTAATATGAATTATAGGCTTGAATTAAAAATAAAATTTATCTATTTACTTCCTCAAATGTTGAAAATTTCATAGAAATTAATCCGTAGAACTAGGTTTGACAACATTTAAAGCTACAATAGTCTTTTAATTATAATATCATAAAAACTATGGCAAAATTTTGTGATACAATCCCAAGGAAGATATATTAAGGTTTATACTCAATTTGTATTGATTAGGTTCTAAGTAATTTTGTTCACCAATAGGCATAACAGTATTCGAATTCGGCTTTTTTTGAGTCCATGCAAAAATGACTCAGGGCTTATGCTCTGGCATTAGTAGCCGCGGATTTATGGTTCTGTTAATATAATTAATTTTTATTACCACTAAATTATTAATAATATATGTACTTTTCTTAAGTAACACAGCAAAATAATGACGGCTATATTACACGTCGAGCTTTTTTGGCCACTCGCAACCTCGACTGACAAAAGGGAAAGGAAAAATTTGGAAAAACAACTGGTAGCTGCCCTTCTGTATTTTCCTTGTTGCCAACTTTTTAATATTGGGCAGAATTTATTATTTAGATATACTATATATTTATAAATTCTACCAATCACAAACCAATTGTTAGTACTTGTAATATCTTCAAAATTCAAAAAAAGGGCGCACAATCCTTGATTTAATATATTTTTTATGCATCAAAATCAGAAATAATAATAATACCCTTTTAGAGTTCATAACACGTAGAGTCAGCTGCTTTAAATCAAAAGAGTCAAAAGATGAAAATCAGCTGAAGGGAGAATACAGTGTGTTTTTGTTTATCCCAAAAAGCTCGTCGTGATTAATCTACAAGACGTGTAATCGTCAGCTGAGTGCCTTTATTCAAAGGTACCATATGTTTTATGACATTACCTCAGGCGTGTTTTTGGATTTGGCTCTTTTTTCAAATCCCTAGTGATGACTTGAGAAAAGCTTCTTACTCCTTCTGCAAATAATAATAATTAATTTTATAATGAATTTGTATTATAAGATTCATCTTGTATATTAATTTAATATACTAATACATTGATAATTCAGTCATCATTAATTTATCAATGAGTAAACTTAGTAGAAAGTCGTGTTATTAACTCATCAACTAATCGTGTCTTTCATTTGTATATAATAACTTTTCGAAAAAGCTTTCATGTCGGAGATGATTAAACATTTATGCTAATACATAGTACACTCGTATACAAATATTTGTATACATATTATTACAAATATGAGATACCGGATATTATAAAAACAAAATTTTTAATTAAAATTATTTACACTTATATTATGCATACAATTTATTAATCTAACTAAAGGGTCCATTTTGAAAGTAAAAAGTGAATAGTTTTATAATTAATGTAGTAATTTTTTTTTTTTTTTTTTTTTTGGGGGGGGGGGGGGGGAGAGATGAATTGAAATCATATATTAGCAATTTCTACGTCTTATAACGCTTTATATAATTATTACAAAAACCAGTTATTTTAATTACCAATGGAGCCTATCATTTCATTATGATCAATTCAGAGTTAATTGTTTCATACAAGTTATGTACATTGACAGTTTTATTTTAAGTTTTTTCTTCATTTTTGTATCTCGCAAAGTTGATATAATATACGTTGTACCATTACGTAACGAAAAAAATTCCAATGTGTCTTGTCAATGAATAACATACATGGTGCATATTATTTATTGTTGATGACGTTGTATCTAACTATGCATATAGATACTAAATGCACTTCTCATTTATCATCCAAGGAATGACCCATAGATGGGTTTAACCACTCGGATAACGTTTCCCTATTTTATTTTATTTTTACTTTCACACTTCATTTTCTCTGAATTGAGTAATCATATAAATCTATATACATACAACCATATTCTATTATTTCCTCTTCTTCGCAATGAGTAGAGCCCTCCTCATTTTCAATTTTGTTTCTTAATTGCACATATATCATATTTAATAGCTCAATAGGACTCAAAATTTGTAACATATGAATTGAAATTAAAGTTTGTGAAATAGAAAAGTGTAGAAATTTCATCCATTTTGTAACTTAATTTCATCGGAGTGACATCCTAGATAAATTCTCTTTTTTTCTTGGCTTCTTTTTTTTTCGAGTAAATTATTCAAAATGTATGAAGGCTCATCTCTCAGCGGATCCTTATTTGGAGGAAAAAACAATTGTCCTGGAATCAAAAAGGACTTTTGCGCTCAACCTCCTTCATTCAATCCACCAAAAGGTGCAGCAAGTTCTTTGCTGATGGCTTCCTCAGCCCCTCTCGGTCCTCATCACAAATCAGTTGAAGAGCTATTGAACGTGAATACGGATAGTGTAGGAGATGAACCCAAGACTTATATTCAAGGAAGATGTCCTGAGATAATAACAAATGGCATGGCAGATATGCATACCAAAGTATCTGAGTTTGTCGTAGGGTTTGAAAATGCTCAAAAAGGAAATGATTTACTACTGTCCCAATGGGAGGAAACGCTTGAGAATGTGGATAATTATAGTAAAAAGTTGAGGGAAATGAAGGAAATGTTCACATGCAGAATCACGCAACTCAATTCAACACTCAAGAAGCAAAATATGTAATCAATATGTTTGTTATTTATAGGCTTTAAACAATCTATTGGCTGTAGTGTGTGCCTTTTTTTAAATTTATACCTTATGTGCTGACTATAACATAGTTTAAATTTGAATGAAAATATTTATGAAAAATAATTTTGATAACATTAATATTAAATAATTAAAATAAATCTATTTACATTGTATACAAACCTCAGGAATTAAATTATTCGATGATATTTGTCTATATATACACATATACAAAGATACATGATTTTGAAGAAACAAGATAAACAAAACATGAGGAATTATAGTTGTTTCACGATCATAAATTATTAGAAAATTTGTATACATTATTTTTGCTTAATTAAGTTTAAAATATTTACTATCCTCAAAGGAAATACTCATAATTAAGTGTCAATTACTCCTTGTCAAAATAGTTGAATGAATCATTGGATATATTCATCTTAATGAATTAAATTAAAAACTTAACTCATGGCAAAAATCAGCAAGAAACATATTCAAAATTTTGATACATTATTCTAAAATAAAAGTATACAACGTTAAATACGAATCTGGAATTCATGTTTTAGCATCACGTCTGGTTTGATTGGATTTTCATTTTTTTTTGTCAGTTTGAGACATTTCTTGAGAAACTTAAATACAAAAGTACATAGGAAATTATGTTTATTCCTTGCAAAATTTACTGTTAATTCCAAATATGCGTGTGAGATCATTAAGTCCCGAGTAAAAATAATGTATTTAAAGAACATATCAGATTAATTCAGTTAATTTGTATTTTTTTTTTGGGGTGTGTGTGTGTTCATTTTTTATTCTTTTTACAGATTCGAATTGCATATGTTTACTGAAGGCCTGAAATAAAATAGGAATTTCAATAAGATTTTAATTTTTTTATTAAGGCTGTAAGCAAATACATTGGACTGTCTCGTTCCACCATCCCTAAAAAGATTGTCCATATTCCTAGCTCAGGAAATTCAAGAATGAAAGTACAAGGGGGTAATTTAAGTGGGAATGTGGGAACGGAAGTAGATGCTCATTGTTAATTTTAGATATTTGTTTCTAGTTTCTCTTACCAGTTCAAAGATTTGTATGTATTGCTTACAGCCTTAATAAAATATAAGTTTAAAATCAGCATTTCCTATTTTTTGAGCAAATTCATCATGGGGAGAGATCAAAATCCATCCAAGCCAGTTTTATTTATTTTCAACACAAGATAAAAAGTGATAGTGTTACCAAGGGAGTGACGAAATATCTAAGTGGAGTTCTGGCTTTTATTTTTTTTGCACGGATGTATACGTACGCCATCCATCCCCATTGTTACCCTTTTTAGTGTTTATTTATGTATATAATATATTAAAGGTCTGAACTAATTTAGGGATAACAATTTAAGGTCCCAAAGCTTCATAAAATGGAAAAACTACATTTGTTATATCGGAAGAGTTATTATTTCCCCAGGTCTAAAAACCCAACTACGCCCCTGAATTCAGTAGTGGTCTAGCTCAAATTGAAAAATGAGTGGGAGACATGTGTGAATACTATCACCCCTTTGACAAATTTAACTTATATAAGTATAAAGTGTCGGCCACCTCTTCCCTTTAAACAAACTCAAGTTAAATAATGATGTAAATGAATAAAAAAAAAAACTATTTATAACTTCATAAATGATCACTTTTTTATTTAATTTGAGACTAACATATAGAACATGAATACGATGCTCAGTTCAAAAGTAGGAATTAACACAACAATACCAATATAACATTATGTCCTTCCTTATTCCAAGATTATAATAATTTCCTTCAAGAAAGTAACTGCGAGATCATAGGTACATTATAAATATTACAAAAATAATTTCATTGAGTATTTTTAGGGCCGTCAAAAACGACACTTTCACGTTTATGAGTTTTTTGCTCGTGAGAATACAAAGAATTTCTTGTTTTAAATACTCTATCACATGCTGTGCAAACAAAACCCTTGGTAATGATGTGCATGGATTCAACATGACGGCGTATTACATGGCCATAAGGAGTTGAGTATTCACATTTTTTGCATTGATATCCCTTGCCCATTTTTTGCTTCGAATAGTGCCGACTAATCTCCCTATTTAAAGCTTCAATATATTCTGAAATTTCCAAAAAAAAATCAATCAATCAATAATATATTCATATTGAATTCCTTGTCCAATAAATAAATGAATGCAAACCTTTGTTTTTATCCGATGAAATGTCTAAGGCATCAGTATTAGTTTCTATTTGTTCAGATTCATCCTGAGTAAACTCTGAGTCATTGCTCTCATCCAGGATGTAACATTCTTCATCCTCTGGATTTGGTAAAGGTTTGGAGATGGAATCGTTTATATCATTCTTTACAATGGATATATCGGGTGTATCATGAGTTGGATAAGTGGAAGCAGTGGAAGAGGAGGGCTGAGATTCACGTCTTTTTTTAGGTGGAGGATCATTTGAGAGACCCTTGATTTGAAACTCTTCTGCAAGGGAAATGAAATCCTCGAGTTCCTCTTGGATCACTCTCACTTCTCCATGATACATGAAAGACAGGAGAAGCTCCAAATGATCAAAGTTGATCCCTCTTAAATAAATCAGAGGATGTGTCTGGAAGGGTGCGGATCCAATGATGGAGCGAAACACAGGGGAGCATGCACTCAGAATCACCTTGTGAGCCTTGAGTATCTTTGATCCAGAAATAAGCGTCACATCAAAGAGTTCCTCATTTTGTCGGAGATCCGAAAAACCTTGTTTAAAATTGGATTCATACTCATTCCATCGGAGGCAAAGGCGTTCAAAGGATCCCATTTTGCAAATGTTCGTTGGCGTTATTTTAGTGTTATTATTATTATTATTATTGGATCTATTCGTGTATGTACTTCGAGAAATATAAAGACTACACAGCAATGTTAACTTATTAATTATTGTGTTCTTTATTTTGTTTACATTATTGCACAACACATTGAGATGGAAGTACTGTACACTATGGCCGATTTATTACTTGTTTTTATTCACGAAACCTCTCTACTCTTGGAATTGCTTGATCCATTATATTAATAAGATTATTATTTAATACAGTTGAATGTGAATATTAAACGTTTTTTAAACATACGTACATATGATATGACACCGTCTACTTTATGAATATCCTTTTTACTCTATAAATATATATTGAGACATAAGATTTTAAATTAAAATCAGTGAGCGAGGAAAATAGTATCATGCTATCGTTTTGATTTTGGATAAATTTGTCCTTTACCATTAATTTGTATTTATCTTCTACTAAATTTGTAATAAATGCATAAGTTGCGAATGAATTTAGATACTGTCATAATCTCGAATATAATTAACATGAATAATTTAATTTCTTTATAAGATGATATTTACAACATCTGATTTGAATTTATTTGTGACTGCAGTGGATGCTGCAGATATTGTTTAGATATCATGAAATTACTTTTAAATAATAGTATTTCAAAAATAAAAACATCAAAATACTTTATCCAATTTTATACAATATTATTATGTACTTAAGTTTGCAATTCCATTCAAAGTCTAGAGCTGGATACATTTTTTGAACATTCATGCATGCTATACAACATGAGTCTCATAGCTTCAAGTTTATATTGGACCTTACATCATTCACAAGCTAAGTAAAGGGCCCCTTGGGTGTAGCTGTATTATTCGAAATAATAATAATCCATTTCGACTCGACTCATATTCAAACTAATAATATACCTGGAACCAGGGCTGGGTTCTTTATGTAATACGAAATTGAAGCAAGTTGCCCATGTCCCCCTATGAAATGTAAAAAAAATGGGCCCCCCACCCTCATGTTTTTTACAAGGAAAATTGGTTTCATAATTCAATTCTAATTTAAAATAAGATATCATTATCCTAGCCTCAATTTTTGGACACAGTAAAACCGGTACGGTACTTCCGGCCATACATTTTTTAGTTTTTTTTTACTTATTTGCTTCAGCTAGGAAGTTAAACGTATTTTCCATGGACATTAATTCTTTTATAAGCATAGCAATTAAAAAAATTCAATGTCCTAATCAATCAACTCATCTTTTTGAGGAATTTGAGTCATCAAGATCATAATTCTTGAAAAGGAATTGCTCCATAAATCAATAAATTGAAGGTAATTATAATATTTACTGGAGATGGGAATAGTGGCCCCTTAATTACTGTTTTATACAGTAGCAAAATATACTTAATAGAATCATGTCCATCCCGCCCACAAGGCAAGCTCACCGAAAACACAACAGTCTTGGCTAATTTTTGCAAATGTAATAATAGAGGAAATTCTAGTACTATTTTACCTCACGATCTTCCCGTATTTTGAATGTAACACTCCTGAAAAAGTATCATTCAGTATTTTAGACAGTTGAAGGAAACATTCGACAGTTTCTAGAGTACTCTAAAGTGAAAATCCAGGCGTCAATGCCCTGACCACACCAAATGTTACTTAATGAAAATAACACTGAAGTATACACTCACGTGTTTATGGATACTAAATCAAGTTAGAGACCTTCTTAACCTCAGTAAATTGTGTCAAAGGCAAAACCATTATATCATCAATAACTCCCGCCTAATGGAACTCTTCAGAGTATGAACAAACACTTAAGTATATATCAACATATAAAATTCACTGTCTTAAGTCATAACTGCTCGATATAGCTACTCAAATGAATGGAAAAATCCAGATAAGAACCAGAGGAAAAAATAGTACACGCGGATTCGGTTAACAGTTATATTATAGCATAAACATAAACTTGATGAAAATACGTTTGTTTATCGGTTAGACTTGGCAACACGTTCAAGTTCGTCTTTCTTCTTAATAGCGTAGCTATTGGAACTACCCTTTGCAGCATTAATGAGTTCGTCTGCGAGACATTCAGCAATGGATTTGATATTACGGAAAGAGGCCTCACGAGCTCCAGTACAGAGCAACCAAATGGCTTGATTAACACGACGAAGGGGAGAAACGTCGACGGCTTGACGACGGACAGTACCGGCACGACCAATACGAGTGGAATCCTCACGTGGGCCACTATTTGTGATGGCATTAACCAAGATTTGAAGAGGGTTCTGAAAGAAGAATTAGTTAATATGAGTACATCACATCAAAGATGAAATAATTCAAAATTTAATTGAATAAAAATCAGGAAAAATTGTTAACTTCATAAAGTGTGCTCAGAGATCTTGGTGGTTAAATAGATATCATCACTTATTTCAATTGCTATATCAGTTTGTTTTAAGAATAATTACCTCTCCAGTTAGCAAAAAGATGATTTCAAAGGCATGTTTAACGATTCTAACAGCCATCAATTTCTTTCCATTATTACGACCATGCATCATCAAGGAGTTGACAAGACGCTCGACGATGGGGCATTGAGCCTTACGGAAGCGCTTGGCTGCATACCTTCCGGAACTGTGAGGAATAAACTTAGCGTACTTCTCCTTCACGGCAATGTAATCCTAGTATGGAGATAAATAAAGCAACATTATAAAATGGCGGAAATTGAGCAGTCAAGTGATATTCAATGAGTTAAAGCTAGAATCTCAGGAACGATGGGTGATATAAGAGGTCGTCATAGTCACCTAGACTAGGTTATTGTTTAAGACATCATTGAAAAGAGGGGAAATAGTGTGTGTTTAAACTAAAGGGATTCGTTTTTTACCTGAAGAGGCATCTCAGAAACGTGGACCTCAGCACAGTCCCACTTTCCAAAAAGTTTAACGTCGACCATCTCAGCTGGCTCTGGAATGGCCATAGCTTGGCTAGTCTCGACTTCGGTATCCCACCCTTCAGTCATCCTGGTGCTGTAAATAAAGGAAAATGATGACACGTGAGGAAACAACTACAACAATATGAGAAGAAATTCAAAAAGAGCTCTTTCTCCTTTAGCGTAATTTGTGTCTGACCGTTTCCGCTCTACAGATCCCACGGAACTGGGGAAACGAGAAGGATATAGAAAGACAATGATTTTCTCTACCCACTAACGCAGTACAAGCCGTACCAATATGAAACAAAGATACGCCTAATCGACGCTGGGAAAGCTGAGACAAGGCTCTAGAGAGGCTCTTACCATTATCCGGGTATCCGCTAAACTCTATACTATAAGGCTTAAACATAGTGTGAAAGAATGTTCCACTATGAGCTTAAATAACGTAGAGTGACTCTTCGCCAAGGAAGGATGTGTACGATAGGAACGGATAACCAGGATTATTTTAATAAATACTAAAGAGCTTACCTTCTAAAGTTGTTCACAGGAAACGGTGCAGCACGAAAAAGAAAGAAGAGCACTTACCGGAAATATTATTACAATAACAAGAGGGCGCTCCAACCAAAACATTGTAGCCAACTATCATGTATTGTGTAGCTGGCTAGATTTATTTACTAGCATCCATTAGAAATATGTATGTATACACACACACAAAAAAAATAAAAATTACCCACCTTTCAGAATTCTTTTTTAATATTCATTAATCATGATCAATAAAGAATCATTTGACCGTATAAAATGGAATTAAGAGCTACTGACGTATCAGATTGCAGAATGCATCAAAAGCTATGCCATATTGGAGGCATATAATATCTATTAAATAAAACGAACAAATTTCCAAAAAATATTAAGGAAATTTTGGCAATCCAATGGCTGCTTTAAAAATAAATAAAAAAGACTAAACACACTTGTAATATAGAAATCAACTTGATGATGGTAAATGGAGGTTCAGTGATAATCATTGGAGTAAAATCAAATAAACCTATTAATAGCTATTAAAAATACCTATAAAATGGTTAGACTTTAGCAATCAAGTAATTTTTTCCAGATGAATTAGAGTCCAGCAATGTAAGATAATTATTGGAGAAAAATATGTGATCCATGCAAAAGTAATAGTTAATTTATTAACTATACACACTGTAGTATAAATTTGAATGTAGATAATTATTTAATTTTCTGTTTGAATCTGCATACCAATCAAATACCATATCAAACAATGTGCAAAATATAGAAATTTTTAATTTATTCACATAACCGAAAGATTAACTATGCTAAAAGTAATACAAGTGCCATTATTAGGGAGCAATGCTCTTAAATATAAAAATAAATAGCATCGCACTTTTTTAAAAACTAAATAAAACAGATATCATTTAATGATATACAACAATGTTTTAAAATACAAAATTTGCCTAATATAAAGTATAAATTATAATTAAATTATTGTACAAAATATCATGGTGCATCATTATATTATAAAGAACAAAAACAAGGTGGAAAATTCGCACAGGCAACATGTTATATTTTTTACATATAATTAACTCCTACGTATGAGAAACATTACTAAGAGTATATTATATTATTCAATAAATAATAATTAATTATATACAGGGTGTCCATAAAGTCCGTGTGCACTTTCGAAAATTTATAACTTTACTTGTGCTTGTGATAGAAAGGATCTGTAAACAGGATTTAAAAGAAATAAATTGATATTTTGTAATGTTTTATTGAAATTTTATTTAAGTTTCCACATGTCCACCACCATTAGAAATACAAAGAGTAATACGATTTTGCATTTCACGAAACACATTTGTCAATTGATTTATAGTAATACCTGAAATCACATTAGCTATTTTAGTTTTCAAATCTTCTAATGATCTAGGTTTGGTTGCATACACAATTGTTTTCACATGTCCCCATAGAAAAAAATCTAATGGAGTCAAATCTGGTGAACGTGGAGGCCAATAAAATGGTCCTCCCCTTCCGATCCATCTATTAGGAAATTCCTGATTTAGAAACTGTCTACGCTTTCATGTGAAGTTTTACTCGCAAAATCTTATGCACACTAGACTTTGGGACCCCGAGCTCTAATGATGCTCGTCTTACAGACTTTCTTGGACTTGCTTTAAAGGAATTTTCTATGGATGCAACAGTTTCGTCACTGACACACGGTCTTCCTGATCGTGGTTTATCATGAACAGAACCTGTCTCTTTAAATTTTTTCATCCATTTAGCAATGGTGTTCCTATGAGGCGGTTCTTTCGTGTATTCAATTCTAAACCTTCTTTGTACAGCAACAGTAGATTTCAGTTCAGCTAACCAAAGGACGCAGTTTACTTTTTCTTCAATTGAAGCCATGGGATTCAAATTAATTAAATTAATTGTGAAAAATAAAAAACGATAGTTTTACTTATAAATTCTGTAATGAAGAATTATTCAATAGCTATAATAAAAACAGGTATATGTCACTTTTAAATCCTGTTTACAGATCCTTTCTATCACAAGCACAAATAAAGTTATAAATTTTCTAAAGTGCACACGGACTTTATGGACACCCTGTATTACTTAATAGAATATAATTCATGGGTTGCGTGATTAATTTATAGCTAGCTGTTAACACATCAGCAGTAAGTAAACAGAGTAACAAAATGTCTATGACGTCATTTTTGTTATCAAAACAATATTTAAAGTTGATTATATATGTATATATACATATAATAATCAACTTTAAATATTGTTTTACTGGTCGAATATTTATATATTTATATAGTGGAAGGACATTATCTAATAACCATAAGTACGTATAAGTAAGAACTAATAATATACAGTTAATAATAATAGCAATTATACTTATGCAAGTACTACTAGTAATAGTATAAGAATTATCTATAATTTATAGACAATAGTTATTATCTAATTAGTAATGATTAATATTAGATTTTTAATTTCTTAGCTTATTAATATAGTTTCACTCTCAAGAGAAATCCAGAATCCTAGTACGACTCTACTACCAATTAAAATGGATGGGGTTCAATTCATGAGTGAGAATGTGGAAGGGATCTTACAGCTCTCCACAAATCCCTTTTACCATGACACCCTCATCCATACGCGAGACAATGGAGTTGTGGGAGTACCAAGGATGCTCTTACTACTCAGTAGTCCCATCCTTAGAAATGTATTTCGGGTATGATCATGATGATGTGATAGGGAAAAATTGTTTTATGAAATATCCCATGGTATTACTGTAGGAGATAAAAATGATGATGAAATATTTTTGCAATTTTGTTCCATAGGAACTCGAGGACTCTCTCGACAGCGTTAGCATCCTTCTTCCTGGATTCGATAAGAGTGTTGTTGAGAGCGTACTTCAGTACATGAGTCAGGGTAATCATTATCCGTCTTCAGAGGAGAATTTTAAGGACGTAAAGGAGCTATTGTATGTTCTAAATATACCTTTTGGAGCCTTAGCAGAGAGTAAAGGAAGAGAGTGCGAATACTGTGGAAAAGTTCTGAAGGTGAGATTATATTAATAATAATATGTCCTTTAACCGTACATATTTATACATGAATATTAGTTAATATTGTATTGTAGTGTCTATTGATGTTCCCTTTACTTTGGTGATCCGTGTTTATTTATAGGATAAAAATAGTCTCAAAAGCCACATCTCTGTCATGCATTTAAACTCCGAGAGAACCCTGGAATGCCCCATTTGCTTTAAAAAATTCAAAACGAAAGGCAACCTCAAATCCCACTCCATCACTCATGGAAATAAAGAATTTATTTGTGAGACTTGTGGCTTCATCACTAAGACCAAACTGGCTCTCTCACTTCATTCTGAGACTCATAGTGAGTCTCGGCGCTACAAGTGCGAATCCTGTCCTAAATCCTTTGCGGTTAAAACCTACCTCACTCATCATCGTCAAACAGCCCATTCTGATGCACGTCCATTCCAATGCACTCAGTGCGGAAAATCTTTTAAGCTTGAGCGTCAAGTAAAAAGTCATCGACGCCTTGTCCATAACGCCAAAAAAAACATACAATGTCTTCTTTGCTCATATTCCTGTTCACAAATGCCTAAAATGACTCTTCATCTCATTGTACATTCTGGAACAAAGCCCTTTCTATGCTCTGAATGTCCAGAGACTTTTAAGCATAAAGAGGAGGGAAGAAGACACGCCAAAGCCAAGCATTCTCAGTCCCAGGTGAACATCAAATTTGTCATCAACGACTCCATCATTAGATTGAGTAAAACAGCAATTAGGCGCATATACGAGTAATGAGTATTTAGTTGAGATTTTATGAGTCACTCAAAGAAGAGGGTAAAATGAATTGAGGTAAAAAGTGGAATTGCGTGTGAAGCTCTTTACACCAAAAAGACTGTTGTGAATATTATTATTAGAGCACCATAACAACCATATACCTATACGTCATTTAATCATGTATCTTTAATTCTGTCCTCTACAATTTAATATAAAATGATCGGGATTTCCACAATTTTCAAAATTGTCGTTTTATTGTTCTTCATATTTAAATCAGGTATTTTTTTCATATTATTAAGTCTTTTCGGATTGTATTTATTTTCATTTTATTATAGCTTCATCTCTTAAATGCTATAGCTGCGGAGGACATTCGAATTTTAGCTGCTCAAAATTCAGAAATGATAATTATTTTGAAGTAACTTGTAATGAAACAGCGACAAGTTGCATGTCCGGTGATAGAGAAAATGGTATTTCGGCTGCCTATATTGATGCATAAAATTTTAATTATTTTTTTTTTTGTCAGTGTTGGAAATAAAGAGTTGCTGGTCTCAAAAAAAGGTTGGATGTATTGTTGTAAATGGTGTCGAATTATGTACTTGTTTAAAGGATCTATGTAATTGTCAAAAGTCTGCGAGTGGAGCATCAGAGATTTGTCCAAAGAGTGAATTAAATGATTTACGAAGGCGCTCCATTGGAGTAGCCTTGTACCCAAAACTACTATTCGTTCTGTTTATTATAGCTCTTATTTCCCTGTATTAATATAAGAACTGCATATTTCTTCCAGAGTTGGTAAATTAGTTATTTTAAGTGATAGTAATTTTTGAGCATAAGATTTGCCTAGAGGATCTGGCCTTAGAGACGCCATTCCGCCCCCTCCAAGAGAATTTTTTAGTAAGAAATTAAATCCGTTGATACCCGGAACATCATATCGTATAACGGAATCATGGCTCATATCGTCAATCAAGTCTTTAAAATAGTCCTTAACCACTGCTTCAGTAACAAACTTTTGGATATAGGGCAGGAAGGCTGGATGACGAGCAATGAGTCCTATATTACATGAATCACCTTTATCCCCACTTCTTGCAAATGCTAGATCTTGCAAATCATATGTATGAAAACCCGTTACTAAGGTCAAATCTTCAGTTGAGTCCTCTCTGGGTCCTTCAGATATAACATCACAATGATGATTTGATGCGTCAGGATTGTGTGCAAATATGTTCTCATCGACATTAATTGTTCCAGGTAGTAGAGACTTGGGATACAAAAATGAATATAGTCTTAGGAGAGGGACAGCTTTTGGCCGGCCTCCAATCATACCTGTAAGTCCAGGAGTCATTCCAGTGCCTGCAGAGGCAATCTCTCTGGCCCACAATTCAATAGCTTTTTTGTCTGAATGATGGACACTAAGCCAAATCATTGCATCCTCAGAGCTACCTAGAACCTGAACATGTGTTCTTTCAAAGGGCGGTAAACCATATTTTCTTAAAATAGTTGAGGTTCGATTCATAATAGAATCTGCGGTTTTATGACCTTTAGCTTTTGCATCACCTCCTGACACAAGACATGCTGCTGTACCCTTAAAGCCATCTAAATATGTGGCACAAACTTTATAAGTTGAAGTAGGAGGTTTCCCTAAAGCACCAGATATGCGAACACCATTTTCCTCAGATTTTATTGATACTTGTGAAAAGTCGCATACGACATCCGGCAGAATATAATTAGTGGGATCACCTATTTCATAGAGCATTTGCTCAGCAACTGTTGCAGAGTTTATCATACCACCAGTGCCTTTAGGTTTTGTTAATAACAAGGACTGTCCTGATTTATCTGCAGATATGATAGGAAACCCAAGAGTTTCATAAGATGGAACCTTTTTCCAGTCAGTAAACAAGCCACCAGTGGCCTGTCCACCACATTCGATTATGTGTCCAGCAAGAGAGCCTAAAGCAAGACGATCCCAATCCTTCCAACCAAAGGAGTGAATGAAGGGAGCTAAAGCTAAGGCACTATCTGCTGTGCGTCCAGTAATTACTATATCTGCTCCTTCATCAAGAGCCGTAACGATAGGTCCTGCTCCGAAATAAGCAGTCATTGACGTAATTTTCGATGGAAGTGATTCATTGGAATACATTTCACGTACGCTCTTTAATTGAACGTCCTTACGTCCTAGAAGATTATCTCCAGATACAGCTGCAATTTTTAAATCAACTCCAACCTCCTTACATGCTTCTCTAATGGATTTTGCACATGCTTCTGTGTTGATTCCACCAGCATTGGTGATGACTTTTATACCTATTAGTTGTACAAGCATCATATTATTTTTAATTTATAATGACTCGACCATGACTTTTAAAGTTTGATGTAGTCTTTAATACAAACCTTTTTCCTTAATATCCGATAAATAAGGTCCAATTCCTGCTGATACAAAATCAGGGGCATAGCCAAGGGTAGGATTTTTCATTTTTGCAGCGGATAGTAGACTCATCGTTAATTCAGATAGGTAATCATAGACCAAAAAGTCCACCTCCTTCTCTGCCCCCTTGAAAAATTGTCGTGGGGCAGTGGGGGTATCACCCCAGAATCCCGAAGCACACCCAACACGAATTGAATGATGTCTCAATGACCCATAATAATAAAGAGTCTTGGATCGGAGCATTTCTACTATCTTAAAATGGCCTAGTTGTCAGTAGTAATAATGAATGTCTATACTAATTATATATATTTATATACTATTTAATAACTGTATTTATTATATGAAAAATAAACATAGCCCAGCTGCAGTACGTACCCAATTAATAGGCAATCATTGAGAGTATCTCGGCTCTCACTATATTTTACGTCTAGCCCTACTAATTAGCTGGATGTAATGAAATAAAGCCATAAAATCATATGGATTAAGGATATTGTTTCCACAGATATAATTTTCGTAGATATAATGACATTAATTGTCATTAGAATGAATGTACTTGTACATGTTCTATGAAGTAATGGAAAAGAACATCTGGTATGCATGTGTAGAAATCTCATCCCAGAAGTACTCTAGTTCAGTACTGCTGTGGAACAGCTAAATTATAAACTTATAAATAAACTCGGCATTACAATATCGAGCTCGACACATATAATTTTTGTAGTTTAACTAATTCATTGTAGGGACTATGAATGTAACAATAATAATGACCTAAGAATCCCCATGACTGCAATAGTAATATATGTATGTAAATTATAATTGAGATAATATGTATATATTATGCTTTCATCAACACGAGGTTCCGTTGCCGGCTTTTAAGATCATAATACTAATTTAATGTTATTATACTATATTATATGATATTTGAACTCTATTCATTGCAAGAGGTGTAGGGAAAAGTTGTTAAAACTCTTCTCTTCTGTTAAGAGTATATATACTTCCCATAGTATTTTTAACATACTACCTAGGAAATTCAACACCATTGAGAGGAAAACATGAAAAAAAATAAAAATAACTGAGGAATAACTGAAAAGGAACAACGTCACGAATACTACTAGTAAAGTACAGAGCGGAATATAAGAATATTAATAATAATAATGGTCATGGACCATCATCAGTGAGGAGACCATTCTTGATAGTAATATCCAATATGAAGACTGTATTTATGGTAGCTGAGAAGCCTGCATTGGCTAACTCAATATCCATGATACTTTCTGACAGAAAGGCGACGTCACGTCGTGGATCTATTTCATCTTGCCAAATATATGAATGGAAAGGATCCTTCTCTGCTCCAGATCGAAATCATTCAGAGAATGTTCTCTTTCGAATGACCTCAGTGTGCGGCCATGTTCTCACCACTGACTTTCATGGCCAATATAATAATTGGAATAAAATTTCTCCCATAATACTCTTTGATGCTCCCATTGAAAAAAAGGTATTTGGGATTCGTATTATTGATCCCTCTTTTGTGACAAATCCTTGATTCATTTCATTCCTACCCTCTTGTACATATATTAGTAAAAGAGTTGAAAGGATTTTGAATCTGATGAATTATAATTAATATATATATATATATATATAATTGTGGTGTGGATTGGAATGGACTATTAGGAAGGAGTAATGTAGATATTCATCTAAATTTACTTTTTCTTTTTCAACTTTAGGAGGCGGACTCAAAGATGAAAATGCTTCATTTTCTCTCACACGAGTCACGAGGAGCTCATATCCTTGTCCTTTGGCTAGATTGTGATTTGGAAGGAGAAAACATTTGTTTCGAGGTAATCAATGCTGTGAACATGGTGAAAAACCCTAGTATTTACCGCGCTAAATTCTCATCTATCACGGATAAAGATATCAAAAATGCCATGGCTAATTTGGGATATCCCGATGAAAATGCTTCCAAGTCCGTAGATGCAAGACAGGAGTTAGATCTACGCATTGGGTGCGCCTTTACTCGTTTTCAAACCCAGTTTTTCCAGGGGAAGTATGGTGACTTGGATGCAACTCTCATTTCATATGGTCCTTGTCAAACCCCTACTCTTGGATTTTGTGTGAATCGTCACGATCAAATACAAACTTTTAAACCCGAGTCCTACTGGGTCCTTCAAGTCTCTGTGAAAACAATGCAAGACTCCATCATTAAACTCAATTGGTCTCGAGTGAGACTCTTTGATAAGGAGGTTATTCAAATGTTTCAACACGAATTGTCGAAAGAAAAAACGGCCATTGTGACAAAAGTGAATGTAGACAATTCTCAATCTGAGAGACCCATTGCGTTAAATACGGTTGAGCTCATGAAAGTGGCCTCTTCAAGCTTTAATATGAGTCCTCATCAAGCCATGTCTATTGCAGAGCATCTCTATACAAGGGGATACATCAGTTATCCACGTACGGAGTCGACGCACTATCACGAAAATTTTAACATAAAGGTACCGTTTTTCATTTGTGTTCCTTTGTGGAATGTGGTTTTATTACTTTTATATATATATATACTTATGTTTTTCAGGGCCTATTGAAGCAGTTGCAAACCATGTCTAGCTACAGTGAATATATAACGAATCTCTTAGAAATGGGACCAAGTAAGCCCAGAAAGGGCCATGATGCTGGTGATCATCCTCCCATAACTCCTACTCATATTGCAAATAAGGCTCAATTAGACGTTGATCAGTGGAGAATCTATGACTACGTCGTACGACATTTCTTAGGTATTTTTACTTGAATAATAATAACATTAACCTTATTATTGCTTATTAATTTCTGTCGCCAGGAACGGTCTCATATAATTTAAAAATGCAAAATACAACGGTTCATATTAAAATTGGGGAAGAGAAATTTAGCTTTACTAAAACAAAGTTGATTGATCGGGGCTATACAAGCATCATGACTTGGAAGTATTGTCCCTCTGAAGAAGAAGGTTCCACTAATTTAAAGAAGGATGATGTATTAGATATTTATGATATGAAAATCGATTCCCGTCAAACAGATCCTCCTGGTTATTTAACGGAGTCGGATTTAATTTCTCTGATGGAAAAACATGGTATTGGCACCGATGCCTCCATACCTGTTCACATCAAAAATGTAGTTCAACGTGGCTACGTCACCGTGGAGTCTGGACGTCGATTAGTTCCTAAAACGCTTGGTATTGTTCTTGTACATGGGTATCAAAAGATTGACCCGGACTTGGTTCATTTTAAGATGCGAAGTGCCGTAGAGAAACAGTTGGAACTGATAGCCAAGGGTAAAGAGGACTATCTCTCCGTGTTAAGGCACACACTTGAGGTATTCAAGGCCAAGTTTTCGTATTTTACATCAAATATTGAAGGAATGGACAATCTCTTCGAAGTCTCATTCTCTCCTGTCTCTGAGACTGGGAGACCCTATTCCAATTGTGGAAAATGCCATAGGTATATGAAACTCATTGAGGCTAGACCCACTAGGCTCTATTGCCCATCCTGCGACGAAACTCTTGCACTGCCACAGAATGTAAATATCAAACTATATCAGGAACTCAAATGCCCATTAGATGACTTTGAAATCCTATATTACACGGCTGGAACAAAGGGAAAGAGTTCCCTGTTTTGTCCTTACTGCTACAACAATCCGCCCTTTAAAGGAATGAAGAAAGGCTTTGGCTGTAATCTCTGTGAGCATCCATCTTGTCCTCACGGAAAAAACTCAAATGGTGTGAGTAACTGTATTGAATGTCATGATGGAATCCTCGTTCTTGATCCTTCCTCCATCCCCAAGTGGAGACTTGGTTGCAATCACTGCGATGTCATTGTTAGACTCTTTGAAGATGCTTCAAAGGTGTCCGTACTTGAAAATGAGGATTGTTCCACTTGTAAAGCAAGGCTAATGAGAGTAGAATATAAGGAGGATAAGTCCAAATTACCAAATGGAAAAACATCCGCACAAGGCTGCATATTTTGTAATGAGGAGTTAAAAGGATTAGTGGAAAAGCACCACGCCGTGTCTGTTAAAATAAAAAGACCTCAAGTCAATAATTCTAAAGGTGGTCGGGGTGGAAGAAAAGGAAGGGGACGGGGTGCACCAAAGGATAAAATGACCAAACTTGCCACTTACTTTGTTTGATTCATATGTAATAATGATTAATTAATTATGTAATAATACAATTAATATACCAACAAACTTATTTGAAATGATTCACTGGTTCATCCATGGAATACAAGATTTATAAATTCCCATATATTTATTGCTTTCGAAAAATTATCCATACAAAGCACGGTAAAGCACATTAATTCAACCGTGAAAAAGTGTTGATGTCTGGCCCCACTGATCAGTAAATCTGGTTCATCTTACTGCATACATACAGTAATGCCATGGATAAGGAGAATAATCTGAAATAAAAGATTACTCTTACATCAAAGCTTTCTGAACACAAGTTTCGATCTTATGATTGAAGTACGATCGAAATGCATGCTGCCCTCCTTTCCAGTCGAACTTTAAAGTAAGAAAGCATTGAGAAGGAAAACAAAAAAAACGGATGTATTATTTGAGTAAAAAATTAGACCAGATTCTTGAAATGTATATCAAAGGAAAATATATGCATTGCTACTCATGGATATATATATATTATTGTCATAAGCATAAGTATGGTGAGGTATCACTATTGTAATTATGAAAAAATCAGAAAATGAAAGAGCTGAGTAAATGTGATTGCTGTTAGAAGGAAGGATTGGAAATCTACGGATTGCTTGATAATTTTCACTTTATTAATGTGGTCTTTATTCAGGTTCAGAAATTGAAAATATTTTCAATATCACCGACTATAGAAAGTTCAAACCTATTTCTTGTAGGAATGACTTAATACTAATGATTTCTTTTGGTATTCAGTGACGAGTTTTAACACCTGTTGAAGTTCCATCCCATCTCCAACGGAAAGAAAAAAATGGTGTATCTTGATCAGAGCTACATTTGAAGGTAGATAAATTAATTCACTTGTCATCATTTTTATAAGAGAAGACAGTCTTCAAGGTCATGAAACACATAGTAAAAACGAATCCTACTTAAGTTCCATGAAAAGGTTCACTTACAATGAGCTTCCTTCCAATTCAATAGAAATATAATTTATATCTATACGTAAATTTAGCAAATATGGTTGTTATCTCATATTTTTAGCCTTAAAATATCTTAGTATTAGTGAAAGTGTTATATTAGTAAAAAAAACCAAAAAAAACAAAAGCTTAATCTATCATCAATATATTTTATTATAAAGTATTATTGCATTAATATAGAAATCTTAATTCCTTAATTAATTTTTTCAACTTTACCTCGGGAAGATGTACAAAATATTGTATGAAATTTTCAAAAACTCAATATTTTTCCATTAAAATGTAATATGAAATGGTTGATATCTACACCTAGAATAATATGTTTTAAAAATAAGAGTTTAACTACGAAATTGGTTGGAAGTAAGGTGCACTATCTAAATCCATTTTCATACAAATTTCATTCTCCATATGCATTTCATTAATTAAAAAATTTTTTTTTTGACATTTTATACCAATGGTATAATTCTTATACCATTGGTATTGCTACTGTAGCCAGGAATATAGTCGGATATTACTCAAAAGATGTCGCTCCCATAGAATTATAACTCGTAGCCTGTGTACACTGCATTGATTTGGAACACAAACGGGAGCTGAGGAGTTTTGCCCCTTCTTGAAGTAAGACTAATCAAAAACATCTATAAGGAGGACAGTGCAGTTATTACATTTTTCCTTTTCATTTCTACAAAGTCCGTCCTAAGCTGCTGGTAACCGTTAGCATATTTTTGTTTCCATGTTGATTTTTATTGTAAATTTATAATGTTCAATTGAGTGCGTTAAGAAGTGTGTTGTAAAATTGGAATATTACCTATAAACACTCGCTGGAGGATCAAAGGATCAAGGTAAAACTCCACATTTTTGATGAATTAGTATTTCAGCAAAAATGAACGGATCTAACGATAGAGTCTCACTTAATGTAAATCATTTTAAGCGACTATATTTTGGGTCAAGGGGGAGGGAAAATCTATCATAATAATATGCGAAGACAAGAATATCTCAGATCCCCTAAAAGCAATACAAAATGAAATTTCGAAAAGAGCAGAGCAGTTCATGTTATATATTTATTTAAGGAGTCATGTTAAAATATATATAGTAAGGTGACAATCCATTTCAATGAATGTAGTGAACATTGAATAGGTCTTAATCCCAATTTTTTTATTTTAGCCGTATAAAGCAAAGTACTGATTAAAAAATGGAAAAAATATTTCAACATTTAGGAAGGGGCTCAAGCCCTTCCTAAAGATTTCATCTTTTTCTTTCATTATCATTTAAATACATTTGAATAGAAGGGTTTTTTTTGTTTATTTTACAACAATAATTATCAAATTTTTAAAAAGTATTACAGCTAATTGTCTCTGAAATGTATTTTTAGTGACATTAAGGAAGGTAAATATTAAAAAGAGGCATTCTTTTCTTTTTATTTATTCAGGAATAGTGACAACAACAAGTCATACAATGTCATTAGACCGATTTTGATCCTTCATTTAAAACACTATTTAGTAATTCGAATACAAAGCATTGTAGAAGGCTAAATTACCATTTACTGAAGCATACGACTAAAGACAATTTTAAATAGTTGTAAAATATTCTTCACTTATTTAAGTAATTAATTAATTAAATACTTTCCTCCAGCTCCCGCCAGCTAGCTAACATCGTTCATTCATAGGTTACGTTCATACTTGTATATAGCAAAGATTTTATTTGAATGAATGTCATCTATCACTAATTTTATACTATTATATATTTTATTACAGAAGAATGGAAGCTGAAAAAGTTATAAAGACAAGAGTCATGACGAGCAGCGCAAATGCGTCAGTGAACAGTACAACTACTCCAAAAGACACTGGAACCGTTTTATCCACAGCCAATATCAAAGAAGACCCTGAAGAGACATTAATTGAACAAGCAGACCTCTTGCCCTCAATCTACGATATTTTGAGAGCCTCCGAAAGAGTAAGTTGACTTTGACGTCATTTTCACTATCATATTTTGTCTTTTTATGGCATAAATCACGTGATTTATTTCTAGCAACTGATTCATTTTTTTTGTATTCTTATTAGGACGACACGAACAAGGATCCTGCTGAAGCATCCCAAAGAGTCATAGATCTGAATTCACGGATTGAGAAACTAAAAGAGCGAGTGAAGAGTATTGACGGAATTGCTTATACAAAGGAACGTAATGCTGCCTCAATTTGGGACTATATTCTGTATATTATATTAGTATTTACATTTAATTGATGACATTGACTCTTACAGTTTATTTTTCAAAGTACGATAAATCATATCCTTAACTCAATTTCAGGAGGAGCAACTTGAGCATTTAAAATCCTTAAAGGAACAGTTGGTTCTTAAAAAGGCTCTCATCACAAAGTACAAGACGTTAAATTTGGAGGTCTCTGGTCTTAGTGGAGTTTAGTCCATCATGCCGATCATGCGCCTCATATCCATGTTCCTAAATAATCCTCAAATTATTCAAAAAATATCAGATTCTTGGCCTATTCGCAGAGCAGCTCGTTTTACAGCCTTTCTATTTCTTCGAGGAAAACAAAGACTTGAGTCTGGACCTGACATGAAGAGGTTTATGAATAAAATGTCGGAAGAAATTAAAAAGGAGTCTGAAAGCCTTAAAAGAAAATGATATTATCAGTAATCAAAAGAACAATTTTCGTTTTAGTTTGACTTATTTTATATTGTAAAGAGAGCCGTTAATTAAACTGGCTCCTTTTCCTACATAATCTATACTTTCTGTGTATGTGTAGTCTAGGAACATTGATAAAATTGTATAATAAAACAAAACCATTGACTTAATGAGTCCCTATAGACATTAATTAATTAACTATCCTTAACTAATCTGTATTTTTTCACTTTAATTTATCAGATATTTCTGAGTCATCATTCATGGCGACCCTTAATATTAGTGATCGTCGGCATCGCCTTATTACCCCGTCTGATGGATCCAACGAAGGAACTCATCAAAGAGCTAAACTTAACGGTATTGACTTAAAAAATGAAACTCTGGAATCGCTGAGACTCAAAATAGATGAACTTATGGGGTATTCGAAGGAAGAGTCCTCACGAACTACCTTCATGTTTTGTGGCCGTCTTTTACTTGATGAATGCTTTGCAAAGGAAAGTTTGGAGTCTTTGGGTCTACAAAATGGATCCTATGTTCATGTTTTAAATCGTGCTCCCAAGAAAGAGATTCCTGAGGTTGTGCCCGAGGTCATTGGTGATTTCAAAGCAATCAATCTGCTTTCCACCATCTCTTCGACTCTTCGAAGTCCAGCCTTCAATAAAGTTGTAAAGAAAATAAACATGGATTCCTTCATTGCAACTTGCCCCAATTTAGCTGGTGATCGTATTGCTCAGTCTTATCTTTCCAAGCCTGAAATGTTGATTCATTTATTGGATCCAGATACGATCATTAAAGTGGGTAAAAATCATCCAGGAGTTATAGAAGCCATAGAACATTTGTCTGCACTCGTTCAAGAAGAGGCCAAGGCTGTTCCTTCTGGGAGTCAGAACAATGAAATTAGTCCTTTCTCGTATCATATGGGTAAATATAATTTATATATATATCATTATTCAATCATGAATTCTGTTTTATTCATTTAGATGATATGTCAGATGAGGATGAGGAAATGAGTGATGGAACTCGTTCTAGTAATCCGCCACCGTCTTCATCATCTAACAATGCTGGAGGAGGAATTACTCTCGAAGTACTTTCTGCTGCTCTCCGCAACACTCGAGTCCCAGTGTCCACTGTCGCATCACAATCTAATAATGACTTGACTGTGCCCACTCTTCCACCTATTCCTTCGTCGTCATCATCATCATCATTGCCTCTTCCACCGACAGCATCTCAGATACAACCCACCAACACTAGTTCGTCTACTCCAAGGGCCCATCACGGCAGATATTTTCACTCAAGCTATGGCTCAGGCCTTGGGTGCTATTTCTCAACAACACAACAGCCTCTTAGAGATCAGGCACAAGCAAGCCAACAACAACAACAACCACAACCAGATTACTCCAGTCAAATTGCTACAATGAGAGAAATGGGGATCGTAGATGAGGGTTTAGCACAAAGGGCTTTAGGTGTCATGTCAGGAGATCTGCAAGCAGCCATTGATTTAATATTTTCGGGTTGGTTGGGCGAGGATGACTCCGCAAATTAGTTTTTTAATACGTTAATTTTTTTTATTTGTATTTTATAAATCCTTGAGTAATAACGACACTCCTTTAATTCATTTTTGACTAATAAATTGTGATCATATGCAGTTTGATTGTCTTGAAAGGAAAATACATTAAAGTATGTAGTAATTATGGTCTCAAAATGCTCTTCAATTTCTTAGTCTATGTATGTACATGTCAAATTTAGACAGACACTACACACACGTATACAAAATCATAAATTATTTCCGAATATTTACCTATACATCAGCAAAGAATTAGGCCTAGTTTGCTTGAGTATTATCTAATTGGACCTGATACTTTGCTGATGTAAAGATAAATACAGGAAATAATTAATCGATGATCTTGAAGACGAGCGTTCAACATTCAGCTATTTAGTCTGTAGGAAATTTTATGCAAAAATTCAAGGGCTCCTTACTACCATTTTAAAAAGACGTTTACATTATTCTCAGAAACTAAATGTGTGCATGGAATTTAATTAACAAACAACTCCTTAGACAAGAGGCATTTGATAAAAAGAAAAGTCTCCTTTAATGTTTTGGGATCTTACCCAGTCCAAAACATTGAGGGATTGAAATTAAGTCGAAACGAAGATAAAACATTTTAAATAAAGGAAATTTTTGATCTGATTGTCTCGGTTATGACGGCAAGACCTTCAAAAATTGATCTCGAGAACCACAACGCTACAGAATGATTATGGGTTCCAAATTCTGTGTGTCTATTAAATAGAATCCATATATTGAATGATTCCTCGTCTCGAATTATGGCGCAACCTAGACTCGTGAGATCCATACACAAGATTAACCTGCCAACCCATGGCTTCAATCTCAGTGGATCCCGGCCTGATTCACTGAGTACTTACTTTTAACTTATGCGGCTATTTATATTCAGTTTTGGTTATTAATTATATTACCAAAGGGAATTGAGACGTTAGGGAAATCACAATAGTGTGAGAGGGACATGACCTGTTTGATTCAACTTTTTTTAGAGGGGATGGGGGCATGTTTGAATATTACCACTCCAGATCTTTCCAAATTTAATGCTCCTTATCTACTGAGAGGAAGGCTCTAAGAAGGCTATATTTGGCATGTAAAGGGTCATTTAATGTCCAAGAGAGAACATAATATATAATTAGGAGAATCCTCATTTATATATATATACCAATTTTTGAAAGAGAAAGAGTCTGTTGGAGACAATATCCTTTGAATTTGAGGACAATGCTGTCAGCTACAAGAGTGGGGATGATAATTCCATTTGAGCAAAAATGAAAAAGGTATTATTTACTTTGTATTATCAAAATCATGTATTTTGAAAATATATTCCTCTTCTTTGATATTATTATTATTATTATTAATAATAATAATACATATACTGGAAGAAAGAGTCTCAAGGTCTATCAAAGTTCAACAAGATAACTCAACAAATAGCGAATGAAGTTCACAATTTCTATGTGTTGTTTTGTTTAGTACTATAATGGGTCAACATTTTACATATTATACATATATAACATAAAATTGGTGAAGGAGCTGTAAAGGGGGCAGTAGGAATGTTGTCGCGTAGCTGCAAGAAGGATAATGAGCCCATAAATAAGTAACTAATGTAGGAGATCCACTCATAGGAAGCCAAGAGCTGCTAGTGCAGCAGAAATATGTATGTGGGTGAAGAAAAGACAGGGAATGTGGATTGAGTCAGACACACTTGCAAAATGCTTATACACAATCATAATAAAACGCGTACCATATAACATATATATATATATATATATATATATATATATATCAATATGTAATATATTTAAGTATTTCTTTGGTTTCTAACAAAGAACTTCTTGGAGTAGGATAGTGTGTAAGAGAGCTAATAAACTTTCTTACTTTTGATGATAAAAATAAGCGTGCATTAAAATAATCATCAAAAAAATAAAAACCAGTTTACCTAGAAATTGAGCACTACATATTATATGGTATATATTAATATACACACATAGGCACACACCAAAAAATATGTATGTACATATAACAATAGGGGAGTCATTTATAATAAGTATTTAATGGAGAGTGAATCATTTACGATTTTCCTCCTTTCTGTCCATCATTTTATGTACATATTTCTTTTCAAAGTGTGTATGAAATTGAATTTAGATTTTAAATCAAATACATCATGTGAAATAATAAGTTCTTTACATACATACATACATACATACTTGCCTCTTGATAAGGGCATCCTGGCCACTCGGTCATTCATTAGGTTCTATAATACATATATTATATACTAACAATTTATTCTTCTCAAGAGGGACTCGGATTTCAGACCAGAGAGGTGTACTATACGTACATTTAGCTAATTATTATTTGTAGTGTATGTATTGTATTCTAGCAGCTGATATAATTCATTAATAGACCATATTTTAAACATTGATGGGGTTGAACTTGAATATATATATATGTTCACGTTAAAAAGAAGTTTATCTTAATTGAATCTCGCAACCTTTTCTCCACCCAAAAAGAAATGAAACTAACAGCCCCTCAAAATAAATTCAATTCTTCTTCTTCTTAACTCTGGATTTAAACAAGTTCCAGAACACGAAAAATAGTCCCCCTATTGGAAGGAAGGTTAGACTAACTACATTCAACTCCTTTTGAGTTTGTTTCTTTTCTTATATACCATCATGGAGGAGAGATTGATCATTATGAGCCTTTTTGTCCACTCGCAATCTCGATTCTCAAAAGGGAAAGGAAAAATTTGGAAAAACAACTGGTAGCTTCTACCCTTCTGTATTTTTCTTGTTGCCAACTTTTTAATATTGGGCAGAGTTATTATTTAGATATACTATACATTTATATATTTTACCCAATTACAAATCAATCTTGAATACTTGTATAATATTCAAAAATTAAAAAAAAAAAAAAAATGGCGCGTAATCATTGATTTAATATATTATATATATCTATATTAAAATCATAAATAATAATAATATTACGCTTTTTGAGTTCATAACACGTAGAGTCAGCTGCTTTAAATCAAAAGAGTCAACTGATGAAAAACAGCTAAAGCGAGAATACAGTGTGTTTTTATTTATTTCAAAAAGCCTGTCGTGGAAATATAGAATGAATATAAAAAAACAAAAAACCATGTTGTAATAATCTCCCAAACTCTGATTTGTTAAATTCGAATTAAAGCTAGTCAAGCTATAACCATGTCATTGTAACTTTAAAAGGAAGACAAGGGATTGCGCTTTATTCAATCTCGCAACCTTTTCTCTTACAAAAGAAAGACAGTAATAGTTTGCCAATCATTATTATTCCCAACAGCATAATTATTATTTATTAAATAGTGAATATAATTGTTCACAGTTAAAGAGTGGATTATTCAAGTTCAATCACTCAACGTTCAGAACGCGAATAAGGAAGAAGTAAAAAAATCAACAGCTGACATAAAAACATACAGTGAAAATTTGTGTGTTAGTGGGATAACGCCATAATGGTCTGTCAACTGATTATGATTTTGGGCCTATTATCTTCTTTTTTTTAGTTCAAAGGTAGCATGTAGATGTGTCCAGGGGATGATGATGAGCTTCTCCTTTCAAATAGGTGCATAATCGTGGAGGCCATATTACATAATTGGTGAATCATAGTTTCACTGATATTAAGGTCATCATCACTTTTAAATCATACACTGTTTTTTTTTATAAAGGAATTCTATGTTGAATTTCAAGGATTTCAAATTCTATTTAATTCTTCTAATCGAGTTTTACTCAACCCCCTCAGTCGTGGATCACAAAATTCCATTTATAAAGATTTGATAATGTTATTTAATATGTTCCTTCAATTAGCCTTGGAAGGTCCCAAAATTTCAAATCCCTTTTAGCACAGTCCAAGAAAAATTGGGTCCTATCGGTTCAAAGTATTAACATTCTACTCGCTACGGTTTAAGCTGAATTAACTTATAGGGACTTTTACTAAAATTCTAGCAATACCGAACCCACCTCATAATTCTATGATTTCTAATTAAGGACAAAATCCAAAAAAAAGATGTAATAGGTACAGAGAGACACAATTTTCAAGGCATTGTTTTCCATGGCTCTAAATCACTGTATATACAATACATATTTCTTAACTTTGTTTTGTAAGGTTCAAAATTTGGGTGATCTTAGTTCACAATTGTCGTTATTCACGCCAACAAATACAACTATATTATTTATATACTAAAAGAAGAAAAGAGTAGGAAGTCAATGAGGTTTAATTCGAGTTCAGAAGACACGAATAAGAACCAAAATAGGACAAATTGACAGCTGAAAAAAAACAACAACTCTACATACATATTTATTATATGTATTAGTGAAATAACGCCTAACATGTTATTATATCACCAACAATCTCCCAAGCATTAACGGTTCCTCACGTCGAGCTTTTTTGTTCACTCGCAACCTCGACTGGCCAAAGGGAAAGGAAAAGTTAGGAAAAACAACTGGTAGCAATCCTTCTGTATTTTCCTTGTTGCCAACTTGTCAATATTTGGTAGAATTCAATATTTAGATATACTATATATTTATAAATTCTATCAATATACACAAATCAATCCTTAATACTTATAATATATTCAAAATTCAAAAAAAGGGCGCGCAATCCTTGATTTAATATATTTTTATGCATCAAATTCAGAAATAATAATAGTAACACCCTTTGTGAGTTCATAATACGTAGGATCAGCTGCTTTAAATCAAGAGAGTCAATTGATGAAAATCAGCTACAGGGAGAATATATAAAGTATTTTTGTATATTCCAAAAAGCTCGTCATGCCTCACTTAGTCATCTCCCTCGAGACCTTTCCTTCTTTTAAGAGGAAAAAGAAAAAAAAATATCTAGGATTAACTGGTAGTCATCAGTAAATAAAAGCTTTATTCCCGTTTAACCAATCAACATTCATTGCCATTAGTAATCTACAGCTGACAATATAATACAGAGGAGTAGTTGATGAATGATGATGTACATATGTATTGGGAGTACCTTGAATGTGTCCAAATCTATGTATTCTTTTGGGCCTATCAATTTGTCTACTATTGTTCCCCTGCATTAGTATTCTGAACATGGATTAATTGAACTCAAATTATTTATTCTCAAGTTGTGAGCTTTTCCCTTAGCACTATTATTATAAGTATAAAGATGAGGTTTGTCCAAGAGTTGAGTAGAATTACCTACATACATTATTATATATATATATATATATATATCTAGTTAACTACCAACTCCTTCCGTCTTTTACTTCTTAATTGAAAGGTTGAGAGACGCAATGTGTAATATTATTTAGATGATCCATTCATCGGTCGATCATCATTATATACCTTTAATATTCATATTAAATCCAATTTTACAAGAGACTCAGTAGATCATGTATCAATGTTTGTATGTGGATCATTTGTCGTCAAAGAAGGATGGACTGTCTCGATAGGAGGAAGATATAAGGAGTATTCGACATATGTATGTAATATGTAGATTGCTATATCCGTTTATGAGTTCCATCCCTGTCACAAAGTTGCTCAAAGTCCAAATTAATAATTCCCTCAAGGAGATCAATGGATGAAAAATTATTATAAAAATCCTATATTCTCAGCTTTATTTTATGTATTTACTATTTTTATGTAGGAATGTATATTTCACTTTCCTTTGATTTCAAACACAAATGGGATATGTTTTATGTACCTAGAGTCAGAATTTGCATGACTTAATTGACTCTTCTTGTAAACTTTTTGCCATTGACATAGGTTTTACTAGGAAGATATCCAAAATATCATTTCTGTCTATGTATCTAGTAGAAAATGTAGGGTCAAATATGTTGTCGTTAAAAGAATTAATGGTTCATATAGAGACTGCATTATTCGTATGATCCTTCTCGCCACAGCCTCACCCTGTTTTCCACATATTAACCTACATCTCCCTTGAAGACAGGATTTGTAAATGGAAGTATCACCCATTTTTGTCCTCAAATATGAGGATCAGACGTGAGGATATACAAGATCTCCAATGTACCCTCTCATAAATGTCCATTCGTAAACCAAGAACTCCAATGTACACCAATAAATACATTATTTTTTTTCTTTCTTTGTCTGTAAGCTAAACTTGTGTAAGTTTTCAACCCAAACATACAATACTCAAAAACTTTCCTCGTCTTATAAAATATTTGTAAAGCAGGGCAGTCATAACCCAAGGTTCCCCTGTTAACATATGTATTTATTAAAATGTATGGTTAAAAACAAAACAAAAAAAAAAAAGTCACTGGGAATGCATTAATAATAATAAAATCGACACACAAAAAAGAAAAAGAAAAAAGAAAATTATATTTTGATGAAAATGGTGAAAGTAGGAGTTACGACAATCCAGGGTTTCACTTCTGATTTTCTCCCTCACCATATGTATGTATATTGTCATGACCAAAAATCTTTTTGTGGAAAAAAGTATAATAAATAAACAAATAAAAATTCGCAAAATAAGAACAAATAAATAGTCTCCTAAGTATGTAATGTGATCATCAATCACTTCAATGCCTAGGAATCCCCTTAAAATACAAAACAAAGCAATACTAGGCTAGGATATAAATAAGTACCTATGTATTAAATTTATAAAATATTTTGTCATTTAAAAAAAAGATAAAAAATGACGTCATCTGAGGACTTTTAGCAAAATAATATATAATTTTTTTTGTTTTTTTTGTTTTTTTACTAACGATTCACTATTGGATACTAACATAGAGAAGGTTCTGAGATTTTAAAATAATTATAAGGTCGCACTTAACAAAAGCTATCAAATTTGTTCAGGGAGTTTACGGCGTTGTTTCACTCACATGCACTATAATTTTGAGTCAGCTGCTTATTTGTTTACTTCTTTTCCCTTTAGCAATGTTTTGAGAAATGTTGAATAACTGAACTCATATATGATAATGATCTCTTGTTGAGTGCAAGAGTTGAACAATTTGTCAAGCATTACTTATTTAAATGAAATCCGTTGATGTGAGTTGGGCAATTGCCCTTTATTTCTCTTGAGGAGCATGGATAGCTCTTGCTTAGAGCGTCTTCTGAACATTTTCCATTTGTGTATTTAAAGAGACAAATAGTTTTTTTTTTAAGAGGAAAGGTTGAGAGAGTCTATCTCAATAATATTGTGCTATACTTGTCGTTTACACTCCACTGCCCCAGTGTGATTTAGAATCCCTCTCTCCAGATATTATAGATATTATTATTATTATTATTATTATCATTTTTAGTTTTCTATGATAAACAAAACTAATAAAAATTTCACCTTTGCAAAAAAATTTCACAGCAAATATTTATTAATGGAGTCACAGCATACTGTGTAACTTTACAATGAGAGATCATTTTCTCTTTCTACATATTACATCTAAGGTATTACATATGTATATAATATGTATAAATTTGTATGTAGTGTACGAACAAAGTATTGTTAAAATAAAAACCCCTGTCTAAATATGTACATATTTTATAGCGAATAAGCAAGCTTTAAGCACTTGACTATATGTAAGTACTTAGAGCCCCTGGATTCCTCAGTAGTTTGAGCGTGACATAATGTATTTATCTTACAGGAAATCGAACAAAACTCACAAAAAGGGTATTATTAATCATACGAAATAAATATTGGCGAGTCTTATTATATATTTAATACATATTTTTTCATGCATCTTCGAATGTAGGTACGAGGAAGTGTTTGCAATAAATAGGTTGGGAGAATGAGTTCCATGTACGATAGGATAATGGGAAAATAAAAAATGAGGTTGCGGAGAATAGTCCTTATTCTTATTACTATGGTTAGTTTTGAATGGAACCCTTCTCCCAAAAAAATAAAAATAAAAAAGTCACAAAATCATTAGGTATTAGTCAATTCTTTCCTTTACTTTGGAATTAGCTATTTTTCAAAGCTTGTCATCAAGAGCTTATTGGAGTTTGAGGAATCACTGAATCAATTGTTTATAGCTCAACTCATAAGGAGAAACAGTAGGTAAAAAATCTATTGCTCGTCCAAAAAACGCAGTGTCAATTTGTATAACTCAAAGTAGACTCTCTCTCTCTCTCTCAATCCTTCAGCCACCAGAAAGAGGAAGTAAATTGAAACAAAATTTGAGCAATTCAATGATATTATTTCTAAATATATGAATACCATGAGATGTCTATTAACTCTCTCAATCTTTCCAACAAATAAAAAAGGTTCGAAGTCATGTAAAATTGGCTTAGGCATTATATATATATTTGTCTAGTTCATTATTAATTTGAATTGGAGATATGTCGACGGCTGAGACAAAAATAAAGTAATATTGGCACGCGAATTTCCTTCAAAAAGAAATGAGGACCGAAATTATGAAATAACTGGGCCAGTTATGTAATTAATCCAAACACTATAAGAGTTCATATCTTCAATGAATACATGTTTGTTAGGACACTACCAGTAAGGGGCAAGAGTGACAGACAAATCTACAGCTGGCACAAAGAAAATTGAGTAAATGTTCCTGTAAGGGACGAAATGACGCCTTCAAAATTCATATTTGGACAAACCCTTCAAAAGATATTCTTTATAATAATGAGTCTGTATTATTATTGAGCAAAATCCATATTAGAACAGGGCTGGTCAATGACGAGAGTCCGTTCAGATTTTTGCACAACTGAAAATTGAGCCAGAACTTGCTTCATATACAATATAAATTGATTCCATGATAAAAAGTCTCTATCCATCACTCCCAACATTCTGTCGATGATAGTCATTTGCAAATACGAGGATCAACTGTACATATAATATAATATATACATACATACATATATGTATAATTCTGTATGCGTCCAAAAGACATAAATAAAAACTTCCTCCTTGTGACAAAATATTCACATGTTTTCCCAATATTTATTTTAAATTTTCTGTCAAATTTCCTTGAAATGTCAAAATCAATGAAAATGTTTTACCGCTTTTTTACGGAGTATGTGTTTGTATTTCTAAACCTGATTTGATTTCTGAATTTGAGGGGGGGGGGGGGAGGGGGAGTCATTTCACTTCTATCCCTGATCTTATATTTATTATTATTATTCATTTTGAAGGAGAAACAAGGCTCTTAAGAAGCATTATGGATAGATGGATATCAATACGGTGCTCTAAATGTTTGTCTGCATGAATAGAGGAGGATGAAGAAGGCCTAACCTTGGAATGAGTGGATCAAAGTACAAAACACATATCCCATTAAACATATTATTATTATTATTATTCTTAATAATCATAATAGAGATATGTATGTACATACATGCATAGAATTCAAATCTTCATGCATTAATTTGAATGATTCAATTGTAGCGTTCATATCATCGAAATATAATATATAAAAGAAGGTGAAGAACACATATTATGTAAATAAATATTAAATACACACAGTACTATTCATCCGGGGAAAATATATGTATTAATAGAAAGGAATCTACTACAGTGTGTGTGTGTGTTTTTATTTCGTTTCTGGACAAATTTTATTTATATTTGTTTGTTTGTTTCTTTTACTTCCGGTTTGTTCTTCTTTGTTATTATATAAATATACATATGTACATCCCTTGCGAGTAATGTATGTATATACCTATTCAAGCAAAAGCCATGTTTCTTTCAGGGAATCATGCATACAAAGGGCCTCACGCCACATCATGTTCTCTAATTTTTCTAACACTGAGTATCAATAACCAACAGAGCTTGTTTTACCATTTCATGTCATGTCTCAGATACATATAAGTACATTGTCTCTTAGACATATTGAGGAAATTTGAGGTTAAGATTCAAACTAAAGGAATATTAAATATTATGAAAATTTATTTGAATATCTTGAGTATGCATTTGTATAATTTCACAACCTTTTGGCAAAAATTATTTTCTGTTTCAACATAATTATGAAAAAAATGCATATTTGCAGACTTGAATTACTTTTCTTGTCTGTCTTGTCAAATAAAAGGACTCGAGTCCCTCAAATTCCAGGCTCAGCGTAGTTTCAAATCATATATGCAATTTAAAACTCGAGTTCACACCTCTGCTATAATACAATCAGCTCAGTTCCTATGACTCAACAGGATTTTTTAAAATTATAGTTGCGTGACAATATTTACATATTTTTGTCAAAAATGTTTGTTTTTTTTAATCTAAAGTTTGATTTGTGAGAAGGAGTTTTCTTTTGATTTTATAATTTTGGGCCCGTGCAAAATAAAATTTATTATACATCATTAAACTCATTAAAAAAAAAAATGAAGTTGTGTGCCATATTTGGAATGAAGCTCAAGGCTTGCCCATTCCTAATACATATACCAAGTCAAGCAACTCCCCTCAGGTGCTACTAGACATTCCAAAATTGAGTCAAAGCTTCCTTCTTAATAATGAATTATTTAGTTGTGTCAGGATCGGTCATGTATGTAGAAAAGTTTGGTCGGGATCGCTCTCATTTAAAAATTCGGTCAGAACCAAATTTTTTTAATGAATGGATTAGGGACGTGAAGAGTATTTTCAAAATTGTTTATAGCGTTACAATAACCTTATTATACAAAGTTTCTCATGTGTACAACTCTTATTGCAATGTTGAATGTTGTCGATGCTAAATTAAGGAAAATAGAGGATACCTACCTACTGTTAATTGGGATGTCAGAATGGGCTTCTCACAAACAAAAACACTTGGACCTTTAGCGTTGATCAAAATTCTATCTCTATTCATTATACATAATATATCTCAAATCCTAATAGTATTTAAGGAAAAAAATGAAATTACATCATCATCATCATGGATTTACATAGTGGTGCCATTAAACTAACCATTTTTTTTTTGCAAAGATAAGATATTTCTATCTAATTATCCTATTTTTTTCGTTCGTAATCCATCCATCCACCCAATACAAATTATATATACAAATCTAGTCGCTCCATTAAGATTTTCAGTACATATTATTAATTTGTTTTTATTCAAATAGATGGTAATTGTTTCTCTTGACATCAAGTTATTATTCTTCCAACATGGCGTCACTTTGATTTATTATACAATCTCTGATGTCAATGAAAACACTCTATAGTTGAAATACACAAAAGCCATAGGCAAATATCTAATGTCAGGGTGCTCAATAGGGACTGCCAGTAGAGTGAGAAGACTGGAAAAAATATTTCAGGGGCTTGGTAAATTAACACATTTCTGTGGACTTTGTATTGAAATAGCTTTAAATTCCTTCCGCGTAACGAACATCGTTTTTCAGTAGTTACATTGAAAAGATTTTAGTAGTTTAATAAACGCTGGAGAAATCCCCGGCCCAGAAATAAATTTTCATTTGGTTCAAAACTTAATATGGAGTCTGTAACTATCCAATTAGCTTTGAATAGAAATCAACAGTATTTGACTTCAATTTGGATAGTTCTTTACCAAATCTACTTTGAATTATTTGAAAATCAATCTGAATGAAAAACATTTTCTTGATTTGTTAAAAAAAAAATGTTATAATATTTATTCTGGAAAGGATAAAATCAATATGTATACGAAGCTTTGATTATACAACATCATTTGTTAATCTCAAAGTTTTGAGTAAGCCTTCAAAATCAAATAATATTTTCCGACAAATTGAAATGAGTTCAATAAAATAGATACCTACTATATTTAATACGATGACCCAAAGTGTAAGATTACTACATCTTAGCCATAGGAACGAGGATGGTGTAAAGGTCACCCTCCTCTTGAAAAAAAAAATCAATTTTCTAATAAGGTTTTTTTTTGTAGATTGAATCCCCCCCAGCTTTAAATTGCTTCCCTCAGCCCTGTACACAGATAACTGTGTCCTTTTTTTTCTGACAGATTTCCCACCCCTTTGTTTTGAAGATGGGTCTAACACAATGTTTCTATAAATCCATAAGATATTTGAAAATAGCTCAATGGAAAACAAGTTATCTCTACAGATTCTTAGAGTGTAGGGACGAACTACCCTTTTTAATGAGCCCCTTCATTAAAAGTATAGACTACTTAACTCCTAACTCAAGTAAAATTCAAATAAAAGAGTCTTAACTTGTATCAGAGGTGTCGAAACCAATTCATTGGTGGGCAGTTGTAAATAAATGATGTCACATATTATGAAACCATAGTCACAAAAGTTTTATTGTTTTTCAAAAAGAGAGGAGCATTGACCCTTGTCCCAACCCTCTGTTTCAGCGATCATGTTCATTATAATATAATAAATCGGTTTGGGTGGATACAGTTTTCAAATGAGAGTGAAATGGATTCATTTATACTCTGCTAGAACCAACATTATTATCACGTTGATACCAATGTGTTGTCTTTAAAGAGAACCTCTAAAAATATAAATAAATATTTGTCAAATCAAAATGACCAATCATAATTATTATTATTATTATTATTATCTTAACCAGAATTGTACTTATTCTTCTATCTTAGTGTATCTCTTTTTCCCTTAAAAAACACTATAAAACTTGTCCTGAAACCAAGATTTTTGCACACTAGAGGCATTTCCTCTTTACTCAGCTTGCCTTCACTACAAGCGAACCATATACATACATATAATAAAAATTATATTTATTAAAGCACAAAAGTCTGTCAATATTGCTTATTAATGAACATCTACATATTGGATTGAAGTGGGAGGGGTGCTTTGTTTTATGAAGAAGTAAGAACATAGTCCAGGATTTGCCAGAACGGTACAACAGAATATCCTTATTTAAAAAATAAAGAGGATCTCTGAGCCAACATTTGAAATCCTGTCTGCTTTGTTTGGACAATATCAGTAGTGTACAAGGTATTTATTCCTCTACCCCTTGGTAATTTTATCATTAGACTACATTTTCGTTTCTTTTCTTTTCTTTTTTAATAAATGTATGTATGTACTTAAAAAGAAGAACACGAAGAAAACGAGGGAGGCAGTGTGATGTAGTGAGCATCTTAAATACTACCTATGTCAGACCCATTAGGTGCATTTACAGGACGCATTTGATTACATAATATCCACGTTGCTATAAATAAAAAAATTCCTCAAGAGCTCATGACAAAGACGGTTGGTTACTCTATAGGGTAGATATACATATGTATATTATAACTCTAATTGTATATAGTACATACATACTCACTGAAAAATTCATTGAAAAATTGAATAGTAATAATTAATTTGAGGAAATCAATGGAATGATTATATCTTTTTGTATGTGAATTTGTTTTATACAATTTATTTCATGTTTAAGGTCAGTCCAAGGGCAAATAAAAAATATTATTTGAATATTGTATTTTTTGTTGTCCGATTTTAAAGTCATTAATATATAAGTATGTATGTATATGTATTAGAATTGAAATGTCGAATCCTTATACTAGGGAATGAACTTTTGAGTGGAGCAAAAATCCAGTTGTTTGTTTCATAAATAAAAGAAAAAACGGTTGGTACTCTTGTTCTTTTTTGAAATTGCGTTTATTCTTTATTAGATCGTGTAGGAGTTCTATTAGAAAGAGGAATGAAACAATTTTTGCTTCGCTATTGTAAGTTTTGTTCAAAAAGTATAATAAAATATTAATATTCACCTTGTATGTATTAATGCTATTTTAAATGATGACGTTTCTTACTAATTCTCATTTTAAAAAAAGGAAGCTGATGTTACCGAACAGTTCATAAATCTCGCTCCCATTTTCTCCTTTCTGCACCAAAACCCCTTCATCCCTTTCAAACATCCCCACTGAGTATCCTCCTTTCTTCACATGCTATGATTAAGGGTCAGAATTTTTGTACATAGTTAAGTGAATATTCCTCGAGTTCCATCAAATTTTGTTCGATTTCTGAGATAATTTGAACTTGATTTTTTTGGGTCAAATATAGCACTATTTGACTTGTGAGTCATACAAATACCAAGGTATCACTATTCATAAGTACAATATGGAACCCCCTCCTGATTATATAAGTATACAGAGCACATTTTTTGAAGTAGTGCCTATTATCTGATAATGCCCGGACTTTGACCAGTATTTGATAACACAACCGGTCAAAATATTTGCCGATAATATTTATTAAGTACAATAAATTTATTTTCATAAAAAAACAAAAAAAAACAAAAAAATTCAAAAAACTAATAATCTGGAATAAAAAAACTTAATTTGTTTGGAATTTTAAGCGTAATTTTTATGGTATTTATGAAAAGCCTGACAGTCAAATTGTTGTACATTGCTGGTAAATAACACTAGTAGGGTTGTGCATTTTGTTGAGGTGATTGAACGTGCCCGCAATTACTATCTGTTACTTCTATATTATATCTGCTGATTGTTACTTGACAGTATTAAATAATTTCTCTATAACTAATAGAAACTGAGAGGATTGAAGTGGGTATTTGAATAGTCAAAAACCCACTTTCTTCGCTATGATTTCTTAATCACCAGAAATTGAGCTGGCTTATAATTGTAGCAAGCTCTCGGCCAACGATATAAAGAAGACTGAATTCAAATTGATCATCAAGGTAGACGTACCAACTGATATTTTTGTTTCCTTCCTCCACCTCAACACTATTTCAATATTTTGCCCATGTCTAGATATAGTAAAAAAGTCTTCACTGAATAATAATAATAATAATAATAACAAAAGCCATAACACCGGCCAGAAAAATGTTTGTAAACAAGGGTATTTTTAACTGATTCAAAATTGGTGATTGGCAAATAATGAGCACACATATGATACACTTAGGTGTCACATTTAAAATGGTCATGAATTTGAAGTCACGAAACCTTAGGTTCCTTACTTAACTTACTCTACATAGCTTTTAATACCACCTGCACATCACATGGATTTCTTGATACTATCTCTCAACCTTTCCAAAGAGGGGCCAAGGGCTGAATTTCTTATCGGTCTTTTTTCTCTCTCTGCAGTTCCTCTTTTGAATAAATAATTAATTATTCGTACCTCCGCACACCTAGTAAAGGGAACACGAAGTAGACTCATCCACAGTTGACCCACAAAACAAAGTGTACATAGTACATATATTTGCTAAATATGTATGTTACTAGTAGTAGTATTATAATTATAATTAATGCCGTTTTGTGATGGTGTTTTCAAAAGTGCAAACACCATGGGACCTTTTTTTTGTTATTGTTTTGTTTCTTTCTTGGAATGACTCTGAAAGATACTTACATTATATAGAATGTAACAATATTATTATTGTTATTATAATTAAATGCTTGTTTATGTTTGTTTTTCTTCTAAAATGTACATATATGCATTCCAGGATTGGTAAAAATTCCTTTAACTTCATTACGTAATGAAACCAGATGGTCATTTCGACCAAGTATCTAAATAGATAGTATATATATATATATTTTTAAGTCTGTTCTTATTTAGGTATATCTATACCTAGGCGACCATAGGTATATAGGCACATAAATACTAGGAATTATTTGTAAAAATAAAAATGAATTAAAAGGTAGTAGATATTAAAAATGTCTAAGAAAATGGATACGAATTGCAAGATTTCCAAATATAGATATCGTGCCCGGGTGGACTTTTTTGGTTTAATTAAAGGGGCAAAATATGTTGAGTTAGTTCTTCTTCTTCTAGTTATTATTTTTCTTCTTTTTTTTTGCTTATAAATTATGACTGTACTTTGTATCAAATACTTTGAAAATGTGTAGCAAAGATTTATTTAATATCAAATATAAATTAATTACTTTTTACAAGTGATGGGTTGTTACCTATTGTGAAAAAAACCAAAAAAAAAAACAAACAACATCCATTATTTTGATGCATACTTTGAGCCTATAGCCCATAGGAGTAAAGGAGGGGGGGGGGGAGAGGGAAAAAACCACAGGGATTCCTCATACACATCATCACAAAAAACAACAACTTTTATTCGATTTGATGTTTAAGTCCGGCTCGTACTTCACTTCGACTAAAAAGATCAAATGTAAATGTGATGAGTCCTTCAATCAATTGATTCACAATACTAATAGTAATCAAGAACAAGGAGAAGAAATTCCAAAGCAAATGTATAAATTCCTTTTTTCAAGGACATAATATTTGGATCGTCAATCATGGGTCATTTATTGAAATTAACTAACTATAGTTTGAAAACATAAATAAATAAATCCTTCATGATGAAAAGGATTGTACAATTTGTGGCAATTATTACTTATTTGCACTTATTTTTGTGTTGACGGGTCAATTTATAATAAAGCGAAGTATTTACATATAATATGTGGATCAAAAGTGACTTTCTTACAAAGTAGCAAAGAGAAAAGGATGAATGACAATTGATATTTATTTATATACATATTTATGGCTGATCCTTTTCTAGGTAGATGCCACATGGAACGAGGGATTTGACCCTCCTCAAATAATAACTGTTTCACAAAGTACCTCTACTCACTTCTTCAAGAGGACCTTACGTAACAAACCACCAAATTCTCTTTCTTTCAGAGAGAGGGAGAGAGGAGGACAAAATAGACTCACACACACACACAAAAAAAAAAAAAAAATTAAAAAATCATTCAAAGAGGAAAAAAATTATTATATCTACGTAGAATTTACAGTACTCATATGTAAGTAGGAGCAATATGAGAAGGGACTTTGATCAAAATGCAAACCTGAATCAATCCTCCTTATACATATACATATATAACATATGTATATGTACGGTCATATTTAGATACGAGGAAGGCCCACATCCCTTCTCTATCATCTTAAGCATAATATGTTTGTTTGTTTGTTTGTTTAGGAAATTTTTAATTAAATTATTTGACTAATACTCCAATGCGAGTTCCTTCCTCCCTTTCAGGCACCATACTATGTGTAATATTTAGTAGCTTCAATGGACTCCACTTGGGAGAAAAGGGTTTGATACTATTGTAATGGGTCATACATCATTCATAGTTGAAGATGAACCGACTCTAATAGTGATGATAATAATAACAATAATGCTACAGAGGTATGAGGTAAGATTACTATACTTTCAAAATGACCTTGAAAAAGTCTCACTCGTTTTGCCGATCCAGTACTTGTCTCTCCCTCTCTCCTTCTACCAGAGCGCTATCGCATATTTTATTTTAAGAAATTATTATATGTATATTTGATCATTTTTCCTTTAAATGGTATTTTATGATATTTTTTTTTTTTTTTTTTTTTTTTTTGGTGACGTTGTATTCATAGAAGAAATACGTACATACACTTACTGTTGTTCTCTCAGAGAAGAGCATCATCTCTCATGAAATGCCCTTTAATTTGACAAAACGCAACAAAAATAAACAAAAGTTTTTTTTGTTGTTTTTTTGTTTGTAGTTTCTTACCCTTTCAATAACAATCATAATAAAAACAACAACAACAACAACAATAAATAAATAAAGAAAAAAGAAAGAAAACAAATTGGCTTGTTCCTTTCTTTCATGACTGCTTCTTCTTCTTCTTTTTCTTCAAGGTCATTATTCCCTAAGAAAAGAAAGAAAAGGAAAGAGAAAGAAAGAAATGGTCGCTTCTGTTGCTTTTTGGTGTATGTTCATACTCCTACAGCAACGCTCCTCCACGAAAAAAAAAAAAAAGGTTTAAATGTTAAAAGTACATCTATCTATGTATATAGCATACCTATATATACAAATATGTAAGAAGGTCCGGTAAGCAAAATAATTCCAAATAATTTTGCTGGCAACTTGGGAAATCAACAACGCGTGGAAAAAAACCGCAACAAACAAATATATGTATATACAATATTCTCTATGTATGTATGTATGTATGTATTTTGTGTAGCAATAAGAACAATGCAATCCGAAGAAATTTGTAAAAACCAAAGAGAAGGTGCTTTAATTTTTGTACAAAGGAAATTTTTTTTTTTTTTTTGAGGAGGGGGGGGGGGAATATCCATGTATTATTTTCTAATATATGTAATTAAAGTTTCTTAAAACAGAGTCATCCTCATTTTAAAATCCCTACTGACTTTTTTACTTTTTTTTTACCTCTATTCAAGTAGCAAGTTATGTAAGGTGTGTCAAATGTTATGATACAGGAATTTCTTGCAACTAATTCGACTGATGACTGAAAAAAATAACTAAAAATAATCCGTATAACGAGTGGTTGAATGTCCTTGAACCCCAACTCTCCAAGGATTTGATGAACCATTCAAATAATAGAAGAGGTCCTCATCATAATAGTTATACGTAATCAACTTGTTGTTGAGTCAAAAAAAAGGGTTTATTTTATGGTCCATGGTAGTGTAGCAAAAAAATAATTAATTTTAAAGATCTTTCTTTTTTTTCCTTCTTCTTCTTCTTCTACGGTTCTTGAAGAACCGTTGTGTATCCAAGGAACAATAATATTAATCAAAGAAAGTAAGTTCTCAAATCGGTAATATTTTTTTTTTTTTTTTTGCTATGAATGAGGTGACAATTATGTATAGGTAAGAAAAAAAAAAGTCAACCATGAAGAGGTCGAAGGATCAAATATCACTTTTTTCTTCATTTTTGTTCAATCTACTAATAAAAGGTATTTCGTTATCTATAGTGCATACTTTTATCAAAGAGTAATTAGAAATTAATTAATGACCTATACAACTTAATATTCCATAAAGAATTAAATGTTAGTTTCTAGTTCAAACAGTCCGATATATTCATACAAACCACTTATGTTCGCAGACTTTCCTTAGTGTTAAAACTCGGTCAAATATTTTCATACTTTTTTAAAAGTGACAGATTCCTTCTTAGGGGGATATTTGTGGAAAAAAAAAGGATCCCCAAGACTCTGGAAAGAAATTCCATCATTCTCAAAGTGTAGTTTCATAACTAAAGATATGAACAGAGCCATTTTCCATGTGTGTGTGTGTCTAAAAACCATGCTTGAGACGTCGTCATAAAAAAATAGAGACATCATGCAAAGAATTAAGGAATAAGGATGACGAGAGTTATGAAAAAGGTTGAAATCCCGGCGAGCATCATATTCTTCTTCTTTTTAAAAAAAAATTGAAACGGCACCAGAAGACCAAGAACACTAATGGATAGTAATGTTGTTTCTCAGAGTAATCCATTTTGCTCCTCTTTTTATCTCACCGGAATTTCAACCTTTTTACATAGATAATGCATCTTGCCGGCCGGCAAAATATTTTGAAGTGATAAACGCGTGCCGAGAAGGGCTCTTTTGTTACACTAATTTGTCTTTTCGGATTCTGGAGGGGAAATTTTAAATGTTTATCATCGAAACGACTCACTATAAACTCTGATTGAATGTATGTATTACGTCATGGGATCAATGTTTTCCTTATTTCAAACCCCATTAAATAAATGTGTATAAATGAATAAGAGGTTGCGTTTACTTCTTCACATAATATCTATTGATATAACTATATGTATATCTAATAAGAAAAATAGAGAAAAGTCCATTTATTATTTGTCGAATATGGGTATGTACTATTTTCATTTTAAAGGAAAGGTTGCGTTGGCAGATATATATATATATATATAATAGATTATGTGTACTTATTTAACAACTTTTTAATATAGTTTTATTTCTATGTACACAGATAATTAAGTAATGAACATTCCTTGATGGAAAACAAAATGTATTATATTAAAAAGACGACGTAGTTGGTCGGTGGTATTTTTACGTTTTAGTTTTTTATTTTGTATATATATATATATATATAGCTATATTTTTGTAAATATGTTTAAAAGTGGTTTTTCTTAAAGGTATGCATGGGTAAATAAATATATTAGCTCTGTTTGTGTGTAGTCAAATGCACTATGTATGTACGAGAATAGTGAAGCAGTCGTGGAGTAAAGGTTTTTTTTATTTCTTTTTCTTCTTTTTTCCTCTCTCTCTCTCTCTCTCTCTCTTTTAGTTAAAAAGGCAACAGAGCAAATTACGTAACCCGCTCATTTCTTAGGTAAAGAAATAACAGTTACGAATAGCGGGATGGATGATTGGTAGTTGTTGTTTTTTGTTGTTGTTGTTGTTGTTGTATCCTCGTTTGAAGTTGAAGAAGTTCAAACGGGGGAAAGGATTATGTTGTGTATGAACCTACCCAAGTAATACATATGTACACCACTCATTTATAAGTTGTATTCCTAGGTAGGAGCCTACATATACATACTAGGGGCAAAATCTAAGTGCTCTACCAACTAAAAGAGGAACAAATAGTATTATTACTATATGTTTATTAAGGTTTCTCATCACATGGTTTGAGATGATGGATGTTTTGCTTTGGTAATTAATATTGCTATTAATAAAATACAACAAAAATACACTCCATGCAAAAAAAAAAAAAAAAAAAAAAAGGTGGGAACCTGATCCCACTTTAAAATTAATTTCTACTCAGAAGCAATTTGCAGAGGTGTTTTTCATCACATATGGATAGAGAAAGAAATGGATTAACTATATACATCTCCACAAAACCTCGATTCACTTGACAAATCAATTAAATTTAGGTTTCTTGTATCTGATTCATATTTTCATTTCAAGGACTCTGCCTTTGGTAGGTCATGGTTCATGTTCCTTTATTAGTTTTCTTTCATAATAGAATTTACGTAGAGGTTTCGTGAGTGGCATTTTTATGTATCTTGTATTTTTGGGTCGAATTTTGATTTTGTTTACTACTCTTGCTGCCCTTAGTAGTTGTGTATACTCAGTCATTTGCATTCAAACCAAAATCTTCTAAGCTCTATAAATCCCTGCTATGGTATGTTCAATAGTTTTTAGTTTAAAAAAAAAAATGTTATTATTAGGATTGGCGAAGGAGAATAGGTTGAGAGAGTCATTGAATATTTCAAGATGATGAAATCCAAACCGTACACACACACACATTCCCAAAACATACAAATGATGTATTTTCTGTGAGTGGTTTATAAGTATGTATCATTTTTTCCATCAGTTGTAAATCGTATCCGCTCGTAACCTGTAGTATAGTGTTTGTATATATGGAAACCAAAACCCAAGCCAAAATTTCGTTCTCTATGTCACTGCCTCATATTGTATTTTAGATTCTCATGGTTACCATATTCCTCAAAATAATGTTGTTCGTAAAGAATAGAATAATCCGACTATTAAATAGTCCAAAATTTTGGCAGAGTTTATTTATCATTTGATTGACAATATTTATACCATTTTATTTTGATTCTCTTTCTCTTGGGAGGAGAGGTTGAGGGACTCAATATGTAATCTCTTCCACTTTTGTTCATCTCTCATCCCCCCTTGTCTCTTATGAATACTATAACTCTATTCTTTGAATGATTCTCTCAATTCAAACTGGCATAAAAACGTACACTGTTTTGTTTTCAAAGTCAACCCTCCATTACTCATCATTGGAAGGAATTTAAATTCCCTCTTGTAAACAATAGTAATTATAATTATTGATGAATAGTTATAATACAACAATTGTAGCAATTATGTGTGTGTCATATCAACTCCTTTTTATTTTAATTTTTGAAAGAGGAAAGAAAGATTCAGCGAGTCAATAGAAATTAAACATTATGCTAAATTTAATAAATAGTTCTATAGAATGACGTCATATTTTATGGTTGTTGCTTTTTTTCATTCCCTCTTGACTTTTGGGAAAGGTTGAGAGAATTCATACAAATAATAACTTTTTGATCCTGGGTTAATGAATGGATAATATAATTCGGCTCATCATCATCATCTATGGAAGGAAGAAGAGATGGAACTTTGTTTTCAGAATAATAACGTCCATGATACGAGAGGGAAAAGACAATATAAAATAATTCAACTTGACGAATTTTTCATGTAATTTTTTGACTCTTCATTATTTGTCAAGCAAAGTAGGTGTTCTATATAAATATGTGCCTATGCTATATGCCTAACTACCTAAGTATGTTGTACGCATGTACGCACATATTTATGTTCAATAATAATAATAATCAAAAAAGTGTGATAGGAAGTAAGTTGGATTCTATAATTTCCTATGTTTTTTTTTTTGTTTTTTCATTCTTTATTTCTATATTTTTATATTCTAGACCTCAAGGACAAAGTTTCCTTGATACTTCTTCTTCTTATTATTGTTATTATGATTATTATTATATACCTAGAATCACACGAGTACATACATAGTATTAGCATTATTATAGTTAGATAAACACAGACATGAAACTAAATAGATAGTTCCTAATTAATTGACAGGGGAATAATCACACTCTACAGTCATAATCCAAACAACAATTGGGAAATCAAATTATAATTATTTTTCATACATATTATTTAAATAATATATAACAAATATGTTACTTAGCTATGGAAATTCTTTATACATATACACTTCTAGAGCAAGTTCATTATTACCTTTTGACTCTTGATTGATGGATTAAATGAATAATTAACTAATTAATTAATTAATTAATGATTAATATGAAATTTCCATTCTTGTTCATTACTTCACACATATTTATGTATGTACTTTAATGAAGTAATGATAATAACCTGAATTAATAACGTGGCTTTACAAGCAGTACGTTTTTGACCTTGATGCCTATAGATAAAAGCATAGTAGTATCCTTGGTCCGACTAAAAATAAAATAAAATAATAATAATAAAAACACTCAAAAATGGAATCAAGTTTCTCTCTCTTTCTTAACACACAAATTCTGAATAATAAGAAAAATAACAAATCTTCAATTTTTTTGCATTTTC